>JACEFZ010027297.1:0-185512 GCA_014155875.1 Cepaea nemoralis | reverse complement strand
CCAGGGGTAAAAAGGGAAGATAGCATCAAGAGATGGATGAACATCAGTCTGACAGAATGTACAGTCAGGGCGAGAGAAAGATAATGTTGGAGATCCATTGCCATCCATCCATCATGTGCCATGCCGATAAACGTGGGCGGTCATGTTTCGCCGTCTCACTTGATCACTAGAGTCGTGGATCAGCTCCGTATTTATGTCTCAACCATGCCACGTGACAAGCCATCCAGATATTTACTTCTCGGTCTTCCCCTTGGTCTCTTCCCTTCGATCTTGCCAGTTGTCACAAGTTCGCCAATTCATTTCTTCTCATAACAGGCCCAACAAATTTTGACTGTCTACGTCTAATGTCTTTAACCAGTTTACGATCTTCATTTGTTTCTTGAAGGATTTGTTAATTGGTTTTTCTGTCTATCCATGGTATTCTTTGCATTGCAGACAACCTTAAGTGATTGATTGATTGATGATGATAATGTTATAATGGTATATCGTGTCGCAATTCCTTTGGTGATTCCTAACTGATTAGTTAGTAAGAAGAATATGAAGAAGAAATATCAGTGAGGTAGGGAGGAAAAGAAGAAAGAGGATAAAGATGAAAAAAAAGAGGATGGTGTGGAGGAGGAGGAGAAACAGAAAGAAGGAGGAGGAAGAGAAGAAGAGAAGAAGAATAACGGAAAATCTGAAGATAATTGCTTGAATTAAAATAAATGGTGCTTATAAAATATGCGCATGTGATGAAATAATCTCCAGAATTGGTAGACTGAACGAATCACCAATCACCGGCTGATTTCCACACGGTTCATTTTATGAAACTAAGAAGAAAATGATAGAAAAATAAAAACTATGCAAATGAATATTATCCTCCTTATGGTTCGCGAATGTCTCTAAGGAATGAATAGAGGACAGCCATCTTTGTTTTTCTTGCATGTCATTACAATACAGTTATCCGAGGTTATGATGAAATCAGCGAGTTCGTTACAGGCTGCACATCACTCGTGCAGGCGTTCGCTGCTGGAGTAGTGCTTTCTGTTAAAGACAGTTGTTACTTTAATTCATTCTCTGCTGCAGTAGTGCTTACTGTTCCACGTGGTTGTTACTTTTTCTCATTCTTTGCTGGAATCGTGCTTTCTGTTCCACGGGGTTGTTATTTTAATTCATTATCTGCTGGAGTAATGCTGTTTGTTCCAGACAGTTGTTACTTTATTCATTATCCGCTGGAGTAATGCTGTTTGTTCCAGACAGTTGTTACTTTATTCATTATCCGCTGGAGTAATGCTTTCTGTTCCAGACAGCTGTTATTTTATTCATTCTCTGCTGGAGTGGTGGTTTCTGTTCCATGTGGGTGTTACTTTATCTCATTCTCTGCTGTAGTAGTGCTTTCTGTCCCATACAGGTGTTACTTTATCTCAATTTCAGCTGAAGTAGTTCTTTCTGTTCCAGACAGTTGTCACTTTAATTCATTCTCTTCTGGAGTAGTGCTTTCTGTTCCACACGGTTGTTACTTTATCTCATTCTCTGCTGGAGTAGTGCTTTCTGTTCCACACGGTTGTTACTTTATCTCATTCTCTGCTGGAGTAATGCGTTCATTATTAGACAGTTGTTACTTTATCTCATTCTCTGCTGGAGTAATGCTTTCATTATTAGACAGTTGTTACTTTAACTCAACCGCTGCTGGAATCATGCTTTCTGTGACTAATTAGAACAATGCTGTCATGATCGTTAGTTGAAGAGTCACCATATAACAATGCTGCAATAATCGTTGGTTGGAGAATGTCTCAATTTTTTTTTGTAAATGTTTAAAAAGCTGCTGCCTTGATCACTGGTTCAATATGCATACTGAATAGAACCACCGACTGAAGAGTCGCCCTCAACAGAAAACTGCCACAATGACCACTGGTTGAATAGCCACTCTCAATAGTAAAACTGCTACAATGACCACTGGCTGAATAGTCGCTGGCAATAGTTAAACTGCTACAATGACCACTGGCTCAATAGTTGCTGGCAATAGTTAAACTGCTACAATGACCACTGGCTGAATAGTCGCTGCCAATAGTTAAACTGCTACAATGACCACTGGCTTAATAGTTGCTGGCAATAGTTAAACTGCTACAATGACCAGCAGTTTAAGAGTAACTCTCGGTTGATGTTGCTGCAAAGACCACTGATGGAAGAGTCACTTTCACTAAAACATCGTTACAAAGATCACTCACTGAAGAATCACTAAGCAGAAGCTTACGACAAAAATCATTGACTGAAGATTCACTTTCAATATATAGTTGCGGCAAAAATGGTTCACAATACGTAGCTGTAAAATATTGTCACGATAGAGCGACAACACTTCTACTTATTTCAGTGGAATAAACAATCATCTTGTTACTCATATAAGGGCAGCTTATGCCTAGATTTACAACAATATTAAATCTCGGAGGTTTGACGCTGAACCGCCAGCGTCTGCAGCCTACCTTGTTCCAGACGTACTGGTTACCCTTTCCTCTGGATCAAACAAGGCAAGGCCGAGAGAAGGAACATGTCGTTTGGACACATGTTCTCTAAAGCTCTGAGCAGGCATTGTGATGGAATTTTGGCCAAATTCCATTCCCCATACTTTGGTCTGTCAAGACTGCAAGGTGCCACTCATTAAATCTTATATGGATCAGAGCCACCGAGAAAGACTCTCGTTAGGTGACGTGATCAGTATCAGACCGGCCGCCTTTACTTTCCAAGACTTCTTTCTGTGCCCACTGGGGGGTAGGTCGGCCTGGGAGCCCAGGTCAATCTTATTTATTAATCCAAATTGGCTCTGATGAGGGTCAAACTCATGACCACCGAACCAGCGTCTGAATGTCTAGCCACTCGGCCACCGCTGCTCCCGCTAAATCTCTAGCTTGAAGACTAAATCCCTATGAGAGAACAGAATAATCGAAAACATGTTATGCATGTACAGCAGCTATGTGGCCGCTTTGTGGCTAGTTTTGGCTTTAGCTAGTGTGGGATTGTAAATTCTTGGCGACCCGCTTGTTATTGTAACATGAAAACTGAGGCGGTCTGCGTGTCCGCGGGGCTTAATGAGCTTGCGTTTAAACTTCCGATGCGCTGATGGTGGGGTAGGAGTTCAACCCCTACACCGGTCAGTTGGATTTCAGCGTTGACATCTCATTCAGAAAGCAATGGCAAACTGCTAGTTAACTTGCCTAGAAAATCAACCTGGGCTTGGGGTTTATCGCAACGTCCTGCAAAACGACATGCAGCTATTTAATTTATACAAACTAAAATGGTGGCTAGTCACGCGCTCTGTGTGCAGACATCTTGTCCTGGTGTTGTCTATCTGCATGGCAACGTAACGTTCCTCAAGTGTTTAATATTCATTCACGCCATTCTGGCATTGTCTATCTGCACGGCTAAAACGTATTCCTTGTGCAGTCTGCGAGCACGAATAATTTTCTGGCATTGTCTATCTCCATGCCTACGTAAGAATATCTAAGAAGTCTCCATACATGAAGCGTTTCCCTATTGTTCTTTATCAATGTGTCGCTGAAACTCATGTGTGCCGTTATCGCCGGGATGCATTGTTTCTGTTTTATTTTAGTCCTTGTTAACGCTGTCTCTGTGTCTCCCCCTCGGCCGTCTCTTACTCTCTCTCTCTCTCTCTCTCTCTCTCTCTCTTTCTCTCGCTCTCTCTCTCTCTCTCTCTCTCTCTCACTCACTCACTCACCCACCCACCCACTCACTCACTCACTCACACACATCACCCCCCGGGTTTGAATACGTAACAAGGCGGTTTATTTTATAACTGGTGCGAGCGACCCAGCCTAAAATTGGCACAAGTCCCAGGGAGGAAATGTCACGTCATCCATCGATGTCTCGGTTGGTTTATAAAAACGTGGGGTTGGCACCATACACCCATTAACCCTGAAGGTCCTATAAGGGTTCTTTAGTTATAGGATTCGTTGTGCTGTCAGTAACCATGGATTGCTTCACTAATTGTCTACTTCTTGTCTCTGCGCTGGGCTACGACATCCTCAACAATCTGGTTGTCTCTCTATACTGCGCTACGGAACCCTCTACACTAAAACAGTCTCTCTGTAATGTGCGTATGTCTCTACGCTGCACTTGAATCTCCACACTGTGCCTGTCTCTCTAGAATACTCTCATCTCTCTACCCTGCGGATCCATTTCTGGCTGTCCATATACCTGTTTATCTGTTTATCTGTAAACTGTCATTGTTTATAGCACATAGAGGTGTAGGACAGGGGGAGGGGTGGGGGGAGGTGTCTTGAGATGAGGAATTAAGGCCGTCTAGATAATGCAGTCTCCGCAAACTGTGCAGGTTAGGGTTGTCTTTTTGCCACCGGCAGAAAAAAAAAAAAGCATCCAACACCTTACCGAGGATTTGAACCCGGATTTCAGAGTGGGAATCCAACCTTCTATCTGTATATCTGGAAATGTACCCACCTACCTACATTTTGTCACCGTCAATTTCTGTTTCTCTTTGTCTAATCTCTCCCCCCCCCCCCCCCTTTTTTTTTCCAATCCAAATCTGCGATTCTTTATTTTTCCCTTCTCATTCTCCTTTTATGTCTTTGTCCCCTCTCCTACTTTGCTTTTCTATTCCCTTGTCACTTGTAACGCACTTCTCAGATACCTCAAAGGAATCTTAAACTCCCTTTGTCAGAGAAATTCCCTAGGTTAGAATTCCCTGTCTGTCATTATTCAAGATTATCTCACGGTGTCTCTCAAGCTCGATCTCCCCAGTTCATTTCCAGACTGTCCTGAAAGTTACTCTTGTGGCCATCATTTTGCACTCTTGTCTCTCAATTAGAAACCCATATTTTATTCACTTGGCGGGCGCGTAGTCATTTACATATATTAGGTGGTTATTCGTCCTTTCATTTGTTCTGTCCCTGTGTCTTCTTCTTTCTCCCCCTTTTCTTCTGTCTATTTTCTTCCCCATCCTCCTCTTTTTCTTTCTCTTTCTCTTCTTCTTCCTCTTTCTCTTCTTCTTCTGCCTCCTCCTTTTCTTATTCCTCTTTCTCTTCTTCTTCCATTTATCTCTCAATGAAGCAAAGGTTTTCATCTACTCACACCATCCGTTTGCTGAGACTTTCATCATTAGTTCATTTTGCAGTTAAAGTTCACTGCGATATGAAGTAGTCTGTCTCACGTCAGTTCTCCCTAATCGCCTCTTACAACATGCAATATGAAGTAGTCTGTCTCACGTCAGTTCTCCCTAATCGCCTCTTACAACATGCAATATGAAGTAGTCTGTCTCACGTCAGTTCTCCCTAATCGCCTCTTACAACATGCATTTAAGTGTCTTTCTCACGTCCTTCCCCCAATAATCGCCTCTTACAACATGCAATATGAAGTAGTCTGTCCTCCGTCAGTTTCTCCTATCGCCTCTTACGGACAGCGGGGAGGTTACAGTGTTGCTATTCATCGCTTCCTTTAATGATCCCGTTAACAAACGGACGTTTCTGTTCTAGACATATTTAATAACAGAAAATTCGTTTCATTTTTCTTTTATGTCTTTTTTTTTTCCCCTTAAGAAAGAGAGGAGGTGAGAAGCGCAAGTTGTGTGTGTGTGTGTGCGTGTGTGTGTGTGTGTGTGTGTGCGTGCGCGCGCGCGCATATTACGTTCCTACGACAACTGGACATTGCAAGGTGTAGACAGCGCGTAAGTAACAGAAAGTATAGAGCGCTTTTCACTTCATAGTTTGCAAGTATATTCATACCAGGGACAGGAGAGCTGAAGTTGGTAATTTCTACATATGAAACCTTTGCTCTACAAATAGATCCCTAACTCGTGCACTCCACATATGTACACAATATTGGGTTGGGTCACAATAAACACATACAAACCAAAAATAATTGGACTCAGGAAAAAGGGAAAACTAAGCAGCCTTTCCTCTATACTCAATATTCACAGACAACATTAATCTATGTGACATAATATCCACAGACAACATTAACCTATGTGATTGACATATCATCCATAGACAACATTAACCTATGTGGCATAACATACACAGACAACATTAACCTATGTGATTGACATATCATCCATAGACAACATTAAACTATGTGACATAACATCCACAGACTAACATTAACCTATGTGACATAACATCCACAGACAACATTAACCTATGTGACATAACATCCACAGACAACATTAACCTATGTGACATAACATCCACAGACAACATTTAACCTATGTGACATAACATCCATAGACAACATAAAATATTTGACGATAACATCCACAGACAACATTAACCTATGTGACATAACATCCACAGACAACATTAAACCTATGTGACATAACATCCACAGACAACATTAACCTATGTGACATATTATCCACAGACAACATTAACCTATGTGACATAATATCCACAGACAACATTAACCTATGTGGCATAACATCCACAGACAACATTAACCTATGTGACATAACATCCACAGACAACGTTAAACTATGTGACATAACATCCACAGACAACATTAACCTATGTGACATAACATCCACAGACAACATTAACCTATGTGACATAACATCCATAGACAACATTAAACTATGTGACATAACATCCACAGACAACATTCAACCTATGTGACATAACATCCACAGACAACATTAACCTATGTGACATAATATCCACAGACAACATTAAATATTTGACATAATATCCACAGACAACGTTTTCCTATGTGACATAACATCCACAGACAACATTAACCTATGTGACATAACATCCACAGACAACGTTATACTATGTGACATAACATCCACAGACAACATTAACCTATGTGACATAAAATCCACAGACAACATAAAATATTTGACATATCATCCACAGACAACATTAACCTAAGTGACATAACATCCACAGACAATGTTAAACTATGTGACATAATATCCACAGGTAACATTAACCTATGTGACATAATATCCACAGACAACATTAACCTAAGTGACATAACATCCACAGACAACATTAACCTATGTGACATAACATCCACAGACAACTTTAACCTATGTGACATAACATCTACAGACAACATTAACCTATGTGACATAACATCCATAGACAACATTAACCTATGTGACATAACATCTACAGACAACATTAACCTATGTGACATAACATCCACAAACAACGTTAAACTATGTGACATAACATCCACAGACAATATTAACCTATGTGACATAACATCCACAGACAACATTAACCTAAGTGACATAACATCCACAGACAACATTAACCTATGTGACATAACATCCACAGATAACATTAACCTATGTGACATAACATCCATAGACAACGTTAACCTAGGTGACATAACATTCACCAGTGACCCGACCCCAATCAGATAAGTGCAGAGAGAATATGCTTTACAGATACATTCCCAAAACACGCTTTTTTTGTCTATTCACGTGGTCTTGTAATTCTGCTTCTGATTTTGCTATTAGTGCTTGATCGTCCGCAAATAGGAGTTCTCTAATGGTGTTATTTGCCGTTGGTTCTTCTTCAGTGTTCTGTTCATCGTGCGGTGTTTTTCGGGTCTCTGTTTGGCTGATTTCTGCAGCATACAACATAAACCACGCAGACAAGTAACAAGAGGGGATAGCCTGCAAGACATCCACACAAAAACTGAATAAACCATTTAGGACATATTAATTATCTAGAACAGGGGTGGGAAACGACCTGCTCGCGGGCTGTATAAGGTAGGGCGAAATAATTTGCCTAGTACTGCCAAGGCAACCGCAGTAAATCTAGAAGCTTCATAAACAATGATAAATATATTAGCAACACATCAATGCCAGCTAACATCACACGCTTCACCAAAGAGACGCAGTTCCAGCCATCGCATTATGGGTGAGTTATTTACATGTTTGACCTAATGTCATCACCTTAATGTACCCTGCTAGCTGGCTTAGGGATTCATGTCTCTCCGCAGATCTCGGGTCTTTGGGGTTCCGGATTAATATGCTTGATGTTTCTCCAAGCCACCGTCTTATTCCACCCAGCATCATTTCTCGTGGTCTGCCGCTGCCTCTTTTCCTACTGATTTTCCAGTTGTCACTGACGTACTCTAATGTCTCTCTTCTCACCACATGAGCAAAGAAAGCTGCTTGTCTCTTTATCATTGATATATATATATATATATATATATATATATATATATATATATATATATATATATATATATATATATATATATATATATATATATATATATATATATATATATATATGGTGTTCTAGTTTCATTAGTCTCTTTCAAGCTGTCGCTAGCTACTCTGGCAGTCCGGGGAATTCTACTAAACATACATACAAGCAATAACACTAACAGGACCAAACACAGATACATACAATACAATTACCCGCATTCTACAAAACATACATACACGCAACAACAAGCCGGATTTACAAACACCTAGTGATACAACACGGATACTAACTACATCTCAGAATTAAAAAGACAAAAGTATTATGTATATTAGATTACACATACACCTTCGATAACCCCACAATTCACAAGCTACACCCAAATCCAGAGAATTAACATTCAGGCTGCTTTTTTGTATGACAGCCACTACGTAAAGGGAGACGTGCACAGATCCAAACAAACAATTCTATAGATACAACATACATGAAACAGAATACACATATACATGCCTAACAGTCACAGCCGCGCGCGCGCGCGCACGCACGCACACACACACACACACACACACAAACAAACAACTGATAGAAACACTAACAACAAAACAAATAACACGGATACAGCAACTCGTCTAAACACAATACTCAGAAACCACAAAAGACAACCACGCACAATTGTTGTCTGTATTAGCAGACAGACAATAGGATTTGTTGTGGACCTGAAGAAATGCACTAGCATACATGCAAAGAACAAACAACAAATGTATACTACTATACATGTTTCGACACAGACTTGCACTTATAGTCAAAGAAACATACACATTAATAAAGTGCAAAGCTTTATTTTCCCTTTAAAATAATATAAATAGCTTTATTTTCCATTTTAAATAATATAAATAGCTTTATTTTCACTTTCGTTTCTTTTTTCTTCAGAAAATGAAATGTTAGCTTTTTCATAATTTTAAATGTCCTACAATTGTTGCCACTTTCAAACAGTTTTCTTTAAACAAATTTAAGACTATCAACATGTACGAATATTTAGCTTTGCATACTTTTCAGTCCCAAGTGCGTATGGGGGTAAATAGAGAATGACAGGTTTGTCTCAGGAAGAGCTTTGTGGGCAGGGAAAAGATGGACATTAGCGTCATCACCTTAGTATGTGTGTGTGTGTGTGTATGTGTGTGTGTATGTATGTATGTGTGTGTGTGTGTGTGTGTGTGTGTGTGTGTGTGTGTGTGTGTAAGAGAGTATGTGTGTGTACGTGTGTATGGAGGGTGTGAAACAGATGTATTACTATGTAAATAAATTGCACAAACGTAATTGTCAGCTATTCTATACCAGAAACTACACTTGTGAACTTGTATACATGCTTACCTACTAACTGCCTATTGTGTTCCTACGTTCAACTTCAGTACGAGTCAGCACTCGAGACATTCCCATACGTCCTCCGTCCTTACCTTCAACAGTCAGCGAAGGGTCTCATTACTAATGGTACTAACTAGTAGCAGTCTGATTATGTGTCAGTCTGGCCTTTTATCAGAGTCCTGAGTATCAGCCAGATCCTCGGGTCACTACCTAGATCACCATTCTCTCCAGACCGTGATGACCTATTTATTGTTCTGCACTGTACACTTCTGTACTGTAAAGCGTCTCTGCTTGCTGCCGCCCTAACTGCTCCTTCCCCCCCCCCCCCCCCCCCCCCCCGCGTTTCCATCCTGTTTCAGGATATTGCGGTCAACATCAGCATCTTTCAGCTGTATGTTGATTCCTAGGCTAGATTACGCTCATCAGCACTCCACGACTTTCTGAGCAACCGGTTCCATACTCTCATAAGTCACTGGCGCGACTCGAACTACTTCTAACTCTCGTGCGCTCACGTCGACCACGAGAGTATTCGGGGTTAACGGAGAAAGCTGCTAAACCCTCGGCAAGGCAGCCGGCGCCCTAACTGCTCATATACATGCTATATTCTTTCTCATCAACATCATCATCTACTTCTGCCATCAAGAGTCGTGAGGAGGAATAATTTGCGCTCCAGCGCCCGATGGGTGGCACTGTATAGTGTTATTCCGTGTGATTGTACAATGTCTTTCATGTTAATCCATTTCTTCTGGGGCGTTCTCTGGCTCTCATATCAGATCTTCGTTGATGTAGAGCTAATGCTGGTAGTTGATTGTGTTGCATTCTATCGAGATGGCCAAATC
Organism: Cepaea nemoralis; assembly: GCA_014155875.1. Taxonomy (NCBI): domain Eukaryota; kingdom Metazoa; phylum Mollusca; class Gastropoda; order Stylommatophora; family Helicidae; genus Cepaea; species Cepaea nemoralis. The sequence continues at coordinate 175,140 of JACEFZ010027297.1, read as the reverse complement.
ATTTGATCTTCTGTCTTTCAATATATGTGGCACAACATGTTGATAACATAATATCTTATTCACTATCTGTCACATACCTTAATGAATGTGCGAATTTGTAAGTAAATTTGTGTATAAATGTTTGACAGAGAACTGTCCAAGTCAGGGGTTAAAACAAACTTCGATCAGAGTTAATAGACAACTAAACTAAACTAGATCCGAAGAACAATTAACAAGGACCGACAATACAACAGGTAGTCTAGGTTATCGTATTCGCGGCAAGCCACCAGGGAAACACGGGGAGACGGCGGAGTTCAGAGCGATACAGTTCAGTAGACCTCCGCACGGAGACTTACTTTTGTGTTAGGTGTCTGAAAGATACTCAAAATGTAGAAGAAGAATCAGGCGAGCTTTTAAACAAACTATTACTGGAATACAGGTAGGCCCCGCTATACGTCACCTCGGTATACGTCGTTTGGCCATAACGTCGTTGTCACATTGGGGACTAACTTCACTTTAAGTCGCTAGTTTCTCCATAACGTTGTTTTCAGGCTGGCGATCGGGCTGTTGATATTGGTAAAGTCCATGGTTTACCTCCAACAACGGTAAGGACAATTCATGCAGGTTCTGACAAAATCAAAAAGGGTGCTAAAAATGTAACCCCTTTGAGTGCTTCCAAGATCTCTTGTACCATAAGTATTCTTATGGAGAACATGGAAGCACTATTGGCCGTCTGGATTGAAGACCAGAACCAACGGAATATGCCTGTGAGCAAGATGGTTATCCAAGAGAAAGCAAAGTCTCTCTATGAAGATCTAGCTAAGAAAGCGGGTGAGAGCAGTACTAGTAGTGCTGATGATAGTTTTAGAGCGAGTCGTGGTTGGTTTGAGCGCTCTAAGAAGCGTTCACACCTGCACAACATTCAGACAACAGGTGAAGCGACGAGTGCTGATGCTGAGGAGGGTGGTTACTGTGCAGCAGACATTGGACACATGTTTTGTTCAAGCAGAGAAGAGCCAGGAAAATAGGCAGGAAGAGGTTACAGTTTCATCCTCAGATGAAGAGGCAGAATTTAATGCCTCTACGTCCCAATAACTCTACCACTCGCCCTCCAACCCACCTCTATTTAGCCAATAAATATCAACAACCATCAAAATAAACATTACTGTGGTACACAATACACTGTATTTCATTTAATTCTATGGGAAATAGTGTTTCGCTATACGTCGTTTCACTTAACGTCGCGTTTTCCAAGAACGTAACCCCGACGTTAACCGGGGCCTACCTGTAATTAGAATTAACTCTTCTGTGGCTTTTGAAGAGGGGCGTGGAAAGTGTGTGGGGATGAACTGAGTACAATGGTGTCGATTCTTAAATTATGTATTCATTTGATTTCCCTGTTGAATTCATGCATTTCTTGTCATTACTCTTTGCAATTCTTTTTGATTCTGTTAAATCTAATATTTTCTGTGTGGTCTATTTTTATGTTTCCCCTGTTCTTGGTTGGAAACGTGTTCTTTCATTGATATCTCAGCGCATTTATTGAATACTTGCCATCCCCCTTCCTTTAGGGCGTTCTTTTTAAACTTAAGTTCTTCAAATTTGTTTGTGGCAGATAGGATGAACTGCTCTTTAGAGTTTCCGCCCGCCTTCAATATCTGCGTGTTTTGGCTGGCTATTATATTTTATTTCTTGAGTTTTTGTCTAACTCTTAAAATTACACAGGTCGGGATAAACCGCCCTGTATCGTTCGTGAACACACAACATAAGCAAGGATACAGCCAATATCAGGACAGTCTAATATCTCAGTAACAGCTCGGGTCATCAGATATCAAATCATCTGCAGAACGTGGCTCTGATCGTATCCCTCCTTATCTTAAGACTTATCATTCGTTAATCTTCACAATCTTCTTACCTCATGCATCTTCGTACCAATCATCATCAGACATCTTGTGATTTGTCATGTGTAGAATTTTGCCTCTACAACCATCTGTCACACTTTCTCTCAAGGCCGTGCGGTTGATTTTCTCAGTATGATGCAAGTCTTCGAAATTTCGCCCCGTAATAATACAAGTTTTCGAAATGCCGCCTCTCCTTCGCTGCTTATGCCACCCCCTTACGGTGCCTCCTGATGCGGCCGCCTCTCTGTATCATAGCACTGCACCACCTTGATTTACCGTTATCATAAGACTGGTGTCCTTCCTCCGCTGCTGTCATATGTACATTATCTATCACATCTTGGCCGGTCTCTCTGGCCGAGGGGTTACACCACTTTCTCCGTAATCCCGTTTATCACGCAGAGTCTCGTGGCAGGCGAGAACTGAAAGCGGTTCGTCCCCCGCTGGTGACTTGTGGGATAACGGAGCCGGCAGCTCAGAAAGCAATGGCAAACTTCTGAGCGTAATTTTGCCAAGAGATCAACAGACAGCTGAAAGATGCTGCTGTTGACAGCGATGTCCTGTAAAAGGATATGCGAATTTAAAAAAAAAAAAAAATCACACCTCGAGTACATTTGCCTTGCGGTTTTCCTCGTCTTGGCTTCCCCGATATACTTCTCTGCCTTCCCCGATACACTTCTCCACCTTCCCCGATACACTTCCCTGCCTTCCCCGATACACTTCACTGCTTTCCCGATACACTTCTCCACCTTCCCCGATACACTTCCCTGCCTTCCCCGATACACTTCCCTGCCTTCCCCGATACACTTCACTGCTTTCCCCGATGCACTTCTCTGCCTTTCCTGATACACTTCTCCACCTTCCCCGATACACATCACAGCCTTCCCCATACACTTCCCTGCCTTCCACGATACACATATCCGCCTTCCCTGATACACTTCTCTGCCTTCACCGATACAATTCTCCGCCTTCCCCGATACACTTCTCTCCACTGTTATCTTTTCCAGATAATCGCGTCTAGTTAAATGCCTAAAATATTAAATGTTCCTCAATTTCATTTATCGTATTAACCAATCTGCTTCAATGTTTAGTCTATATGGGATAGATATGTTTGCTTTATTCTACATTTCGTTAATTTCTAACTCACCTTTTAGCGTTTTCAAAAGCAGATGCATGCTTTCAGCGTATTTATTAAATGTTTAAATATCAAATCCCGTATGTTGCCACAGGAAACATGCATGCTCTCAGCACACACACTTTTGTGTGTTCCAATCAACAAATGATTTACTTGCGTTACATTCTGAACAGCATTGCTCCTTTTCAATTTCTCACAACATGTTTACACCGTCCGTCAGCAGCAAACCTAGATATTTGAACACTTACACCTTCCCCAAGCAGCAAACCTAGATATTTGGAAATTTACACCGTCCTCTAGCAGCAAACCTAGATATTTGAACATTTACACCGTCCCCCAGAAGCAAACCTAGATATTTAAACATTTACACCGTCCCCCAGCACGAAACCTAGATATTTAAACATTTACACCGTCCCCCGGCAGCAAACCTAGATATTTAAACATTTCCACCGTCCCCCAGCAGCAAACCTAGATATTTAAACATTTACACCGTCCCCCAGCAGCAAACCTAGATATTTAAACATTTACACCGTCCCCCAGCACGAAACCTAGATATTTAAACATTTACACCGTCCCCCGGCAGCAAACCTAGATATTTAAACATTTACACCGTCCCCCGGCAGCAAACCTAGATATTTAAACATTTACACCGTCCCCCGGCAGCAAACCTAGATATTTAAACATTTACACCGTCCCCCAGCAGCAAACCTAGATATTTAAACGTTTACACCTTCCCCAAGTAGCAAACCTAGATATTTAAACATTTACACCGTCCCCCAGCAGCAAACCTAGATATTTAAAAATTTACATCGTCCCCCGGCAGCAAACCTAGATATTTGAACATTTACACCTTCCCCAAGCAGCAAACCCAGATATTTAAAAACATTTACACCGTCCCCCGGCAGCAAACCTAGATATTTAAACATTTACATTGTTCGCCAGCAGCAAACCTAGATATTTAAACATTTACACCGTCCCCCAGCACGAAACCTAGATATTTAAACATTTACACCGTCCCCCAGCAGCAAACCTAGATATTTAAACATTTACACCGTCCCCCGGCAGCAAACCTAGATATGTAAACGTTTACACCATCCCCCGGCAGCAAGCCTAGATATTTAAACACTTACACCATCCCCCGGCAGCAAACCTAGATATTTAAACGTTTACACCGTCCCCCGGCAGCAAACCTAGATATTTAAACATTTATATTGTTCGTCAGCAGTAAACCTAGATATTTAAACACTTACACCGTCCCCCGGCAGCAAACCTAGATATTTAAACACTTACACCGTCCCCGGCAGCAAACCTAGATATTTAAACACTTACACCGTCCCCCGGCAGCAAACCTAGATATTTAAACACTTACACCGTCCCCCAGCAGCAAACCTAGATATTTAAACATTTACACCGTCCCCCGGCAGCAAACCTAGATATTTAAACACTTACACCGTCCCCCGGCAGCAAACCTAGATATTTAAACATTTACACCGTCCCCCAGCAGCAAACCTAGATACTTAAATATTTACACCGTCCCCCAGCAGCAAACCTAGATATTTGAACAGTTACACCGTCCCCCAGAAGCAAACCTAAATATTTAAACATTTACACCGTCCCCCGGCAGCAAACCTAGATATTTAAACATTTACACCGTCCCCCAGCAGCAAACCTAGATATTTAAACATTTACACCGTCCCCCAGCAGCAAACCTAGATATTTGAACAGTTACACCGTCCCCCAGAAGCAAACCTAAATATTTAAACATGTACACCGTCCCCCAGCAGCAAACCTAGATATTTAAACATTTACACCGTCCCCCAGCAGCAAACCTAGATATTTGAACAGTTACACCGTCCCCCAGAAGCAAACCTAAATATTTAAACATGTACACCGTCCCCCAGCAGCAAACCTAAATATTTAAACATTTACATTGTTCGTCAGCAGTAAACCTAGATATTTAAACATTTACACCGTCCCCCAGCAGCAAACCTAGATATTTAAACATTTACATTGTTCGTCAGCAGTAAACCTAGATATTTAAACACTTACACCGTCCCCCAGCAGCAAACCTAGATATTTAAACATTTACACCGTCCCCAAGCAGCTAACTTAGATATTTAAACATTTACACCTTCCCCAAGCAGCAAACCTAGATATTTAAACATTTACACCGTCCCCCAGCAGCAAACCTAGATATTTGAACATTTACACCTTCCCCCAGCAGCAAACCTAGATATTTAAACATTTACACCGTCCCCCAGTAGCAAACCTAGATATTTAAACATTTACACCGTCCCCCAGCAGCAAACCTAGATATTTAAACATTTACACCGTCCCCCAGCAGCAAACCTAGATATTTAAACATTTACACCGTCCCCCAGCAGCAAACCTAGATATTTAAACATTTACACCGTCACCCAGTAGCAAATCTAGATATTTGAACATTTACATCGTTCGTCAGCAGCAAGCCTAGATACTTGAACATTTACACCGTCAGTAAACAGCAAACCTAGATATTTAAACATTTACAATTACCACGAGTAGCAAACCTAGATATTTAAACATTTACACCGTCCGTAAACAGCAAACCTAGATATTTAAACATTTACAACTACCGCGAGTAGCAAACCTTAGTAGCAAACCTTTAAACATTTAGACTGTCCCCCAGCAGCAAAACTAGATATTTGAACATTTACACCGTCCGTAAACAGGAAACCTAGATATTTAAACATTTACATCGTTCTTCAGCAGCAAACCTAGATATTTGAACATTTATATTGTCCGTCAGCAGCAAACCTATGTATTTGAACATTTACACCGTCCGTAAACAGCAAACCTAGATATTTAAAACACAAAAGTCACAGACAACATACTGCAGGATTTCTTGCCTGACACATTTCGCTGCATCTCATCAGGTCATCTCGCCTGCACGTAACGAGGTGCCGCGAAATATGCCATGCACGAAATCGTGTAATATATTGTGTATGGCTTCTGTGTTCAAACCTACATAATATTATACGCTTACATTCTGATAAATATACCCGTTGACACATTTGTTTTATCACCGTGTCCAAGGGACCTTTCGTGCAACCATTAGCTAGTTTCTTGGTAAGTAAACATTCTGTTTGGGGGGGGGGGGGGGGGGGGGGAGAGAGAGAGGAGAAGAAGAAATGAATGTCCTTCGCAGGGGGTTGCAATCAACCCCAACCCGTTACTGGCTGTGTGTGATCTCTTGGCAAATTTACGTTCAGTAGTTTGCCATTTCACAAATCCCCAACAATCGAAGGCTCGAAATCAATTGCCGGCGATTTGGAAGCAGAACGCTTTCTGTTAATTTCGAAGTTATGAAGCGTCGGCCGTTCAGAAAGTAATGGCACGCTTCATTCATTCATTCATTCATTCATTCATTCATTCATTCATTCATTCATTCATGCAGTAGCACGTCCTTTGCAGAACCTCGCTCCCATAACAACCTTCCGGAAAACCTCTCGATCATAAGCAAGATGTCCCGCGTCTGATACACCCATCTGGAGATCATCCGCCACATCCTGCACCCATCTTCTCTTTGGCCTTCCTCTTCCTCTCTTCCCAGGCATATACCCCTCCATTATTGTTGTCTCCAAACTTTCGTGACGTTTCAAGTGACCAAAATATTTCAGTCTTCGTTGTTTTATCGTTTTTAATAGCCAGTCTTCCAGTATGGATGCATTTGTTCATTTCTTTACCCAAGATATTCTTAGAATTCGCCTATAACATTTATATTCAAAGGCATTTATGCTCAGCTTATTTAGTAAGTGTCCAGGTCTCACAGACGTATGTTGCAATGGGAAAGATGCAAGCTCTTAAAAATCTAATTTTTGTAGTTCTGTCTGTCCCACTCCATAATTTATTCAGTTGTTTTAGTCTTTGAAGAGCAACTGATAGTCGTCGTTTAATTTCTTTCATTGTGTCACCGTTATTGGTAATCAATGACCCAAGATATTAAAAATTTTCCACCACCTCCAATTTTTCCCCATTAAAATATATTTCTTTCTCCATAGTAGTTTTATCTGTATGCATTATCTTTGTTTTTGCCATATTAAGATATATATATATATGGCACGCTACTGAAGTAAAATTGCATGACAAATCACAAACAGCCAATAAATGCTGAGGTTGAATGAAACGTCCTGTAAAGGACACGCAACTAATTGCTTTCTGAACGAGAAATCAACATTAAAGTGCAATCTTCCTTTAATGTCAAGATCAGGTAGGGGTGTGTGTGGATGTGTGGGGGTGTGTGTGTGGATGTGTGTGTGTGTGGATGTGTGTGTGGGGGTGGGGGGGTGGGGGGGGGGTGTTAGTATACGTCGAGAACTTTACCTTTACTTTCTAACCACCCTGGCCCCTAACCACCATTAGTTCATTAGTTCCTCACTCAACACTCAACTAGCAGCCCCATACCAGGTTGGACAAGCTTCTACCTACAAAGTCGTCCTGGAATAAATCGACCCACACTGCCTCATGCTCCTGCAGCTGTGGGCACTATGAAGAGCGAAATCTGTGATGCCCGTAATAAAAGTGCTACCGAGTGTAGGATGTAACCGCCATTGAGCCGATACTGAATCAAAAGAACGTAACATGTGAATGAGAAGTTCGGAAAACAACAGAGACTACAAAATCGAAAGTTTCACAAAAGTCTAGGGTATTTTTTTTTTTTTTGTGGGTTAGAATCAGTTTTATCGATTTCCTGCCTTTCCCAATTCACGTACTTCCCTTTTTTTGGGGTGTCATTTCCTGTACTTTCTATTTGTTTTTTCTTCGCAGTCACGTTCGCGTTATTTTTGTCTGAAATGAATGGTTTTCGTTACAAACTAAGCATTCTGGTGTTTCGTTTATTTTGTTTTCTTTTTTTTAGGAAGACTTTCGTGAAACCTTCGATTTTGTTTGTGTGTTATTGTCTGTTGGACTTCTTGGTCACAAGTTACATTCATTTGTCTCTGGTATTAAACGGCCGGGTAAAAAATACAACAACTCCAGGATTGAGAAATCTTCTCATTCTTGTAGATAGAACTCGGGTCACTGTATCGGTAAGCCAGCGCACTGCCATTTTCATTATTATCAGTACAATGATTAACTCTGTGTTTCAGGGAGTTGCTGCATTTTAGCCAGAATGGGTGAAAATAGTAAACAGTTACTGCCAGGACGAGTTCAGGTAACAGTTTGATTAGTCAGTCTAGTACAGTGGTTCTCAACCTTTTTTGGCCCGTGCCCCCCTTCACCATATTTTCAGAACGTCAACCCCCCCCCCCCCCCTTCCTATCAAAAATTTGGCCCGTGCCCCCCTTCACCGTATTTTCAGAACGTCATTCCCCCCCCCCCCCCTTTCATATTTCCTTTCTAAATATCTCCCCACCCCTACACAGTATACGTAAAAATGGAAGGTAAATTTAATAGCATATGAATAACGAAGACACAAACAATAGATTGCACGATTTATTGCCTGGCATATTTCGCTGCATCTCGTCAGGTACATATACCTTAATAGCATATACTAACACAACTCTAGACATCCACATAAAACATGATTTGTGGGTCTACTTACTTTATAAAATGAATTTTAGAAGGATGAGACATACATAACTGTAAAGTATGAAGGGAAAAACAATATGAAGTAATCGGTTCTTGTATTAACGCGATCTTGAAATGGTCTTCATTCCCTCCCTGGAAACCCTAAAATTCCCCCCTGGTTGGGGGGGGGGGGGTAATTCCCCACCGGTTGAGAAATGCTGGTCTAGTACATGGTCCTGTTTTAAGCCATTAGGCTTATTTTGTATATGGTGATTGACCAAGGCTTTAAATCAATGGAGACTAGATGGGTGGGGTGGTCAATGTCACAACGGTAGTCTTTACTTCCCATGAAATGTCTTTGTACCCACTTTAGGTAGGGCCTACCTGGCATGAACAGATTCAAACATATGACCACCGGCCAGGCAAGCACACGAGCTATCCTTTGTATCACAGAAGAATCCCTACACAATTTGGATTTTAAAATGGTGTATGTCTTTTGGAAGAAGCTGCGATCAACCCCAACTAGAATGTTCTAGGTAATTTTACATTCAGTAGTTTGCCATTGTTTTCTGAACGAGATGTCAACGTTGAAGTCCAACTGACCCATGCAGGAAATGAACCCACTAACCCGCCACCAGCACACGGGGAAGTTTAAAGCGGTGTATCTTCACCTTTCGGCCACACTGACGTCTGACAATCTGGACAGAGCATTTTAATTCCGAAATCAGACGGGGTATGAAAATGACACCATGCATGGAGTAACAAAAACGTATAGTGAGGGGAATAGTGCAGCATGAGTTAAAAGTACGAAACTAAAGGACCTCAGACAGACCTCTTTAACAATCTGAAATCACCCATACAATTTACCTCTGCCTATCGTCGGAGACACCAAGCACACATGTGACCGTTATTGTAAAGAGCATCATCTCTAAATGCAGCTGAGAAGATACACGTATGGTTGATTTCTCCAAACGGCACAGATTTCGTGACTGCCCCGAAACATTTCATCTGGGCACATCCACCAGGGACCCGAATTCACGCAATCCACGACAAAAGACCGATGCGTGACCAGGCTACAAGCGTACCGACCCTAATCTTTGATCGATATGATCAGATAACGTAACAGCAGACAAACGTACCTTTAAGATCTGCCCAGAATGAATCACTTACAGATCACGTGGGCACTCTTGTCACGTTGTCTCGTGCATGACTAGAGGCACCCACTCCAGTTCTGATCAATGCCCGGAACTCAGCTTAAGTGCAATCCAGCAACAGCGAGGCGTTTGTTACAGATATAAATATTATATAACGATGTCTGAGTGGCTGGTCTTTGTAATACATGTTTCATTCAGCAGACTCCAGGAAGCGAAATCGCAGCCCTATCTGCGCAAGGAGGAGTACAAGATACCACAAGGGCCCCAATTATAATCGGCCGAAAATACGACGACTGAACAGGGCCGAAACATCTTTTCTCAAAAACTGGATTGGATAGATTGGATCGGCAGAACGATCTTAACATTTGGAGTCGTGGAATCTCTGCCGTGTCTGCATCTTGTAAATTTTGTTTTGTTAACTGGTAAAGTGAAATAGGATGATTAATCGAGTTAAACGACTTCCCGTATCTAACATGGGCTTATATATATATAGCCTAAATGTTGTCATTGTGTTATAATATATGATAAGAGAAGCAATGGCTGCAGCATGATTTTTTTTTTTTTACATTGGCACGTTTCCGTCTTGACAGACGATAGTTTGGTACATTGTACGATATAACAATAGGAAATAAGAACAGTTAGGTATGTGTAAAAAAAAGTCTTTTTAAGACTTGTTTATGTGTATCATATAACACTACACTAGTTTCGCGACAAATGTCCTTTGTTGAGAAAACGCAACCTCCAAATAATTAACCCAAACTTATCCTCACCTTTCATTCACATCCCCAGACCATCAAACATATTTTTCTCCGGTAATGGTCAATGCTAAGATCAGACCCAACCACTAGTAAGTATTTCCTAGCGGCCCTATGGTAATCTTTCGCGGAAACAAAACTCTCTGAGACCACCTTTCCACAGTCGCCTCGCTACAGTTGCCTCATCTGTGGGTCCATCTAAATGTTACCGGAGGACATGCTTGACATGCCCACTCGTTATTCACACACCGCTGATTACACTCCCGCTAGACACCTTTTTCTTAAAAGACTCATTCACATGCGTGCCCTACAGCCTCATAAATGTTATTATTTACAAACGATATAACCTTTACGTTATATTGGAAAGACTAATATACTGCTGCCGACTTCGTGGCTTAGAGGTTATGACTTTTCTCCGTAATCTCGTATACTCTCGGTAACGTGATGACGGTGAGAATCAGCAGTGGTTCGAAGCGAATCGGTAACTTACGGGGTATGTGAGCCGGCCGCTCAGAAAGCAATGGCAAACTATCAAACTTCTGAGCGTAATTTTGCCAAGAAATCAACATACAGCTGAAAAATGCTGGTGTTGACAGCGATGTCCCGTAAAGGATATGCGCGCGCGCGCACGCACGCACGCACACGCACACACACACACACGCACGCGCGCGCACACACACACACACACACACACACACACACACACACACACACACACACAAAATACGACTAGCTGCTCGCATTAGGCAACACCTTAGAGGTATTATTCAAAATTCTGACAAACCTGTCTCTAACCATTTCACTTCTTCTGACCACAATGAAGTCGACGGTGTATAGAAGAATAAAAGAAGAATAACATATTTCATAACACTATAACGGCAAGTCATGGATATCCCACCCTCATCTCGCCACAGACAATAAATGATATTTTTAACAAAACGAAGGAAAACAAACAAGGTACTGAAGCAGGAACCTACAGTGTGGACTTGTGAAGTGCAAGGATCATTACATTAGGCCTGAGTATTCGGGGGAATAGATGACCAGTCTTACCCTCGCCCTGAGTAGCGGACGATGAGTGCTGGATATCACATGTGTTATGTGAGTGAAGAATAACATATTTCATAAAACTATAACGGCAAGTCATGGGTATCTGTGGCATAACGCAGCCAACATTATTCATTTATCAACACCTGCCGCAAAAAGAGGAAACAACATTAAAAGAAATTGACTTCACAACCGCAAATGGAGATTGGGACTTAAAACTTAACATCGAAACTGGAACTGAACAAGTGACAAATGACGTGGATTCTTAGAAAGATTTCATCAGACCAAGCTCGGAACCCCATTGGATGGGAGAAACACGTGACCCGCCTTCGCGCCAGGGCATAATTAACATATATTACTATTTCATCAGAAATGTTAATAAGCCCGCACTTTTGTCTGAACTCGCTCCATGGACGGATGTGAGAAGATTGTGTGACCAAAAATTCAATGGGCAAGGCAGAAGTCTGGATCCGAGGTACGTTTGTTGGTCCCTTGATTAGACTAAGAACCCGATGTATCAAGTATCAAGTAATGTAAACCCATGTTTGTGATGTCAATTGAAATGTATTATTATTAATTAAAACCTCTGAAATGTAAAAAGGCTCGACTGTAGATTCTAACGACGCAAAGCCATTCCCGGGCAAAATATTCTCTTCGATGAAACTACAATCTCTGATATTCTTAAAGATAATTATTAACTTTGAGAAGTGCATTATACTACTACATTCTATTCTAAACAACTGTGCGAAGTGATGATTCGAAAGCAATCTTGTGCATTTCACCAGAAACATTGTTAAAGATGCTATCACTATCTACAGCTGAAATGACAGTTCGTGTACTAGAACAAGTGCCTTGTTCTAAAACAGACTTATCTATGCCTATTTACGATCTAGAAAGCTGAAAGTGAAATCAATCTTTCCTTTCACCTTTATCTATAGAATTAATAGGGTTTGGCGAAATAAATATTTATATTTATGTCAAATTTAATTAGATAAGAGCACTTATGAACTGCAATACATGAGAAAGTTGTGCTTCGCGGAACACCATCACGCGCAGTGAACTTAACTCATTACTCAACATAACTTAAAACACCACTCAACACCACTCATCACCACACAACACAACACTCAACATCACAACAACGACAGGTAATGGAAGAGAGTTATTAGACACAAGAAGAAGAAGTAGTTAATTGGGAAAACACAGAGAATTATTTATACACATTGTAAACACCATTGAGTAGAAGAAATGTTATAAATGTATGTCATTTATTTACATGCATCTTGACACCTTCTCACTCTTGTCATTGTCTCACTGTACACGTTCACTGACCCAGGTCAAATGAGGACTTACATACAGCAGGAACAAGTTGATACAAGGCGTACACAGTGTGATAAACTCTGACCACCCCAAATTAACCCAACACTAGCTTAGAGAGAAAAAGAGGGGGAGGGGAACTAGTTCCTACTTCAGGAATTTAGATTTCTTCCGACCTACTTCTTATTATTGTATTGGTAGGAATGTATATATTTATGTGAATATTCATCAGTGATCTTGGTGGCTACATACCAACAACCACCCAACACATCAGCAAATTAACCACCTAAATCAGACCTGAGGGAGGGAAGCCGAGAGAAAGAGATGAACCACAAGTGAGATGGAGGATGACTGGGCTATGAGCAGAGCATGGGGAGGCCTTCAGAGGAGCTATACGGGCAGACCTGAAGTGGATCCATCAGTCAATGGACCCTGGCTTACCTAATCCTCCAGTCACCAGGTTACTTTTCTCATTGGTAGACACCACACCCAATTTCAGGAAAACTGATATTTAATGGTTGAGACATCACCATCACACTTTATATGTACAACATCAAAATGTTTACTATGTTTTCACACTTGTTGACATCTCATATATTGATGCTTGTTATTGATTGTCTGGGACAATGGTCCAATGTGCAACTGTTCTATTACTTTGTGTAAATCACAATAGAGATGTATGTACTGACCAGAAGGCTCAGGCCAGTCAATAAATGATTAACATGAATTGACCTTCTGTTAATTTGTCAGTTCAAACCTATCTGTCAACAACTTCTTTGTGCATCATGTTGTCAAAATCTAATGTGATTGATTGTGTGTTTGATTGTTTGGAGATAAATTAGCTCATAATGACTTACTGAAGGGGGAAATAAAAAGACTCTAGATCTATCAACTGCTCAACATCCATGTTTTCTTCATCTAAATCAGGCTGAGAAAATTCTCCAGACTTTCCTCAGATTTGATAAACTAAAAGGGGGCTCCAGAGCTATCAGAATCATTGGAGAAGGGGCAGATTCCCAGTTAGTAATTACCATTCTCACCAGGGCCATAATCTAGATCTCCTAGACAATACTTATTAGAACGAGACCTGCAGATAACTCAAGGTTCATATTCTGGGGTTATTGAAGATAGAAGAGGATGGGGCTCTACATCTTTTGTTAGAGATGGGGCATGCACTACAGTGATCTCCCACTCCCTTCAAAAATATATGACAGTATCCCAACCTCATCTCGCCACAGACAATAAATGATATTTTTAACAAAATGAAGGAAAACAAAGTACTGAAGCAGGAACCTACAGTGGGGACTTGTGAAGTGCAAGGACCATTACATTAGGCCTGAGTGTACGGAGGAATAGATGCCCTCGCCTCGAGTAGTGGACGTTGGGTGCTGGCATCGAACTCTCGTCCCGCCGTGTTCATAACATTGTCAGTGCAACGCCCAAACCAATACACCAACGAGCTCGCTAATACATAAACACCAGAAAATCAATTCAAAGACTGTCAACTGACATACAACAATACTATACTGCTAGCCCAACAATATTACCTACCTACCTTATTCCTCCTCCATCTGCTTTTATTCCCTCTGAGCTTATATCTCCGTCTGTTCATTTTCTTCCTCCTCAATTTCTCCCTCCCCACTTCTCTCTCTCTCTCTCTCTCTCTCTCTCTCTCTCTCTCTCTCTCTCTCTCTCTCTCTCTCTCTCTCTCTCTCTCTCTCTCTCTCTCTTCATGTTTATGTTTCTCCGCTACCTCTTACCCCCCTCCCCCTCACCCACCCTCTTATCAATCTCGCTAACTAATTTCCTTTAACAAAATCTACAACACTACGATTACATAAAGACACTGTGCAAATAGCACTTCAGAATTCTGGTACCGTTAATCAGCAATGTCTTTCCCTGTTAGATCTATTCATGTCTGTGTCTGACATTCGGGGGCATCTCTAAACAATAGGTGTTCTGAGAATGTCCATCAGTGTCATCTCGTCGTCACGGAGGCTGGGGGAATCGGAGAAAGTACTTTCATATTCTCCTTCTTGTTTTATTATCTCGTTATCTGTATTTCTGTCTCCTTGTTATTGTGATGTCTTTGGTTAATGTTTTGTTTTTTTTTATTTTGTAAATTATTCTTACTACTAACTTAATTTTTATGTTAGCTTTTGTCATTCTTCAATTTGTTTGATTTTTTGGGGCATTTCTTTGTTTTGTTTTCTTTTCTCACTTTTCACTCTTATCCCTCTCAGTCTGAACACGAGCTTCTTGCTCTATTAACCGTTTTCACTATAACTGCTACTGCTACATTGGCACCTTGCCGTCTTGACAGACGATAGTTTGTGCTCTAAAAAGGCATAATAACTTTTAACTATGGCGGTAGCGAGTGTGACTGATAAGGCCAATTTGCGCTGTAAATGTCCGTTCACAGTGGGTGCATGTGAACACGTGGTCATTTCCACCATCATGCACTATCTTACGTCTCAAACGCTTGGTGTGTGACGTTTCTGCAATAATTTTCTCCTTTGACTTTATTCCATTTCTGATATTTGCCCTCCACGCAACACGTTCAGCGGCGACTTGCTCCCAATGTGCATTATCAATGCCTGTATCAATCATGTCCCGCTTACACACATCTTTGTATCGTAGTAGAGGCCGACCCTGAGATCTCTTACCCATCTGTAATTCACCAAAAAAGATATCCTTTGGTATTCTACCATCATCCAACCTCCTAAGATGTCCTATCCATCTAAGTCTACGAAGACTGAGCATGGAATAAACTGTCACACAACCTGATCTTTCCAATACTTCAGTATTTGTGATTTTGTCTTGCCACTTAATACCAAGAATTCTTCGCAGACACCGCATATGAAAGCTGTTTAAATTGTTCTCTTGGTGTGAGTAAGTTGTCCAGGTTTCACTGCCATAGAGAAGAGTACTAAGGACACAGGCTTGATAGACAAGGACTTTTGTTTTGGCAGTAAGCTTCCTGTTCTCCCAGACTCTTTTTCTTAACCTGTTCATTGTTGTTGCTGCCTTACCAATACGGATGTTGATTTCCTGATCTAGGGATAATTTGCTATTTACCACTGATCCTAGATATGTAAAATGGTCTACTATCTCTAGTTCGGCGTCGTCAATAAAGATTGATGGTACCCCATGTGCACCTTGTGACATAATCTGTGTCTTCTTTTTGCTAATTGTTAAACCAAATTCAGAACAAGCATTGGAGAATGCAGATAGTAGACATTGCAATTCTTCCTCAGAGTGGGTCGTAACTGCACTATCATCTGCAAAAAGCAACTCTCTGATCAGTACCCTCCTAATTTTGGTCTTAGCCTTCAATCTCTGAGCATTGTAGAGGCCGCCATCTGAGCGTGAGTGAATGTATATACCACCATCCTGATCACGAAATGCATATTTCAGTAGAAGTGAAAAGTATATTCCAAAGAGGGTGGGAGCTAGTACACAACCTTGCTTAACTCCACTCTTGATTTCAAATTCTTCAGAAGTTGCACCATCAAACTTGATTATACCCTTCATGCCTGTGTGGAACGATTCCACAATGGACAGAAGAGTTGGTGGGCAGCCAATCTTCTTTAGTGCCTTGAACAGACCCTCACGACTGACCAAATCAAATGCCTTTGTGAGGTCGATGAAGGCAATAAACAGTGGTTGATTCTGTTCACGGCATTTTTCTTGCATTTGTCGCAATGAGAATATCATATCAGTGGTAGACCGGTTCTGTCGAAAGCCACACTGTGATTCGGGGTAGACTTGATCTCCTAGGACTTGAAGTCTGCGCAGAACAATTCTGGCAAATACTTTTCCAACAATACACAGAAGTGAGATACCCCTATAGTTGTTACAGTCGCTCCGATCACCCTTGTTCTTGTACAGAGTTATGATGTTTGAATCTTTGAAATCCTGTGGGACTTGTCCTTAACGCCAGCATAGCTCTATTAGCTGGTGGATCTGTAGAGTGAGTGTGTCTTGCCCACTCCTGATAACCTCTATTGGAATCCCATCCTTACCTGGAGCCTTGCCAGATGCAAGTTCATTTATAGCACACTTAACTTCTGTTATGGTGGGAAGTGTGTCCAGGTGGTCAAGAGTTGGTAGAGCCTCTATGGCGTTAAGGGCATCATCCGCTAGTTTGGTCTCACTTGAGTAAAGCTCCAAATAGTGCTCTACCCATCTGTCCATCTGCTGTTTCTTATCAGTGATGACTTCTCCAGTCAAGGTTTTCAGCGGTGCACTTCTTTTGATCACTGGACCACAGGCTTTCTTTATTCCTTCATACATGCTTCTTATGTCTCCCTTATCACTTGCGATTTGAATGGACTCACATAACTTGATCCAATAATCATTTGCACACTGCCTGGCAGCCTTTTGCACATCCTTCCTAGCTTGCCTTAGCTCACTCAGAGTGTTACGCGTTGGTCTTTCCTTGTTTCTTAAGAGAGCTTTCTTCTTCTTATCAATCAAGGGCTGCAGAGTCTCGCTGTTGGCCGCAAACCAGTCCTGCCTCTTATGATCCACAGTGCCGTAAACCCCTACGGCAGTTTTATAAAGAGTTTCCTTAATTTGACCCCACTTTTCATTTACTGTACAATTTTCTGGTGTATCAGTGAAAGCGTCTTCAAGTTGCTGTTGAAACTGAAAGCACTTTTCAGGATCATGAGTGTTAATAATATTAATCCTGGGGCTAGATTTGTGTTTAGCTGTGTAGATTCTCTTTGGTCTCAGTCTAACTCTTGCAACAACCAAAGAATGATCTGTATCACAGTCAGCACTGTGGTAACTACGAGTCAATGATATATGGTTCAGATGTTGTCTCCGTGTGATGATGAAGTCCAGCTGGTGCCAATGGCCGGATCTTGGATGTTTCCATGTGACCTTATGCATCTCTTTTGTTTTAAAAAAAGAGTTTGTAATACATAGGTCATTACTGGTGCAATGCTCCAGCAGCCTTTGCCCATTTTCATTCATGCGACCGATGTTGTATTTTCCAAGGGACACTGGCCATGAACTCGAGTCCTTGCCCACACGAGCATTGAAATCACCGAGCATATAAATGTAGTCAGATTTTGGAACTGCCTTGATCACGGAGTCTAACTCCTCATAGAACAAATCCTTCACATCATCAGAGGAATCGAGTGTCGGTGCATATGCAGTAATAATGGTGGCAAACCCACAAGAGGTTGCCAAGCGCAGGGATAATAGTCTTTCATTTCCTCCTGCTGGAATTTCAATCATTCCCAGTAGCGAATTCTTCACTGCAAAGCCCACACCGTGTTGCCTTTTTTCTGCCTGCCCTCTACCCTTCCAGAAAAAGGTGTAGTTGTTTTCCCTGAGTGACCCTTCCTCAGCGAGGCGAGTCTCCTGCAGGCCAGCAATATCAATGTTAAGACTGATTGAGTTCGGCATCAATCACAGCCGTTTTTCTCACATCGTCAATATTGGTCAAGTCAGTGGAAAATCCTGGACACATGGTTCTCACGTTCCAGGTTGCAAGCCGTAGCTTGAGGTTTCTATTTTTATTTTTGTTTGTACCTGGTGCATTGGTTTTACAGCCTGCGATTCAGATTTTGTCCTAGCCCCAAGCACCCATTGAAGCAGGCAGGCTGTGGCGGATCAGCACCCAATTGGCTGGGGGCTGCCCAGCTTGAGGCGGGCGGTAGCTGATCAGTGACACCTATAGGTGTCTCCCACCGTCAGAGGCAACGCGTGGCGCCCCATGTCTACGCCAACTGACAAGGACTTATAACCCGTAACAGTTGCCTCTCGCTTTGATTCCGAGACCAGTTAAGACCAGGGATGGAGTTATTGCCTCTCCATAGCACAAAGCCTGGGCTAAAATATAGAGATCATGTGTTGCCCATACAGCATGATCCCTCTCTCGGCCTGCCTAGTTCACTCCAGAAGAAAGGTAACACCCCTACATCTGGAACATGACAAGCTGCAGAAGCTGCCGGATCAGCAAGGCAATGCTCTAACTGTCCGCCTGTCGGAGCTTCGATCCTAGACCAGTCGCCAACCAAGGCTTAGGGCCTGGTCTGCCCTGCTATGACAATTTTGTCTTTAGCTTGCATTTCCTCGCACCAGGGTAAGGCTTGTACCCTCCCAATTGTGCTCTTCCGCCCGAAACCGTTGGCACAATGTGGGGTGTCGGGTTTGGTAAGCGCCGCCCAACGTTCGGCGCTAACAGAAACCAGGTAGTACCGTCTACTGTTATACGGTAGCTCAGTCATATCTGACTAAGACTACTGCTACAACAACAACTAATACTACTATATATGATGCTAGCTGTTAATACTACTATTACTAATACTACAAGTGTTACTACAACAACAACTACTACTATTACTACTACACGTGTTACTACTACCACTACTATAAGTGCTACTATTACTACAATTACTAAACCAATTTCTCCTACAACAACTACACGTTCTACTACTATAACTACAAGTGCTGCTACTGCTACTGCTGATACTGCTACTGCTAAAATTACTATTACTACTACAATTGCTGTTACTGCTGAAGCTGTTACCACAAATTCCACCACCACTACCATTACAACTCTTACTACTAAACCATTGTACTACTACCGGCACCTTGTCCTCTTGACAGACGATAGTTTGTTACATTGTGTTTCGCAAATAGCACAAAGCCTGCCTGAATTGTAGAGACCATGTGTTGGGATCAAAAACCGCCTTTTTTCAATTCGAGTTTTGGAAGTAAACTTTCGGTCACCAGTGGTAATAGGTTTGAAGTCCACGACTCCACACAGACAAATTCTGCACTGTATCTCCCCACTGGGACATATCCATCCATCATGTGCTATGCCGGTAAGCGTGGGCGGTCATGTTCTGCCATCTCACTCGATCACCAGAGTCGTGGATCAGCTCTGTTCCTGTCTCGACCATGCCACGGGGCCAAGCCATTCAGGTATTTGCTTCTAGGTCTTCCCCTTGGTCTCTTCCCTTCGATCTTGCCCGTTCGATTGGGACATATCCACACAACCAAATCACACAAAGCCGCCCTATCGTTTGCTATCTGTTGTAGCCCATTCCATGTCCTCCCAGTATTATTCATCTCTGTCTGTATTTAGCTCTTCCGTTATTTCGTTTGCCTTGTGGTTTCTAGAAAAGAGGAGTTTCTTGTTCTACTGTACTCAGATTTTCTCAGGGTGTCTCATTCAGCGCCAACATCTTTTCCTCTTCTCTCCATGAGCTCTATACAGTGGTACCTCGGGTTACGAACACCTCAGGTCACGAACAATTCGGGTTACGAACAACAACTTCGAAACAATTTTCGTCTCGGGTAACGAACAGTACCGAAGGTTACGAGCGAAGGCGAGAGAGTGAGAGAGCAAGGTTTAACGTTGGAGACAAACGATCGCTTACAGTACAAACGAAGGCCACGCAGTATTAACATCGCTTAGCCTAGCGCTAGCCTAGTAGCCTAGTTTTGCACACGTGCGCAGCTTCGCTTTCATTGGCCTTACTACACAGCAGTAAAAGATTTCTTAGCAGTGGCACTGTGTTCAGTTTATCTCTTTCATTATTTCCCTTGTTAACCCCATCGATTATGAGTTCGAAGAACGGTAGTGGTGCTACTAAGAAGCAGAAACGTATAACAGTGGAGGTAAAGAAGGAAATATTTATGAAACATAAAAATGGCGTTCGTGTGTGTGACATCGCTAATGAGTACAGCATGGCAAAATCAACTATCTCGACGATCATAAAGATCAAAGAGTCACTCAAATTAGTCGATGTGGCTAAAGGCGTAACTAAGCTGCAGAAGCAAAGACCTCAAATTTTAGAGAAAGTTGAAAATCTTCTCTTGATCTGGATCAATGAAAAGCAATTTGCAGGAGACAGTGTTAGTGAGGCAATAATATGTGAAAAGGCGAAGCTGTTTCACATTGATTTATTGTCGAAATCGCTTGGTACTAGTGCTGAGACTGATGATTTTAAAGCCAGCAGAAGATGGTTTGAAAAGTTCAAAAAAAAAGAAAAAAAGAAATAAAAGAAAAAGAAGAAGAAGTGGCATTCATAGTGTAATTAGGCACGGAGAGGCTGCAAGTTCTAACGAGAAAGAAGCAGAAGCGTTCAAGGTGGAATTTTATAAGATCATCAAAGGGGAAGACTACGTACCACAACAAGTCTTTAATTGCGATGAAACGGGCCTCTTCTGGAAGAAAATGCAGAGGACCTTATCACCCAGGATGAGAAAGCACTACCGAGGCACAAACTAATGAAGGACAGGCTAACTCTGCTGTTCTGTGCCAATGTAGTGGATGTGATTGTGTCCTTGGGAAAAAAATATGGGCCTGGAAGTCGATGGCAACGACTTGGAGGAGCTGATTGGGGAGAGTTCACACAGTAAAGAGCTCACTACAGATGAGCTTGTGGATCTTCAGAATCAACAGCTAAAGACATTAAAGGAGGAGCAGTCGTCCGATGATGAAGAGCCAGTGATCGTTTCAACTGCCAGGATTAAAGAAATTTGCAGCAAGTGAGCAGACGTCGAAGACTTCATTGTGAACCATCATCCAAACAAATTTGTTGCTAACAGAGCAGTAAACCTGATGAATGATAACACGATGGCCCACTTCAGAATGATTCTCCAGGAAAAGAAGCGACACATTTCCCTTGATAGTTTCTTGGGGCAGAAAGATTCCCAGTCGGCTGCCAAGAAACAGAGACAAGCAACTCCTGAAACTAATGATTCAGAATAGCAAAGAAAGTGACGAATGTCCCATCATCGTTTTCTTGGTAAGAAAACAAAAGTCTGCAGACTACAACTTTTTTTTAAATTTTAAATTTTATTTATTTGGTTGTTTTCTTTCTCTTTATTTAATACGTATTCTTTGCGTTTTGTCAGGTAAACGACCGGATGTTAATGGGGAAAAAAGAACGATTCTTTCATCTTGAAACGGAGTGTCTCTATTTCATTGATTTCAATGTCTCGGGTTACGAACGTTTCGGGTTACGAACTGAGTTCTGGAACGAATTAAGTTCGTAACCCGAGGTACCACTGTATTGGTGATTCTATGGTGCCATTTTATTTCCTCTATTCTGTGCAGCACCAATAAGTGAATGTCGGTAGTTTATTAGTTATTCTTTTAGTTCTTTATGTTTCATACAGATCTACTTGCGGCATGTACTTTTAGTCCTTCATGATTCATACAGATCTACTTAAGGCAAGTACTTTTAGTCCTTCATGTTTCATACAGATCTACTTACGGCTTGTACTATTAGTTCTCCATGTTTCATACAGATCTACTTACGGCTTGTACTATTAGTTCTTCATGTTTCATACAGATCTACTTACGGCTTGTACTATTAGTTCTTCATGTTTCATACAGATCTACTTACGGCTTGTACTATTAGTTCTTCATGTTTCATACAGATCTACTTACGGCTTGTACTATTAGTTCTTCATGTTTCATACAGATCTACTTACGGCTTGTACTATTAGTTCTTCATGTTTCATACAGATCTACTTAAGGCATGTATTTTACATGTCGATAGACAGATTACCGGAAGCGACAGCACTTTTATCCATAAAGCCAAACGAATCTGCAGATAAACCACGGACCTGTCTGCAATAGATAGCCCATTGAAAACTATTCCGGAATAAATTCCCCGGAGAGAAGCATTTAGACTACCAGTACACATACAGACAAACGTGAAAGGAATATTAGACAAGGAAGAATACAACAGCGTACAACGCAGACGGATAGTAGTAGGCCCCTTTCAGTCCTGTAGGAATATAGAGTTGTGCCGCTGGGGAGGTACCTGACAGCACCGCTGGTGACTGTATAGTCCAATGCGAGAGTGACAATCTCTGTCACAGTTTCCGCATCTGTAAGACGAGGCAAGTCCCGCAGTAAGTGAATGCAGTTTATGCCTGTCCCTCCTATCCTCCTCAATTTGTTGGATCAGATTGCGCTCAAAGAGCACCAGTCCGTTTCGTACATCTCTTCTCCAGGAACATCTGGCTGCTGCAACTCTTCCCCACGTGTCTGGATCTATGCCAAAGGTTGTGATATCTTGTTTACACCCATCCTTATATCGCATGTGGGGTTTTCTGGTTGGCCTCTTCCCTGTGGCTAGTTCTCCGTATAGGAGATCTTTGGGAATATGTTCATCCTCCATTCGAGATAAGTTGCCCAGCCACCAGAGGCGTTTCTGCTTGGGGAGCAGTGCACTGTTGTAATATTCGCTCTTTCAAGTACTTGTTTGTTTGTTATATGGTCTTTCCACGATTTGCCCAGGATACGTCTCAGACATCTCATATGGAAGGAATTCAACATTCTTTCGTGTCGTGAGTACAAGGTTCAGGATAAAGACCCACTGAGTAGTGTGCTAGCAACACACGCTTTAAATACTTGAACTTTTGTAGACTGTTAGTCTATTGTTCTCCCATACTCTCTTAGTTAGCCTGAAAAGTGTTGTGACTGTCCTTCCAATACGTCTATCGATTTCTATTTCTAAGGAAAGATTATCTGATATTATCGACCCCAAATAACCAAACTCATGGACAACCTTTCAATTCATAATTAGAAACTTTTGATTGATGGAGGCGCACCAGCATCTTGTTCCATCACCTGTGTTTTATTTAGGCTAATGGTGAGGCCAAAGTCTCTGCAGGCGACTGCAAAACGGTCTATGGGCCGTTGCAGATCTTCTGCTGCATGAGTAGTCAATGCTGCATCGTCTGCAAAAAGTAGTTTTCTTATGCATCTTGATTTTATTTTGGTCTTTGCCTTGAGTCTTGATGGTATAAAAAGTTTTCCATCAGATCTTGTATAGAGGTATATGCCTTCAGTGGCAGTCCCAAATGCCTGCCTTAAGAGAACGGCGAAGAAGACACCAAAAAGTGTAGGAGCAAGCATGCAGCCCTGCTTTACTCCACTGCTGATGCTGAATGACTGGGATGCTGACCCATCGAATAAAATGGTCCCCTGAATGTTTCGTGATATGATTTCACGAGACTTAGCAGGGAGGGTGGACACCCTATCTTCTCAAGGATCTTAACAAGGCCGTTCTGCTCACGAGGTCAAATGCCTTTTTGAGGTCGATGAAGGCAATATGAAAGGGGCGTTCATTTGAAATCCGTTCGTGCCGCACCGCGCGTAATTGCGTACGATGAACATGATCATGTCATAGTCATGTGATAAGTACTGACCAATTAATAAAAGAGCACGTGCTTATCGTCCCATGATGCATAGGTTCTGTTTCTGACCGTTGAGAAAATGGCCGGGTTGATCAAAATCCGTCCAAAGAAGCTCAAAGAGCGGTGATTCAGTTTCTTTCATTTGAAGGATGTCGACCAGTGGACATTCATCGAAGAATGCATGCAGCGTAAGCTAACAAATGTGTGTCGAAGACAACAGTGACAGACTGTAGACGAATGTTTCGGAAAGGACGTAAGTTCACGACAGATCTTCGACGGCCGGTTCAAGCGCATATTGTTGCAACAACAAAAAACATCGCCAAAATTGATGCAGCAGTACAGATGAACCTTTGTCGAAGCATACGTTCGCTAGCGAAAGAATTTGATATGTCAATTGGGACAATTCAAAAGGTCGTTCGTATGAAACTGCAATATCGGAAGGTGTGTTCACAGTGGGTACCACGGATGTTGACCAACCACCAAAAAGAGGAACGCATGGGATGGTGTTTGAACCACTTGCTGCGTTACAGAGTGGAGGGTGATGCATTTCTCTTCCGCATAGTGGCAGGCGATGAATCATGGTGTCACCACTTTGAGCCGAGCAGCAAAAGAAATAGCATGCAATGGAAGCATGCTGGATCACCAAAAGCCAAAAAATTCATGTTACAGGTTTCAGCTGGTAAGGTTATGGTGAACGCATTTTTTTACTATGAAGGGCTATTGTTGGCCGACCTTAAAGAACAGGGTGTCAACATCAACTCTACTCACTACTTGCAAACAATAGACAAGCTGCAAACAAGTCATCAAGAATAAACCCGGCATGCTTTCTCGCGGTGTGATTTTGTTGCACGATAATGCTCGTCCACATGTCGCAAAGATTGTGCAGGAAGCATTAGCAAGGAAGAAGTGGGAAATTCTTCAACATCCAGCCTATGGTCCTGATTTGTCACCATGTTACTTTCATGTGTTCGGACCTAAAAAAAAAAAAAAGCGCTCTCAAGGGGTAATGATTTCACACAGATGCCGACGTAATGAACGCGGTAAACACTTGGTTCAGTGAGCAACCACACTCCCTTTTTGCGGACGGAATTCCCCGCCTACCTAAACAATGGGATCCTTACCTGAATGCCTACGGCGACTTCTTCTGACCAACCCATGGTGCATAATTCATTCAAAATGAATACTTTGTTTCATTCTATCACACCTGTTAATGATTCTTTCATGCTTTTGTAATAAAGCCATTGGAACGGGTTTCAAATGAACGTCCCTAATATAATGACTTCCTCTGTTCTCTGCTTTTCTCTTGGAGCTACCTGAGTGAGAAAATCATGTCGATGGTGGACCTGTTGGGTCTAAATCTGCACTGTGATTTGGGGTAAATTCTTTCAGTGAGAATGTATAATCTTTTTTAGGATTACTCGAGCAAAAATCTTGCCTGTAATGTTGAGGAGGGCAATACCGCGATATTTGTTGCAGCCACTTCTGTCACCTTTGTTTTTCTAAATGGTTACACTGTTTGCCTCCCTCATATCTTGTGGTACTGATTTTTCTTTCCAGCAGAACTGGAATATTGCATACAGCTCTTAGATGGTTGTTTCTTTGCCACATTTTAAAATTTCGGGTGGAATACCATCTTTTCTTGGTGCCTTGCCGGTTTTGAGAGTGTGTAGTGCTTCGCGGATTTCTGTGAGGCACGGTTCGTTATCCAGGGCATGCATGGTGGACTGTTGTTCAATGGTTTCCAAAGCTTCTTCTCCGACAGTGTTCTCCACTGAGTATAGCCGAGTAAACCAATCGACTGACTTTATTTGCTTCTTGCCAAAGAATAGTTGATAGTGCTGTGTTATGGATGGTGTCGCACAAATAACTCCATCTCTCGGTGACAGTTCCATTTGTAGAGCCAGGCAGAGCCTGGGTGAATTTGTTGACCTTCCCTTTGTTTTGGATGCCGCTGGTGTCGATGCGTGGTCTTCCTTCTGTTCCGATTCTGTAGATTCTCTTAGGCTTTATCTTCACCTTGCTGGAGGCGAGTGAATGATCGATGTCACAGTCAGCACTAACATAGATGCGAGCCAGTCGTATATTGCAGAGATTGCTGCGTTTAATGAGCACCAGGTCGAGCTGGTGCCATTTCTTTGATCTGGGGTGCCTTCATGACACCTTGTGTTGTGGTTTTGTATCGAAAAAGGTGTTGGTCACGCACAAATTATAATGGCTACAGAATTCCAAGAGACGTTGTCCATTGTCTTTGATCTTCCCAACGCAAAACTGTCCTAAAAATAAAGGCCAAGATTTATGGTCGGAGCCAACCCTAGCGTTGAAACCTCCTTTCCCCCCCCCCCCCTCCCCCAAGATGAACAGGGGCCTCTGGTGTTTTATTGACCCCTTTGCTAAGGTCATCATAAAACTTGTCTTTAGAATCTGATACTGCGGTTAGTGTTGTGACGTAAGCGCTTTTAATACAAACTGGGCCTGCCTCTGTCTGAAGTTGGAGCTTCAGTATTCTTTCAGTGCCATCACTTGGTGGTATGGTGGAATTTAGCAGCTTGTTTCTGATACCAAAGTCAGCTCCATGCTCCATGGTTTCTCCGCACGATTTCCAATGCCAGTAGAAAGTGAAGTCCTTCTCCTTGATGTTTCCAGATTCTGGGAATCTGGTCTCTTGCAGGGCGACAATGTATATCCCCAGTCTGAGTAGTTCGTAGTTTATTACTGCTGTTTTACGGGCATCGACAATCTCATTTAAATCGTCTGAGATGCCAGGGGTCATGGTTCTTACGTTCCATGTTCCCAGCATTAGGGCCGGGTTTTTTTTTCATATGTAAAGTTTGCAGTCCATGTGTCAGGATTTTGTCCCTAAGTTCCACACACCCGCAGAAGCAGATGCACTGTGGCGAGAGAGCACCCTATTGACTAGGGGGCTGCCCAGCTTAGGCTGCGCGGTAGCTGTCTAGTGAGATACAATGATCTCTCCCACCGTGGGAAGTCTACGCCAATAGAGCATTAAGACTTATAACCGGTAACTGCTGCTTCTCGTGTTATGTCATCGCTGTTACACAGTGCTGAAGTGACTTCTCCAGAGCAGAAGCCTGGGCAATAGAATGCGGAAAACCAGCTGTTGCCCTGTAGCAAGTTCCCACTCTCCACGTCACCGATGTTAACCAAGGGCAAGGCAGCAGTCAATGCAACTTAGCATCGGTGCCGTCGCTGGAGTTGCCAGATCTCTGTTGTTTACAACATGGAACTGCCTTAGGGACTCCATCTCCGGATTTGTCCTCAGGATTTACTCCCGAAGTCTTTCCCATTTGTGTATACCCGCAAGGCAACGGAAGTTTGAAGTTTAGATTTTCCTCTCTTAGAGGGGATACCAACCAAGGCTGACGAGCCTCCTTTATCTGGGAATCAATAAGGAGGGAATTCTACCATTCTTTCTTCCTGGCAGTGAACATACTGATCAGATGACTGTAGCCATTGTCTCCATTGAGAGATCATCTGCCCACCTTCGCTGACTTGAAACCATAACCAACAACTATCTGTCGTCTGCTCCCAAGTCCGATCCACCATCTGCTCACGTGCTTCACGTTACCCTGTTTGGGGGAGGGAGGGGCGAGAGCTAAACGGGTACTCCACCTTGCCCAAGGGTGTCCTGTAGGCTAACGAAGGTAAGGAATTGTCTTACTTCATTGATAGAGGATACCCCAACCCCGCTATCCGAGGTTCTTCCGATTTCTTGATGATGAATATCCGCAGGACTTCCGGAAAGATCTACACAGACGTATCAGCACGAAATGACATTAGAAAGGAAGGATATGGTGTGTACACAGAATGCCGAAATAATACCAGGATACGACCACAGTGCACACACAGAAATGTACTGTCACAACTATAATGCAGAAAACCAGGCACACAAGACAACAACAAAGAA
The DNA here is from genome assembly GCA_014155875.1 of Cepaea nemoralis. NCBI lineage: Eukaryota > Metazoa > Mollusca > Gastropoda > Stylommatophora > Helicidae > Cepaea > Cepaea nemoralis. The sequence goes on along the minus strand of JACEFZ010027297.1, from coordinate 147,199 downwards.
ATTACCGAATACCAATCTTCATTCTCAATCTGTAGTAAAACTGACAAAAGCAATATCAGTATTTGAGGCACTTAGGTGCAGAACATTGCCAATACTGTGGACACTAATGTCTTTACGACAACCGGCGTGGGATCGATACCTCTCACTGTAGAGTGCCGGCTGATCAACTAGCTAATGAAGGTGTAACAGATGAGCAGCCAGAGATACCCGTCTTACACCACCAGAGGAAAATTATCAAATCAATACGAAAGCCACCAAAGCCTGAACAAAACGATTACCATATCATGGACACACCGGAACAAATCATTAATCTCTTTTCAGGGACACATTTGACCATGCAGTCACATGTATACATAATCAAAGAATGGCAAATCAGGCATGTAAATATGTATAGATTAGCGCCGCAGGCACCAGATCACATACTCCAAGACTGCATCAAATACGACATATCTTGGCAAACCTTCTGGCCTAGAGACACAACAGTGGAAGATAAACTTTATGAACTACTGTGACCTAAAGAAAAAGACGAAGTTTATATAAGAAACAAGACTGCATATATAGACTACTTAAAGCAAACGAAGAAGAAGAAGAAGAAGAAGAAGAAGAAGAAGAAGAAGAAGAAGAAGAAGAAGAAGAAGAAGAAGAAGAAGAAGAAGAAGAAGAAGAAGAAGAAGAAGAAGAAGAAGAATATGAGGAAGAGGAGAAAGAGAAAGAAGAAGAGGAGGAGGAAGAGGAGAAAGTGGAGGAGGAAGAGGAGAAAGAGGAAGAGGAGGAGGAGGAAGAGGAGAAAGAGGAAGTAGAGGAAGAAGAAGAGGATTAAGAAGGGAAGGAAGGAAGGAGGACGGAAGGAAGGAAGGAAGGAAGGAAAGAAGGAAGGAAGGAAGGAAGGAAGGAAGGAAGGAAGGAAGGAAGGAAGGAAGGAAGGAAGGAAGGAAGGAAGGAAGGAGTTGTAGAAATACTGAAATTGAATCCTAGCCATATAGTGTACGTAATCTGGACTTGTAGTGTTATGTTACTGAATCCATTCTGAGTGGAGTTTGGTAACTTTTGGGCATTTTTGAATAGTGTTAGTTTCAAAGAGAAGACATATATGTAAGACCAATAGCTGATTGTACCGGGTCTGCTGGCTGATTTTAACATGTGAACAGTGACGGGAGACCGCGCAATCAAGGACAAAGGTGTAGTTTGGCAAGTACCAGTAAATCAACGAGACAGACCAGTGAATAAATGCTAAAGCAACAAACATGCTCACGAATGGAGAAGCTATAATGTAGCAGCCACTGTAATAAACTAGAAATATCCAATAAAATAACTCCACAAATGAACTAGACAATAACAGACATTCATGCAAGCAAATTTGCTGATTTAATAAAAAATTTAAAACAATAACGTAACCAGACCACCTGATTCTAAACGATGCAAATATTGTAACAACTAACATCATCATTAACACGAATGACAAAGCACAAAAGAAATTGAAGACAGTAACGTAAGTCGTTAACCTGAAACATGTCGAGAAATTGAAAATAAAAACACAAGAAAACACATACAGACAGGAAATTTAAAACACAAACCTACGCATTTAGGAAGTGCAAAAGTGCCAGCTAATCGATGACGCGAGCGTGGAAAATTCCGTTACAGTTGCTGCAAGCTGGCATGGAAATATTCGGATACCTTATCTCCCCTGTCCGGTCTGCGGTGCCCCAACCAAATCACAAGTTACGGGCAGTATAAGATCTGGTCTCATACGATTACATCAATGTGACATACCGAAAAACTACCACAGCGTCACTCACGTGATTTCTAGACGGTTCCAGTGTTGCTAGATGATATTACAATAGGTGGTTCTCAAATACTGTTTCAGTGGCCAATCTTTTACCACTATAGTTTCCTATGCTTATTGGAACAGATAGTACACGGATATTTGATTGACGACTAATAGTAAGGTGACCTTGTTCTGCTGCTTTTCTGAACAAGAAGCCAACGTTTAATTGCAGCTGACCAGTGTATCGACTGAACCCACAACCCCGTCGTCAGAATACTGGAAATTTCAGCGCAAACGCATTAACTTCGGCGGCCTCGCTGGCCTCAATTGATACAAGAAAATCAACAATACGTACAAGTTACTTAGTTGATGATGATTCGCAATCCAGCAGGTCAAACTATAACGCTCATGGAGTTTACAGGTCAATTAAAAGTGAAAGTGTAACCAAGGAAAAAGACTAACTACTTAGGCTACACAGTGACATCCAATGAAAAATGCTACATAAAAGTGAAGATAAATTAGTGCCGTATTTATGGAATCTGTCAATAGAATAAGCAATCTCGTGAAAAACAGAAATCACAACAAGCAAGCAATTCCGCTTACTGATATTATATCTGTGACCTGTTAGTCTTTTATTTTTCGCGTTTCCATCCTGTTTCAGGATATTGCGGTCAACACCAGCATCTTCCAGCTGTATGTTGATTCCTAGGCTAGATTACGCTCATCAGCACGCCACGACTTTCTGAGCGACCGGCTCCATACTCTTACAAGTCACTGGTGCGACCCGAACCGCTTCCAATTCTCGTGCACTCACGTCAACAACGAGAGTATTCGGGGTTACGGAGAAAGCTGCTAATCCCTCGGCCAGGGAGCCGGCTCTGTTAGTCTATATTAGTAGTTCCCAAGCTTTTCAAGCAGAGGGTCATATCTACTATTTTCGGTAGTTAAGCGGGCCACAACGTTATAAAATTATAAAAGTCGTGCAATATCATTCTTACCTTTCTTAACTTAAATTTTACATCAGTTTTGAAAATCGCTATTAATGTAATTAATTTACAATTGTAACGGTTCTTCATAACCAGTTACTAATGTTCAGATGCCAGTTTATCAATGTTTGGGAACAAATATGTCATGCCCAAAGTCATAAGCGCAGTTATGTTACTGTCGGTGAGTCTGGAACGCTGCTTGTTTTTTTGTTTTTTTTATATATAACGGTTATTGCGGAAAATGACTGCTCAAGGCCTTCTGTGCCACTTTCTGACAGCTGGCGGGCCACAAGTGGCCCGCGGGCCGTTGCTTGGGAACCTCTGATCTATATGGATGAATATTGAACTTCTCTTCTCTGCTATCAACGGTTGCTATGCGTTCATTCCGGTTTGTGCTACAAACAGTATGGCTCGCTTGGGTTGTCCATTGGTCTCCCAGTTTTCCTCGAAGCTTCACTCCAATCGGCCAAATTTTCTTCTTCAGTTCGCGAGGTCAGGAAACTCTTGTAGGAAATGCTTAGAGATTTGCTTAACTGACTCTGTGCCAAACGAAAAGTCAGTTTGAACCAAATATGTTACACAATCAAACGAACAAGTATTATCATGTACATTTCAGTTCACTGAGTAATGAGATTGAACAAGATGCCACGAAACAAACACAAATAACACGATGACCCTAGTATGACGATATATCGTCCTTCTTTCCAAATGGTAGGTGACAGGTGACGATATAATATCCTTCGACAATGAATCAGTTAAGTGTTCCACGTGTGTAGGTAACAGAGTCAGTGAGACCCATTCGGTTGGGGAGTGCCAAAGTCTCAGATGTTGGGCAATAAGTATTACAATGGGAAACACTACGAGGCAGTGGAGATGTGGTTTTTGAGAAAATTGTTTCCAATGTCGTTGACAGAAAACAAAATAAAAGCAAGGATGTTGATAGCTGAAGGTGTGACTAGACTACTAGGGAAAGTCATAGACAAAAGATACATGAAATGTTTCTGGAACATCAATAGAAGAGGTGGAATAGAGAAATTAGAAATATGGAGGGTGGTGGGGGACGGGGGAGGCAAAGGAAAACAGAAAGATGTATCCCGTTAGCGTAAACAGACGAGCAATTTATAATAGTAAATAGTAACACGTGCAACGTACAATAGTAAATACTAACATATGTGCAATATATAATAGTAAATAGTAATAGATGTGCAATATGTAATAGTAAATAGTAACATATGTGTAATATATAACAATAAATAGTAATATATGTGCAATAAGTAATAGTAAATAGTAACATATGTGTAATATATAACAATAAATAGTAATGTATGTGCAATAAGTAATAGTAAATAGTAATATATGTGTTACATATACAATAAATAGTAATAGATAAGCAATATATAATAGTAAATAGTAATATATGTGTTACAAATACAATAAATAGTAATAGATGTGCATTATATAATAGTAAATAGTAATATATGTGTTACAAATACAATAAATAGTAATAGATGTGCTTATATAATAGTAAATAGTAATAGATGTGCATTATGCAGTATAATAGTAAATAGTAATAGATGTGCGATATATAATTGTATTAAGTAATATATGTGCAATATATATTAGTAACAAATGTGCAATAAATAATAGCAAATATTAATAGCTGTGCAATATATAATAGTAAATAGTAACATATATACAATATACAATAGTAAATAGTAGCAGATGTGCAAAATATAATAGTAAATAGTAACAAATGTGCAATATATAATTGTGAATAGTAGTAGACGTGCAATATATAATAAATAGTAAATAGTAATAGATGTGCAATATATAATATTAAAAGGAACAATAATATCGCTGAATTACTGATGACAAGGAGGATTAGAGAGTCATCAATCGCCGATGACATCTGGAGACAAAGAAGATAGTTGCAACTGCCTAATGATATTAAGTGTAAGCAAATCTGTCTAGAGCAGAGGTCACCAAACCACGGCCCGCGGGCAGGGTCCGGCCCTCGACGTCATTTCCTTCGGCTCGCCGACGGTACTCGAAACCTGCTTGCTATAACGTATGGAACACGAGACCTTGTGATATAATTTAAATATAAATATTATGTTTAGAATAATAGGAGAACTTCACAAGTGCGGAGGCCATGTGTCTTAAATTTACTATTTTCAATTATAAATTATTGTATCTAGAATTTCTTGTTTACTGTAATGTTTGCTTATTTCGCGCCATCCCAAGTCCTTCCCCCAGCGCGTGGTAGCACCGACTATGCTCTGACATTACCATGGTTTCCATGTCAACAGACACACATACACACGTCTTTCCCTCCCCCAGATGCGTCCAGTTGTCAACACAGGTCCGATGCTCCAGAAATGTTTACTTCTTTTTGCCAGTCATCCATTTTATATGTATGTAACAAGGATTTCTATGTTTGACAGTGATGGGTAAGTGAACTAAAAGTGTGAATAGAGGCAATAAAGTAGCAAACATCGCAGAAAAATGCCATAGAAGCCTCGTGTTATTACGAAAATAGTATCCCCAGCTCAGAAGAATTCCCCGGTCAAGGTGTTAATCGAGCTGGTCTCTAGGCCAGTGTTTTTAAACCTTTCTGCCGGAGCAGATCCTTACGCAAATGTTTACGTTGCTCAAGGAACTCTGTTCGATGATCCAAGTGTCTGCCCTACTTTATGTAATAAACCAGATGGGCAGAATGTTACATATAGGCGATTTCGGTCTGTTTCGGCGGAACCCCTGGCTGCCACTCACGGAACACCGGTTGAAAAACTCTGTTCTAAGCTGTTTATTTAGGCCGGCAATATTTATATATTTTGCATACCTTATTATGAGATATATTCTATTACCAAAGGTACCTATAAACTTTATATGTACCTTTGGTGAGCCGTAGCTTCACAAGTGACCACTAGTCCTCTGCTTTTCTTGTGTATCAATAGGATTTTGATTATGTTTCTAATTTAATGTCTTTTTCATTTTCAGATCCCGAGTACTTCACCCTTCATTATGATTACTAAGATAAGAAAAGTCGACGCCGAGTGTCGCATTTTCAATGAAGAATAGGGAGTAAAGTACTTCTTTGAGGAAACAAAGGACCAGAAAACCAGTTGCGTAATATGCAGTGAAAGTGTTGCCGTTTTGAAAGAGTACAGTCTTCGGCGTCACTACGAAACAAAACATTTATCAACAAATTCAAAGTTTTCTGGAAAGTTTTGCTCCGAGAAATATGAGTCCATGAAACGTGGTTTAGAAGCACAAAGAAATCTCTTCACGAGAAAGTTTGCTGAAAATGAATCTGTCACTCGTATAAGTTACAAAACAGTGCATAAGATGGCAGAACGAGGAAAATCGTTTTGCTGGTGGCAACTTCATCAAAGAATGTATGATGGAAGCAGCAAATGACTTGTGTCCCGAGAAAGCCGATTTGTTTGGAACTATCAGCCTTTCAGCAAGTTCAGTTGTGCGAAGAACAGAAGACCTTGGAGAGAACATAGTGCTACAGCTTCGCGAGAAAGCTAGGAACTTGTTGCGACTGAGCTACCGTAATGACAGCAGACGGTTCTACCTGCTTTCTGTTAGCTCCGAATGTTGGGCGGCGCTTACCAAACCCGACACACCACATTGTGCCAACGAGTTCGGGCGGAAGAGCGCAATTGGGAGGGTACAAGCCTTATCCTGGTGCGAGGAAATAAAACCTAAAGACAAAATGTCATGGCAAGGCAGACCAGGCCCTAAGCCTTGGTTGGCAGCTGGTCTAGGATCGAAGCTCCGACAGGCGGACAGTTAGAGCATTGCTTTGCTGATCCGACAGCCTCTGCAGCTTGTCTTGCTCCAGATGTATTGGTGTTACAATTCCTCTGGAATGAACAAGGCGGGTCTTCTTCTATTCCAGAATCCGTTTGATTGTAACCTTGATGGTATGCCAGTTGGACTACAGTTGGAGCTCATTAATTTGCAAGCAAATGACTTGTTGAAAGAGAAGCACAGAGAAGGAAAACTTATTGAATTTTACCGCTGCTAACCTGATGTTGAATTTCCGAAACTAAAGAAATTTGCCGCTGGTATGGCATCTGTGTTTGGAACAACTTATGTCTGTGAGCAAACATTTTCAAAAATGAAGTATGTGAAGTCAACACATCGAACGAGATTGACTCATGAACATTTGAAAGCAATTCTCTTGATTGGATGTAGTAATTCCGAACCAAACATTGATGATATCTTGAAAGCCAAATAGCGTAATTTGCTGCTTAATTTGTGAGATTTGGATGTGTGCACACTAGATCTGATGTGACTATCTTTTTGATAACGTCGCCTACTTTGATAACATTCTTTTAGTAAATAAATATGTTGTTTTTTTTGTTTGTTTTTAAATTGTGTATTGCACACCATTCACCCATGATTAACTTAGCTTTTCGTCTTTTTCCCCCCAGAGCTTTCGTTCTGGCTTGCATGTACTGTTAACGTTAGTTGCATATCCTTTACAAGACGTTTGCAGTCAACACCTGTATTTTTTGCTGTTGTTGATGTTTTGGCAAGTTTATGTTTAGTAGTTTGCCATTGCTTTCTGAACGATCGGCACTCATACCATAGAGTAAAAAACCAGAGCAACGCGGTCTGCTGCCAAATCACGCACAGCTGTGTTTCGAACGTGGGTATACGGGATTACGAAAGACCTTCGCAACGGAGATCGGCACAAGTATTGTACAGAATGAGCATCCGGCCCGCGCTCGTCATTTTGTCAGTTATCCGGCCCGCCGTGAAAATTTTTTTGTGACCCCTGGTCTAAAAGGAGACGAGTTAAAACACAAGCGTGGGAACATGTCATACGCAATGAAGAGAGGGTCTTGGGGGAACGAAGGGACGCAGGAATGATTCAGTCACAGAGGAAGCCCGGCGGTTAATAAACCTCTCATTCAAATCTAGAGACACGGATGCTGTACGCTCGTAATTACAGCATCTTTGATTATCATTTCTAGATGACATAATTACGAACTGACTGGAGGGCAGATCGACGATGGCAGGCGACCATTATTCCGCAGCTCTGTACATGTCCACGGGAAAGGGAAGCGCCAGATGTGATTTACTAACTAATTCAGTGCTAAACACAAAGGAGGCACTTAATCAAATGAACAAGTACCGGGAAGGTTACCTCAGTCAACAACTGCCCGCAGAAGTCGGATGTGTCGGCCTAACGTCGCAAGAACGCAGCTCTGCTGTAAACAGGCACAATGCAATCACGTCCGGAAAAAAAAAACTCCGAATGAACGCAGAAGAAGAAATGAACAAGTATATAAAGTAAATTTCCATTACCTAAACTTTAGAATTGCAGAAGATACCACGAAACAAAACAAATAACACCATAGTATGGCGATATATAGTCCCTCTGTCCAAATGACATATTTTATCCTTCAGCAGTGAATCAGTTAACGCAATCATTATTGTCTGTTATGGTCAAAAGAAGCATCAAGCGAGATGTATTATGATTATCATTCGCTATATATGTCTGTGGCAGCCACGCTAGTGCATTGGCCACAAAGTGGCCTGGGGGTTGTGTGTTTCTAATCTCCATCGAGACGGCGAATATTTGTTCACGACCTAAAGGTTCAGTGGAGCCTCAGTAGTGCAATGACTGAAGGTTCAGTGAAGCCTCAGTAGTGCACTGGTTAAACACTTGCTTGATGTCCCTTGGTCATGTGTACAAATTCCCTTTCAGACAGGAATCCCCCTCCCCCCTCCCAATAGATCTGTACGCCTAGGTCCATTAATTGATATTGATTGATTGAATGATTGATTTTTCGAAGGGACACCATAGTATATCGAGCAATCACAGTTGAGTGTTCACCCAACACAATCAGTGAACAGTCGTTAGTTTTCTATGATTATCATCATATGAACTCTAGAAGTAGAGCAACAGTAGAGGTCGATTGTAAATAACTCGACGGGGTACAACAGATCATAGATAACGTGACGGGAGAGAACAGATTGTAGATAACGAGACGGTAGAAAACAGATCGTAGATAACATGAGGTGGGGTGGGTGGGGGGGGGGGAGAGACAGATCGCAGATAACGTGACGGAAGAAAACGGATGGTAGATAACGTGAGGTGGGGTGGGTTGGGTGGGGGGGGGGCAGATCGCAGATAACGTGACGGAAGAAAACGGATGGTAGATAATGTGAGGGGAGAAAACAGATCCTGGATCTCCCCCCCCCCCCCCCATGTGTCTCCACTTTGCCGTAGTTGGGGGTGGGGGGACTTGCGTGTGCCAATGACCCCAAGAGCTATGCCGACGGAAGCACATCTATGTGTCGGACAGAACTTGGGTTAGGGACCAGACCAAGAGATACACAACCTGCTGCTCTGCAGGTAGACTGAGGAGAGCAGTCAAAAGTTCAAATCAGGCGCACGAAGGCAGTAATTCTTGGTCCGGACACATACTCTAAGGCTCTCAGATGAGGCATATGGCTGAACGCCTCTAAGCCACAAACCCTCGGATGTGAGAGCCGTGCTGAGCACGCTACACGTTTAGTTCAGATACTTGTTCGAAGGCTCTCAGCTGGGGGATATGAGGGATCTCCGGATGAGAGGGCCTGGCCGTTACTCGTTCTCTGATGCATGGAGGTAAGGTGCTGAGCCGGCAGCACATGTAGCCTACCTCGTGAACTTAAGGTGGCAAAGCGGTCCAGTCGCACGAAGTGGTTACGATGAAAGTCTGTATCTATACTAATAGAGTTAGTATAGTCAAAGGCGGAAAAACGTCTCAAAAACACGAAATGGAACGCTTGGCTAGCGAATCTATCACGTGAAAGTACGAAGCGAAAGCATAATGAGTGGATGTTTTCCCAAGACTATCCGTCCCTGGTTTGTGTGGGGAGCGACCAGTGGCAAGACGAAATGCTCAATACATGGAAGTGAGGAATTAAAGCAGCCTAGAGCATGATGTGGCGATTCCTCGGGTGAGCCGAGTCTCAGAGCACTATGTGCCGGCTCTGCAATTATGGAATCTTCCTTGGATAGCGGGAAATACCCATGGTCTGCCCCTGCCTTCCCTTGATGGTTGACCGTGATGTCTTTGACCGTTCTACCTTGACCAGCTGAGATGTAAGCGACACCACACACAAAAACGTGTCTCGAAACCTCCAGGACGGTTAACCTGATCAAAAACGGCCCCCGAAGTCGGATGTGCAGGCCTAAGGTGGGCAATTAAAACTGGCACAGGCAACCAAAACCGTCCCCAGTTAAATGTCCCCACAGTCGCCCGGAACAGCTCTGACGATCTAGTTTTCCCGAATGTCCTTGTGACCGGAACAGCTCTGACTAGCTAGTTTTCCGGAATGTCCGTCGTGCCGGGGAACAGCTCTGACTATTAATTTTCCAATGTCCTTGTCACCGAAACAGCTCTGAAAGTAATTTTTCCGAATGTACGTCGTGCGGAACAGCTCTATTTTGTTTCCGGGTCATCAACGAATAGCACATGTCCGAATCGAAAGCTCGCTGAGTGGATACTATCTGCAGACCGGCCTGGTTTGTGCAGGGAGCGGCCTGTAGTGAACAAAATGCCCAATACATTGAAGTGAGGAATTAAAGCAGCCATGAGGAAGACATGGCGATTCCCTCGGTGAGCCCAACAGAGCGCTATGTGTCGGCTCTGCAACTATGGAAGCCTCCCTTGGATGGTGGATAATGCACATGGACTGTTCCTGCTTTCCATTGAGGGCTGATCATGAAGTATTCGACCGTTCTAACTTGACCAGCTGGGATGTGGACAGCACCACAAAAGTGAGAGTCCCCCAGAAGTGCTAACCTGGTCAAAAACGCACGAAAAAGTCGGATGTGTTGGCCTAAGGGTCTAGGTCCAAGAGTGCATAACAATACACCGCAATTACATCTGGAAAAAAAAAACACTCCGGATGAACGCAGAAGAAGAAGAAGAAGAAGAAGAAGAAGAAGAAGAAGAAGAAGAAGAAGAAGAAGAAGAAGAAGAAGAAGAAGAAGAAGAAGAAGAAGAAGAAGAAGAAGAAGAAGAAGAAGAAGAAGAAGAAGAAGAAGAAGAAGAAGAAGAAGAAGAAGAGAAGAAGAAGAAGAAGAAGAAGATCCTGGATAACGCGAGGGGAGAGAACAGATCTTGGATAACATGACGGGAGAAAACAGATCGTAGATAACGTGGCGGGAGAAAACAGCTCGTAGATAACATGGCGGGAGAAAACAGCTCGTAGATAACATGGCGGAAGAAAACAGCTCGTAGATAACATGGCGGGAGAAAACAACTCGTAGATAACGTGATAGGAGAAAACAGATCGTAGATAACGTGGCGGGAGAAAACAGCTCGTAGATAACATGGCGGGAGAAAACAGCTCGTAGATAACATGGCGGGAGAAAACAGCTCGTAGATAACATGGCGGGAGAAAAAAGCTCGTAGATAACGTGATAGGAGAAAACAGATAGTAGATAACCTGACGGAGGGAAACAGATCGTATATAACTTAACCGGTGGAGGGGTGGTATCATAAACGGGCGAAAATAGACCGTAGATAACTTGACAGGGAAAAATAATTCGTAGATGACTTGACTGGGGAAAACCAGATGGTAAGTAAATTGACGGGGGAAAATAGGTAGTAGATAACTTGACGGGAGGACAGCATCGTAAATAACTTGACGGGGGAAAAACATATGGTAGATAACTTGACGGGGAAAACAACGATCGTAGGTAATTCGACGGAGGAAATCGATCGTAGATACCTTGATGGAAGAATAACTGATAGTATAACTATGAAGTCGTGTGTCCGAAACCCAAAGGATAAACGAAATAGAGGAAGACCTTTAAAAAAAAAAACACGTAGAGCTTTAATTAGAGACGGGAAAATATGGGATTGGACGCGGAAGAAGATGCATGCGATAGGAAAATATAAGACGACTTGCAGCAATTTAGCTGAGCGCTTGTACCCAATAGGAAATATAGGCGAAAGAAGTACAGTACAACTCCGATTAACCGTCACCCATGTAACCGCCAATTTGTGTCATCCGTCATTGTGTTTTTTTTTTTGGGGGGGGGGGGGGGGATGCGAGATACAACATAAAGGACGCTATTTTCAATGTCGCCTGGCTAACCTTACAGTGTCTAACCTAAAGAGTGTGTAGAATAAACCCTTGCCTGAACCTATTGACGAAACTGGAGGAACTGAGACTTGTTAGTGTTGACGAAATTGTGCAACTGTGCAACAATATAGGATTAAACAGTGAAAACATTACGCCGGAAGAAATAACAGATTGGTTGGAATGTGACAAAGTGGAAGGAGGCTTTGAAACGATGATGAAATTATTTACAGTGTGACTACCACTGAAGAAGAAGAAATCGATGACGATTAAGGATCAGTTCTTTACCAAAAAGCTACAACTAACCACTCAAAAGCAGAAACAATGTTTAAATATCGAGCACAACCCACTACTGGCAACGCTGATCGTATTCCGGTATGAACCTAAGGCCTATCCACGTCAATATGGAAGCACTATACTCGAGTTTCGCTCTCGTTTGAGCTCGTCAGTAGTGCATATCCCTGATCGGATCCGGAAACAAGCCCCGGATCACTGGCGTGTGAAGCGGGTGTGTAACCACGCGGCACACGCTGGACACGCCAAATTATCATAACAGAATATTACAACGTTACCCCCATCGTAGGCTATGCTCAAAATCAATATTATCAATCAGCATCGACTGGTTTGACATGCAAGAGGGGGAAAATGCAACACAGATCCTACTTCTGCGTAAGGTACGGAACATCGCCTCGCAGAAAGCACGAGCCTCAAAGACACAGAAGGAGATGACAGATTATTCTAACACTTTCTTCGTAATCCCGTTTATTCGCGTTGGGTCTCGCAGCGCGCGAGAATTGGTAGCGGTTCTCGCCGCGTTGGTGACTTACGGGATAAGTGAGCCTGCCGCTCAGAAAGCAATGGCAAACTACTGAGCGTAATCTTGCCAAGAAATCAACTGTCAAAAAACTGTCATTTACTGCCAATATGGTACCTTGCGGTGTATGGCAGAGGGGTCTTTGAGCCTGAGGAATTAAGGCCGCCTGGCTAGTGCAGTCGCCGCGAACTGTGCAGGTTAGGATTTTCTTTTTGCCCCCGACAGAAAAAAAAATCCCACATCTTACCGAGGGATCGAACCCGGGTCTCCCTGGTGTTGACAGCGATGTCCCGTAAAGGATATGTGAAAAAAAAAAAACGTAGGTTTATAGTATAACAATACATTTATGTACCTTACTACTCTTATAACGAAGTTTATACTGATCGTTTTGTAAAATGAAGTACACTATGTGTGTGTTATTCACTTTTAAAGAATTTTATTTTCATTTTTGTTTCAAGCCCGCAGTGAAATCGCATTACTGTACATATGTATTAAGAGACGTATGTTATCCGTCCATTCGGTTATCCGCCACAGCCCTGGTCCGGACGGTGACGGTTAATCGAAGTTTTACCCTATTAGCAACAGACCTGCAAAACAACTAGGAAATGTCCCCCTATCAGTGCAAAAACACCATGACACCCCCCGTGTCAGTCGATATCTAATTTGGAAGATCTGAGACATCCCAGCTGGTGTTAGATTGCTGGATGCTGGTGGGTGTTGGCGGACGGCTGGGTCCGACAGAATAATGAACACCCACTGTACAAAAATGTTGCCGAACGCTCACGTCACGACACAGGCGCCACAACCCTGTTGAAGAAGTCCTGATTGCGCATAGTTATTTTTCTTTCCTATCTAATTCCGTCTGCATGATTTTGACAGTCGAGGGCTTTTGATAATTACAAATGGCGGAATGAACCGGATAGACTGATTACAGAGGAATTAAACACAAGCTCGACAAGACCGGTATTCCTGTTTTGTTGCTTAGGAACATGTGTTTTGTTGGTCACAGAAAATATGAGCATATCATAATGTCTAAGTGTGACTTGCCGGCTGGTTGGCTGGTTAATTCTCTAGTTTGTTATTGTTAGTTGATTGGTTGGTTGGCTGGTAACTGGCTGGCTGGCTGACTGGTTGGTTGGTAACTGGCTGGATGCTTTTTGGTAGGTTGGGTAGTTTATTGGTTTAATGGGTGGTTGGTAGGTTAGTTGATTGGCTATGGGTGGTTGGTAGGTTAGTTGATTGGCTATGGGTGGTTGGTTGGTTAGTTTGTTGGTTGGCTGGTTGGTTGGTTGGGTGACTAGGTGGTTACTAGGTTGGTTGGTTAGTTCACTGGCTGGTTAGTTGGTGTCTTGGTTGGTTGACTGGGTGGTTGATTGGTTGCTAGATGGCTGGCTGTTTCGGTTGGTTGGTTTTCTAGGGTGGTTGTTTGGTTGATTGGTTTGATGTATGGTTGATTGTGTGGTTGGACATGAAACCTCTAGAAGACCGAGTTTTAACTTTTGAAATCCGATACACGGGCGTTCAAACCGCCTAGGCCATGGAAGGATATTGCATCTACAGGAGCGAGGCTGGTGATGGAGCTTGTGTCTGGACAGATACCAGGCTACCACCTCCACCTCTTCTGCTTCTTTCAAAATGCAGAAACCAGTAGGCCGTACAAGACCAGAGAAGAATATTGAGATCTGAAGTGTAATGTTTCAGCACAGCATGCACGGATTGATTGGGACTAGGCCTATATTGGTGGTGTGTCCTCGATGGTGGAATTAGGTGTTTCATTCTCAATAGTCTCCAACCTATTGCTCACGGGGACTAGTTGTTATAGCGATTAAACTAAGTACATGCAGCGTCATATTCTATCTAGTTTTACTGGGTCGTTTTCCATTGTCTTGTTTTTTCGTTTGTTTTTTTAAACGCTCACTTTGAATTCAAGCATAGTCCATATACATGCTACTACTTTTAGTGCACCGGACATATTTTCGCATGTGGATTAGGTTTCCCTGTTACCAGTATCCCTCGCCATCAGGCGAACCCACACCGACTTCAGAGGTACTTGTAATTTACGACCCCAAGTCATGGACGATAAGTGAACATTTTTGTCAAACTGTCCGGTGAAGGGATTGAGCCCGCTACCTCGGGATCAGCACACTAGCTGTTTAAGAACGAGGGTTCTTATCCATTCGGCCGTGCTGACCTCCTCTATGGTCTTAATCGTCGTTATTCAATGCAACATATTCACACCAACCCTATGCTACCAATCTCAAACCTGGACTTTATCCAAATTACACCTTCGCAAAATCAACACCTGCAAAATGAGATGCCTTAGGAGAGCTTCCAACTTAACAATTCGAGACCGTGTAAGAAATGCCATTATCAGACAGACAGTGGGATCAACACCTGGTGCCACATTTACTGAAAGGCAGAAGATCAAGTGGTTCGGCCATGTCGTTAGAATACAACACCAGCAACTACCAACACTGGCCTTACATCAAAGATCATCTGCGACGAGACCACGAGGTCGTCCAAGAAGAAAATGGATTGACGACATCAAAGACATTGTACAATCACACGGAATGAAAGTGCCGCCCACCGGGCACTAGAACGCAAATTATTCCTCCCCACGGCGCTTGACGGCAGAAGTGGAAGATGATGATGATGATGATGATGATGATGATGATGATGATGATGATGATGATGATGATGATGATGATGACAACGATGCTGCTGCTGCTGTTGTTGATATTAAATATTGTAACGAGGCTGCTGTTGCTGATGATGATGGTTAAGTATTGTAACGAGGCTACTGCTGCTGCTGTTGTTGATATTAAATATTGTAACGAGGCTGCTGTTGCTGATGATGATGGTTAAGTTTTGTAACGAGGCTACTGCTGCTGCTGTTGTTGATATTAAATATTGTAACGAGGCTGCTGTTGCTGATGATGATGGTTAAGTATTGTAACGAGGCTACTGCTGCTGCTGTTGTTGATATTAAATATTGTAACGAGGCTGCTGTTTGCTGATGATGATGGTTAAGTATTGTAACGAGGCTACTGCTGCTGCTGTTGTTGATATTAAATATTGTAACGAGGCTGCTGTTGCTGATGATGATGGTTAAGTATTGTAACGAGGCTACTGCTGCTGCTGTTGTTGATATTAAATATTGTAACGAGGCTGCTGTTGCTGATGATGATGGTTAAGTATTGTAACGATGCTACTGCTGCTGCTGCTGTTGTTGATATTAAATATTGTTAACGAGGCTGCTGTTGCTGATGATGATGGTTAAGTATTGTAACGAGGCTACTGCTGCTGCTGTTGTTGATATTAAATATTGTAACGAGGCTGCTGTTGCTGATGATGATGGTTAAGTATTGTAACGAGGCTACTGCTGCTGCTGTTGTTGATATTAAATATTGTAACGAGGCTGCTGTTGCTGATGATGATGGTTAAGTATTGTAACGAGGATACTGCTGCTGCTGTTGTGATATTAAATATTGTAACGAGGCTGCTGTTGCTGATGATGATGGTTAAGTATTGTAACGAGGATACTGCTGCTGCTGTTGTTGATATTAAATATTGTAACGAGGCTGCTGTTGCTGATGATGATGGTTAAGTATTGTAACGAGGCTGCTGCTGCTGCTGTTGATATTAAATATTGTAACGAGGCTGCTGTTGCTGATGATGATGGTTAAATATTGTAACGAGGCTGCTGCTGCTGCTGTTGATATTAAATATTGTAACGAGGCTGCTGTTGCTGATGATGATGGTTAAGTATTGTAACGAGACTCTGCTGCTGCTGTTGTTGATATTAAATATTGTAACGCGGCTGCTGTTGCTGATGATGATGGTTAAGTTTTGTTAACGAGGCTACTGCTGCTGCTGTTGTTGATATTAAATATTGTAACGAGGCTGCTGTTGCTGATGATGATGGTTAAGTATTGTAACGAGGATACTGCTGCTGTTGTTGTGATATTAAATATTGTAACGAGGCTGCTGTTGCTGATGATGATGGTTAAGTATTGTAACGCGGCTACTGCTGCTGTTGTTGTTGATATTAAATATTGTAACGAGGCTGCCGTTGCTGATGATGATGGTTAAGTATTGTAACGAGGCTACTGCTGCTGCTGCTGTGTTGATATTAAATATTGTAACGAGGCTGCTGTTGCTGATGATGATGGTTTAAGTATTGTAACGAGGCTACTGCTGCTGCTGTTGTTGATATTAAATATTGTAACGAGGCTGCTGTTGCTGATGATGATGGTTAAGTATTGTACGAGGCTACTGCTGCTTCTGTGTTGAATTAAATATTGTAACGAGGCTGCTGTTGCTGATGATGATGGTTAAGTATTGTAACGAGGATACTGCTGCTGTGTTGTTGATATAGAATATTGTAACGAGGCTGCTGTTGCTGATGATGATGGTTAAGTATTGTAACGAGGATACTGCTGCTGTTGTGTTGATATTAAATATTGTAACGAGGCTGCCGTTGCTGATGATGATGGTTAAGTATTGTACGAGGCTACTGCTAGCTGCTGTTGTTGATATTAAATATTGTAACGAGGGCTGCTGTTGCTGATGATGATGGTTAAGTATTGTAACGAGGCTGCTGCTGCTGTTGATATTAAATATTGTAACGAGGCTGCTGTTGCTGATGATGATGGTTAAGTATTGTAACGAGACTACTGCTGCTGCTGTTGTTGATATTAAATATTGTAACGAGGCTGCTGTTGCTGATGATGATGGTTAAGTTTTGTAACGAGGCTACTGCTGCTGCTGTTGTTGATATTAAATATTGTAACGAGGCTGCTGTTGCTGATGATGATGGTTAAGTATTGTAACGAGGATACTGCTGCTGTTGTTGTTGATATTAAATATTGTAACGAGGCTGCTGTTGCTGATGATGATGGTTAAGTATTGTAACGAGGATACTGCTGCTGTTGTTGTTGATATTAAATATTGTAACGAGGCTGCTGTTGCTGATGATGATGGTTAAGTATTGTAACGAGGCTACTGCTGCTGCTGCTGTTGTTGATATTAAATATTGTAACGAGGCTGCTGTTGCTGATGATGATGGTTAAGTTCTGTAACGAGGCTACTGCTGCTGTTGTTGTTGATATTAAATATTGTAACGAGGCTGCTGTTGCTGATGATGATGGTTAAGTTTGTAACGAGGCTACTGCTGCTGCTGCTGTTGATATTAAATATTGTAACGAGGCTGCTGTTGCTGATGATGATGGTTAAGTATTGTAACGAGGCTACTGCTGCTGCTGTTGTTGATATTAAATATTGTAACGAGGCTGCTGTTGCTGATGATGATGGTTAAGTATTGTAACGAGGCTACTGCTGCTGTTGTTGTTGATATTAAATATTGTAACGAGGCTGCTGTTGCTGAGGATGATGGTTAAGTATTGTAACGAGGACTACTGCTGCTGCTGTTGTTGATATTAAATATTGTAACGAGGCTGCTGTTGCTGATGATGATGGTTAAGTTATTGTAACGAGGCTACTGCTGCTGCTGTTTGATATTAAATATTGTAACGAGGCTGCTGTTGCTGATGATGATGGTTAAGTATTGTAACGAGGCTGCTGCTGCTGCTGTTGATATTAAATATTGTAACGAGGCTGCTGTTGCTGATGATGATGGTTAAGTATTGTAACGAGGCTACTGCTGCTGCTGTTGTTGATATTAAATATTGTAACGAGGCTGCTGTTGCTGATGATGATGGTTAAGTATTGTAACGAGGCTACTGCTGCTGCTGTTGTTGATATTAAATATTGTAACGAGGCTGCTGTTGCTGATGATGATGGTTAAGTATTGTAACGAGGCTACTGCTGCTGCTGTTGTTGATATTAAATATTGTAACGAGGCTGCTGTTGCTGATGATGATGGTTAAGTATTGTAACGAGGATACTGCTGCTGCTGTTGTTGATATTAAATATTGTAACGAGGCTGCTGTTGCTGATGATGATGGTTAAGTATTGTAACGAGGCTGCTGTTGCTGATGATGATGGTTAAGTATTTGTAACGAGGCTACTGCTGCTGCTGTTGTTGATATTAAATATTGTAACGAGGCTGCTGTTGCTGATGATGATGGTTAAGTATTGTAACGAGGCTACTGCTGCTGCTGTTGTTGATATTAAATATTGTAACGAGGCTGCTGTTGCTGATGATGATGGTTAAGTATTGTAACGAGGCTACTGCTGCTGCTGTTGTTGATATTAAATATTGTAACGAGGCTGCTGTTGCTGATGATGATGGTTAAGTATTGTAACGAGGATACTGCTGCTGTTGTTGTTGATATTAAATATTGTAACGAGGCTGCTGTTGCTGATGATGATGGTTAAGTATTGTAACGAGGATACTGCTGCTGTTGTTGTTGATATTAAATATTGTAAAGAGGCTGCCGTTGCTGATGATGATGGTTAAGTATTGTAACGAGGCTACTGCTGCTGCTGTTGTTGATATTAAATATTGTAACGAGGCTGCTGTTGCTGATGATGATGGTTAAGTATTGTAACGAGGCTGCTGCTGCTGTTGATATTAAATATTGTAACGAGGCTGCTGTTGCTGATGATGATGGTTAAGTATTGTAACGAGACTACTGCTGCTGCTGTTGTTGATATTAAATATTGTAACGAGGCTGCTGTTGCTGATGATGATGGTTAAGTTTTGTAACGAGGCTACTGCTGCTGCTGTTGTTGATATTAAATATTGTAACGAGGCTGCTGTTGCTGATGATGATGGTTAAGTATTGTAACGAGGATACTGCTGCTGTTGTTGTTGATATTAAATATTGTAACGAGGCTGCTGTTGCTAATGATGATGGTTAAGTATTGTAACGAGGATACTGCTGCTGTTGTTGTTGATATTAAATATTGTAACGAGGCTGCCGTTGCTGATGATGATGGTTAAGTATTGTAACGAGGCTACTGCTGCTGTTGATATTAAATATTGTAACGAGGCTGCTGTTGCTGATGATGATGGTTAAGTATTGTAACGAGGCTACTGCTGCTGCTGCTGTTGTTGATATTAAATATTGTAACGAGGCTGCTGTTGCTGATGATGATGGTTAAGTTCTGTAACGAGGCTACTGCTGCTGTTGTTGTTGATATTAAATATTGTAACGAGGCTGCTGTTGCTGATGATGATGGTTAAGTTTTGTAACGAGGCTACTGCTGCTGCTGCTGTTGATATTAAATATTGTAACGAGGCTGCTGTTGCTGATGATGATGGTTAAGTTTTGTAACGAGGCTACTGCTGCTGTTGTTGTTGATATTAAATATTGTAACGAGGCTGCTGTTGCTGTGATGATGGTTAAGTTTTGTAACGAGGCTACTGCTGCTGTTGTTGTTGATATTAAATATTGTAACGAGGCTGCTGTTGCTGATGATGATGGTTAAGTTTTGTAACGAGACTACTGCTGCTGCTGTTGATATTAAATATTGTAACGAGGCTGCTGTTGCTGATGATGATGGTTAAGTTTTGTAACGAGGCTACTGCTGCTGTTGATATTAAATATTGTAACGAGGCTGCTGTTGCTGATGATGATGGTTAAGTTTTGTAACGAGGCTACTGCTGCTGTTGATATTAAATATTGTAACGAGGCTGCTGTTGCTGATGATGATGGTTAAGTTTTGTAACGAGGCTACTGCTGCTGTTGTTGTTGATATTAAATATTGTAACGAGGCTGCTGTTGCTGATGATGATGGTTAAGTTTTGTAACGAGGCTGTTAGCGAAGGCAGGGGCAGTAATGGTAGATACTATGAAGCTGCTGCTGCTGTCGAGGATGTCGATAATGAAAATGATGATTTTGTCATTCGCAACGACCAAGACGATTATGGAAACGACTATTTTGGGAATCGTGATAAATTAATTCACAATCTTTTCTGATCTATTTTTAACACAAGCAATGGGTATATATAAAATACGTGTAGAGAGTTGGAGAGAGAGAGAGAGAGAGAGAGAGAGAGAGAGAGAGAGAGAGAGAGAGAGAGAGAGAGAGAGAGAGAGAGAGAGAGATGAGAAAGAGTGGGAAGGAAAGGGAAAAAGAATAGAGAAAGAAAGATTAGTTCAGAGCCTGCGACAAACAGCTAACTGTAATCCTTCCGCAGATAAGACAGCAGAAAAATAAAATCTTTTGGACGTCACAGTTTTCTGAAGTGCCTGTCTGTATTTTAAATCCTGTTCTATTATTATTATTCACATTAGGCGAGAATCTTTTAAATCAACATGAAAGACACCAACTAACACCATGTTCAGGGAATAATAATAAGAAAATACACATGTCGTTCGACGCCAGGAAAAGAAAAATTATGTGGCTGTTCGGCCCCTGACATAATAAAGGGATGACACTGAATGAAGACCATTGAAAGCAAGACAACAGTGCGGAATGTGAGCTGTGTGAACAAAACCCACGCAAAGATCCTGGTTGGTGACGTCAGAGAATATCCATATTGATCGCTGCTGGTAATTTTGGCTTGGAGATGGGCAAAAATACACGAACACTGGCCACTGCTTGAACGGCAACTCTTACCGCACCAAAAATAGCCCGGACCCGGGAGCCGGCAATGTCACGACCCTACTGAGAAGTAAGAAGAGGCTGTGCGGGTTTTTGGCCAGGGTGAACCAGGAGAAGAAACGATAACAGAAAGGACCCAAAAAAAAAAAAGCTATGAAAGATAGCAGGATGAAAATATGGGGGAAGAGAAGGGAAATAAATACCTGGGAGAAGAGATAGTACTAAGACAAATAAAAAAGAACACAAAAGAAAAGAGAAAAAAAATACACACACACCCACCCCACCCCCACCCACCCACACACACACACACACACACACAATAATGAATGAATGACTCGAACAAAGAAAGAACACGGAAGTGAAAGTTTTACAACGAAAAGAAAATACGCACACAAAGAAAGAAAGAAAGAAAGAAAGAAAGAAAGAAAAGAAAGAAAGAAGGAAAGATAGAAAGAAGAAAGAAAGAAAGAAAGAAAGAAAGAACAAGGAAGTGAAAGTTGTACGAATTGGGAAAAACCCTACAGAAAAGAGCGAATGTACACAAAGAAATGGATGACATTGTAGCGCACTAGCTAGTGCGTTTGTCTTTCGACCCAGTGCTGCGTTACCTCCACTCCCCCATCGAATGTATTGTATACTGAATCTGTGGTCAATTCCTCGCCGACCGCCTTTGTTTCCCAGAACATTTCCTGATACTCATTTTAGGTTTGGATCGAACTGGGATTCCAGACCAATGAATAGCAAATCCGTATCGAAGAGGGTTAGAGCACATGAGACTGAAGCCACTGCGCCACCATGACTCATAATACACTGCTAGGCCTAGGAAATCATTCAGGCATATTTCCTTTCCTGTTCGTTGGCTTTGTAAACATTGCTTTTTATCCCTGAATGTTGACATGTAATATATGTGCAACGTGCCTGCTGTCAGTGGTTTGTGCGTAACATCAAGATTTGTCTACACCGGTTTTATTACCGCAATTGGGCGATTCTCTTCTGCCAAGTTCCGGCAAGTCTTGGGTGCAGTTGCGAGTTGTTTATGGTTCACGGTTAACTTTTAATGCTGAATGGACATCACAACACTCCCAGCATATCTTATCACACACAATGTGCTCCCTACATTTCTCACCACAAACAGTCTGCTCTTTACATATCTTATCATATACAGCCTGCTTATATGTCTTGAGGGGATACATAGAGCCTGTTCTTTTGTGTGGATGTGAAACTTGGACAATGTGTAGTCAAGCTGAAAAACATCTGATGGCTGCAGAAATGTGGTTTCTGAGGAAAATGCAAAGAATAACATGGACAGACAGAAAAACCAATGACCAAGTACTACAGGAGATAAATGAAACTCGTAAATTGATTAGAGAAATTAGACGTAGACAGTCAATATTTTTTGGACATGTTATGAGAAGAAATTGATTGGAGAACTTAGTGACAACTGGCAAGATCGAAGAGAACAGACCAAGAGGAAGACCGAGAGGAAAATACCTGGATGGCTTGGCCACATGGCATGGAAGAGACAGGAACACTGAGCTGATCCATGACTCTGGTGATCGAGTGAAATGGCGAGTCATGACCGCCCACGCTTTCCGGTATGCACATGATTTATTGATTGATTACATACAATCTGCTCCTTAATTTCTTCTCAACAATCAATCTCCATCCATCATGTGCCCTGCCGATAAGCATGGGGGGGGGGGGGGGTGTGTCATGTTCTGCCATCTCACTTTATCACCAGAGTCGTGGATTAGCTCCGTGTTTCTGTCTCGACCATGCAACGTAGCCAATCCATCCAGGTATTTTCCTCTCGGTCTTCCCCTTGGTCTCTTCCCTTTGATCTTGCCAGTTGTCACCAAGTTCTCCAATTCATTTCTTCTCATAACATGTCCAAAAGATTTTGATTGTCTACGTCTAATGTCTCTAATCAGTTTACAATCTTCATTATTTCTGTAGGTTTTTCTGTCTGTCCATGGTATTCTTTGCATTCTCCTCAGAAACCACATTTCCACAGCCATCAGATGTTTTTCAGCTTGTCTGCTCATTGTCCACGCTTCACATCCATACAAAAGTACAGGTTCTATATTGAATTCAACACTCTTTTTCTCGTTTCAATTGATATCTTTTTATTGGTCAGTATGTTTTCATCTTGCAAAAGGCTTCCTTCGCTACATAAATGGCAATTCTTGTTCTAATACAATCTGCTCTTTACATATCTTAGCACAAGCAAAACAGAGGTAATGACTATAACTAAAGAAGCAAAAACAACAACAATTCACCTAAATGAACACCCCTTGAAACAAGTAAAGAGTTTCAAGTACCTAGCAAGTATAAAATGATCAAATGGCAGATCAGATGACGAGATCTAAAATAGATGCAATAAGGCAAACCAACTCATAGGACAAATGGCACCAATACTAAAGAACAAACACGTATCAATAACTACTAAGAAAGCACTTTACAATACAATCTTCCTACCAATTCTATGCTACAATGCCAAACCTGGACAATGACAGAAAAATAGAAAAGAAAAATCACAACAGAAATGAGATTCCTGAGAAGAATACTCAATGTATCAAGAAGAGATAGATCAGAAATGAAGAAATCAGGACTAAAGTGGGGGTTATTGCATCACTATATTTTATTAGAAAGTAGCAAGTCAAATGGTTTGGCCATGCAAGTAGGTTACCAGTCAACAGCATACCACAACAAGCAATGATGTACAGGCCAGATGGAAACAGAGGAAGAGGCCGACCACGTAAACGTTGGACGGAGGGAATAGCAGAGTCCATGAGAATATCGATACATGAAGCCCATAATCGGGCACTCTCACGATGTTTATACTTCACCTCGACACCGCAAGGTACAAGAGGAATATGATGAGATGAGACATAAATCTGCTTCTTATATGTCCTGTCACATGCAATCTGCCCCTGTCATAATCTTCTCATCTTCATACAATCTGCTCTTTACACATCTCATACAGTCCAATCCTTACATATCTTATCACATACAATCTTCTCCTTACATTTCCCCACATCCCAAACAATCTGCTCTTTACACGTTATTTTTTTTTTTTTTTTTGGCATGTCAATAAATTGTGACAATAATGTTGTCGACAACAAATCAAGGAAGCTAACTGCGGCAATGCCACGCGCTCGAAAACATTTCCGGTGTGGACCCTATCACACCCTGATTGATAGCTTGATTCACGCGCTGATATTTTAAACACTTTAACTCTTCCCAAACGTGACAGCTTTCCCATTCATGGTGTCGGCCTCTCTCTCTCTCTCTCTCTCTCTCTCTCTCTCTCTCTCTCTCTCTCTCTCTCTCTCTCTCTCTCTCTCTTTTCTCTCTCTCTCCTCTCTCTCTCTTTTTGTATGTCTGTGAACCTCTCTGCCTCGCTCTCCATCCATCCACGCATCCACGCATCCGTCGGTCCATACATCCATTCATCCGTCTGTCTGTCCGTCCGTCCGTCCCTCTACCCGTACGTCCATCCGTCTGTCTAACCGTCTGTTTGTCTATCCGTCTATCTATTCGCCAGTGTCTAGCCGGTAGTGGGCCGTGGGACTCTTTACACCGGTGGTGGGCGGTGGGACTTTTTACACCGTTGGTGGGCGGTGGGACTTTTTACACCGGTAGTGGGCCGTGAGACTTTTTACACCGATAGTGGGCCGTGGGACTTTTTACACCGTTGGTGGGCGGTGGGACTTTTTACACCGTTGGTGGGCGGTGGGACTTTTTACACCGGTAGTGGGCCGTGAGACTTTTTACACCGTTGGTGGGCGGTGAGACTTTTTACACCGTTGGTGGGCGGTGGGACTTTTTACACCGGTAGTGGGCCGTGGGACTTTTTACACCGGTAGTGGGCGGAAGGACTTTTTATACGGGTAGTGGGCGGTGGGACTTTTTACACTGGTAGTGAGCGGTGGGACTTTTTACACGGGTAGTGGGCGGCGGGACTTTAGTTTAGTTTAGTTTAGTCGTTGGATCAACATCACGGCACACGGTTTAACCCATAAGTGCTCCGTTTTCCTCCTAACTCAAACCTGAGTCTGGAGAAACTCAGCTCAATGCACGAACTCCGTTGCATCGGCGAGGATCCTGAAATACTTGGGTAGATTTTTAACTCGAAATTTTGCCCGGGCAGCGCCGTTAGGCTACTCTTTTTCGATTTCCAACTGCCAAGGGATTTTTTACGTGCGCAACAATACACACGGGCGTCCGATCTCACTACCCAGAGACCAGGGGAAATTTTATTACTGGAAGTCCAGGTGGATTTTTTAAATAAATCCCGGTCCTCACCGGGGCCTGAACCCGGGACCTCCAGCACTCGAGGCGGACACCATACCTCGAGACCACTCAGTGGGACTTTGTACACGGGTAGTGGGCGGTGGAACATTGTACACGGGTAGTGGATGGTGGAACTTTTTAATCGACAATGGGACATTTTACAGGAGTAGTGGGGTAGGACTTTACACGGGTAGTGGGTGGTGGGGCTTTACACGGGAAGTGGACGGTGGGACATTATACAAAGACCTTGTACTCGGGTAGTGAATGGTGGAACTTTGTACACGGGTAGTGGGCGGTGGGACATTATACATGGGTAGTGGGCGGTGGGAATTTGTACACGGGTAGTGGGCGGTGGGACTGTTTACACGGGTAGTGGGCGGTGGGACTGTTTGCACCTGTAGTGGGCAATGGGACTTTTTACACGGGTAGTGGGCGGTGGGACTGGTTACACAGGTAGTGGGCGATGGGACTGTTTACACCGGTAGTGGGCGATGGGACTTTTTACACGGGTAGTGGGCGGTTGAAGTTTTCACACGGGTAATGAGCGGTGGGGCTGTGTACATGAGCGGTGCGCGGTGAGAGTTTGTACACGGGTAGTGGGCGGTGGGAGATTATACACAGGTAGTAGGCGATGGGACTCATTGCAAAATGACAATTGTAATTCTCTCCCCACCCCAACCCCTCTCCTACCCCCTCCTCATTGCGATCCTGGATTAGTAGATCGGACATTTTGCCTTCTGGAAAAAGGGATGAGAGCTAAGAGGTCGCGCGTGCACGCCGAACGTGATATATCCCTCGGCAGTCGGACATTGAGAGAGGCCTGGTCGAACAGGACGTTCCTCCGGTTGAATTTCATGTTATAAAACTTACCACCACAAAGAATATTTATAATGTATGATTTTAATCAGTCAGAAAGCGACCAAAACTTGCTCAAGATGACTACCACGTTATGGATAGACTAGAACAAGTCATTAATCTGCGCCTCAGAACAGGATACAATAGATTACACAACCACATGTGTACACAATTCAAGATTGGTGAATTAGCCATGTGCACATGTGGATTGACGTCGCAGATAGTAGAGCACATATTCCAAGACTGCTCATAATACAACATATCTAGGCAAACCTTCTGGCCTAGAGAGACGACAATGGAAGATAAACTCTATGGACCCCTGAGTGAACTAAAAAAGACAAATTCATACAAGAGACAACATTACAGTTATAGACACATTTCAAGCGAACGAAAGAAGAAGAAGAACGTGTGAGTTTAGTGCACACACATATGAAACCTCGACGGTGAACGGATGTTACTTGCTACCAGTAAATATTTTGTATTACTCTGAGATCTTTCCTGTCAACTGTAACATCATCCAACATGTAACGTTAGGAAGTTGCGCTGATAATGACATAAGCGCTGACGGACGAGGGTTCGAGCCCTGGGCTTGCCAACAGCTACAGGAGGTAAAAGACTGGTAACCTATTCCTCCGTGCACTCTGGACTAAACACGAGATGGTCACATAAATAACACTTTACATACTCAAACAGATTCCGGAAACGGGCTGATATATATATATATATATATATATATATATATATATATATATAATATATATATATATATATATATATATATATATATATATATATATATATATATATATATATATATATAATTAAATTTAATACGTACATAACTGATTTTAAACTAAAAAACTATGCCAGTTGGCTTGGCGGGAATGAGAAGAACATCTGTACAAAATTTCATCTCAATTGGATGGACCGCGCATACCGTAAGAGACATACAAAGACATCACATGTGGTACTACTCATAATAATGCTCTTTCTAGGATGATGGTAGACAGTCGGAACCCACGTCTTGCAGACTTTGTGTGGAGTTTATGAGTGTGTGCGGACGGAGTGTGTTTCTTGTCAACAGTGATGACACCACATCACCACTAGTGCCCAATTTTTTAAGATTCAATGTAACAAATCGACGACGTTCTATCAACACGTTTGTGGGTGGGACCACAAATCAAAGATTTCACCATGGAAGTGGTAATATTATAGATATCAATACGAAAGCGACAGCATTAGATACCACCAAGGGCGTGACAATATTATTAAAAGGATGTCACCATATGGGTATCGCCATTTGTCAGAGATGTCACCCTAAGGGTAACATCATTTGACAGAGATATCACCAGGGTTGTCCATGGGATATAATTTACATTGCGTGGTAATTTATGCATGTCCCATCCCATCCCGTCCCATGGGAAAGTCCCATGGGATTCCCATGGCAATAACATTCACATGGCCAAGCCTGGCAGGCTTGTCCATGGGACATGTTTTTCTGTCCCATCCAATGGTAATTTATGCCTGTCCCATTCCGTCCCATCCCATCCCTATCCATCCATCATGTGCCATGCCGGTAAGCGTGGGCGGTCATGTTCTGCCATCTCACTCGATCAACAGAGTCGTGGATCAGTTCCGTGTTTCTGTCTCGACCATGCCACAAGGCCAAGCCATCCAGATACTTGTTTCTAGGTCTTCCCCTTGGTCTGTTCCCCTCGATCTTACCAGTTGTCACCAAGTTCTCCAAATCATTTCTTCTCATAACATGCCCAAAAAATTGTGACTGTCTACGTCTAATGTCTCTGATCAGTTTACGATCTTCATTTGTTTCTTGAAGGACTTGTTCATTGGTCTTTCTGGCTGTCCATGGTATTCTTTGCATTTTCCTCAGAAACCACATTTCTACAGCCATCAGATGTTTTTCAGCCTGGCTGCTC
The DNA here is from genome assembly GCA_014155875.1 of Cepaea nemoralis. NCBI lineage: Eukaryota > Metazoa > Mollusca > Gastropoda > Stylommatophora > Helicidae > Cepaea > Cepaea nemoralis. The sequence goes on along the minus strand of JACEFZ010027297.1, from coordinate 118,924 downwards.
ATTGTCCAAGCTTCACATCCATATAAAAGTACAGGTTCTATGTAGCATCTCAACACTCTTTTTCTCGTTTCAATTGACATCTTTTTATTGGTCAGTATGTTTTTCATCTTGCTAAAGGCTACTTTTGCCATGGCGATTCTTGTTCTAATCTCTTCAAGGCATCTCCCATCAGATGTTATTACTGTTCCGAGATAATTGTACCTATTCACTTGTTGAAGAATATTTCCATTTACTTGTATATTACACTGTGGTATTTCGTTCTTCCTAGTGACGACCATAATCTGTGTCTTTTTACAATTTAATTCTAACCCTTGTTGTTCACTGTGTGTAACAACCGCATCTACTAAATTTTGCAGGTCCTGTTCATTGTCTGCAATCAAGACTGTATAATCTGCATATCTAATGTTATTGATGCATCGTCCCCCAATGTTGATTCCTTCCATATTTTCAATATTTCTGAAAATCCCATCCCTATACTATTCAGAAAATCCCCCTTTTTACCTATGGGATTCTCATGGCCAAGCCTGGATGTCACCATAAGGGTAACACCATTTGACAGAGATATCACCATAAGAGTAACACCATTTGACAGAAATATCACCATAAGGGTAACACAATTTGACAAGATATCACCATAAGGGTAACACCATTTGATAAAGATATCACCATAAGGGTACCACCATTTGACAGAGATAATCACCATAAGGGTAACACCATTTGACAAAGATATCACCAAAAGGGTACCACCATGTGACAGAGATATCACCATAAGGGTAACACCATTTGACAGAGATGTCACCATGCGGTAATATATCTGTCAGATGTCACCATGGTGGCACTATCATTTGATAGAGATATCACCATAAGTGTAACACCATTTGACAGAGATATCACCATAACAGTAACACAATTTGACATATATCACCATAAGGGTAACACCATTTGACAGAGATATCACCATAAGAGTAACACAATTTGACAGATATCACCATAAGGGTAACACCATTTGACAGCGATGTCATAATAAGGGTGACACCATTTGGCAGAGATGCCACCACGGAGGTATCACCATTTCTTGGAAATGTTACAATGGAAGTATCACCATTTCAGATATATCACCATGGGGTATCACTATTTGTCAAAGGTGCCACCTGGACATATCACTATTTATTAAGGATATCAACATCTGTCAGAGATCTCGCCATGGATTAAAACCACAAATCATCACACGAGTGACACCAACCTTAGTGACGCCTCTGGTTAACACACTGCTTAATCAAACAGATGAAGTTGTTAAGAATGTTACAACAGCCGCTGTGGCATCGTGTATGTGCCATGCCGGCAAGCGTGGGTGGACTTGGTTTCTTATCTCACACGACCGCCGGAGTGTCTGATCAGGTATTTTCCTGTCCTGTTTATAAAACTTTGCCAAATCATCCATGTGCTCATATATGTCTTAACTTTACTCTGTTACCGTCGAATGTGTCAGTTTTCACGCCTACTTCTCTTCATAAAATTTGTCAACACACACTAACACTTACTACACGTTACACATACGAACATGCACAGAGACAGACATACACATGTATAAACATACCTTAGGCGTACACAGACACGGCGAAATCCAGCTCACTCAGGGAAAGTTCCGATTTCCAATCTAAACGTTCTGTGACTGGGTGTTCAGATCATCACGATTATTGTAAACACGGCAGACAGGGCACTTAATGACACCACCGTGGTTCAGTTAACAATATTCCTGTACGCAGCTAACCGACGCACTTTCCTATTAAAATCACCCCGCTGCTGGTGGGCTTGTCGTCAAGTCACGTGGGGCCCGCATCTGTTGGCTGTACTACGGTTTTGTTTTGTTTCGTTCTGTTTGTTTGTCCCGTGAAAAGTCTGCTTGTGTTTGTATTACTGAAAATATTGGAATCAGTCGTTGGTAATACTGAAAATAGTTGAATCAATCACGTCTCGAACATAGGCACAGAAGGTTGAAGTCATGCTATTCTTGACCAATTCCCTGGCGAAAACTAACTCGGGATCAAATTGAGTCCTAGCAGCTATTATAGTCTGTTTAGAAATGAATGTCTTTATTCACGATCAATTTTTATGAAAACTGTCTGTTGCATCATTATGAAAGTTTTCCTGTCGTCTTATATTTATCCCAACCCAAGGAATATGTCTTTGATAGGTCCAAAGGCAACTTATATCATCGAAAGCGGCGACATTTCTTTGATGTTTTGGCGAAAATGTGGTGAATTCACGCTAACAAACTAGTCTTACAGTAAAGCACCTCATTTCGGGTAAGGACATAAGTACAAGGCGTACCCAGATTCGTATGGGAGTGGGTGCAATAAAAAAAGTCGCATAAAATTTGACAGGGTGGACTGCATTGCACCGGGTTTTTATCCTACGTGGCTCAGTTTCTTTCCTCGGCGTGGAAAGCGTCGCACAGAGCACGAACTCCGTAGCTCCAGCGATTACCCTCTTGAGTCTCCGAAAAAATACACTCGTGAAATTAGGAATTAGGCACAAGAAATTGTGTCGTAATAAACTTCAAGAATGAGTTTGTGTTGAGCATATGGACCAGTGGAAGCTCTTGATTTCGAATACAGTCATCGTGCCATCCTACAACTCATACATGGGACACAGAGAGGAAGAGGTAAAGAAGGAGGAGGAGAACAAGAAGAAGAGGAGGCGAATTAGGGGGAGGAAGACGAGCAGGTTGTAGTAGTAGAAACAGAGGCAGAAAAAGTAGTAGTAGTAGTAGTAGTAGTAGTAGTAGTAGTAGTAGTAGTAGTAGTAGTAGTAGTAGTAGTAGTAGTAGTAGTAGTAGTAGTAGTAGTAGTAGTAGTAGTAGTAGTAGTAGTAGTAGTAGTTGATGTTGTTGTTGCTGCTGCTGCTGTTGTTGTTGTTGCTGCTGCTGTTGTTGTTGCTGCTGCTGCTGTTGTTGTCTCAATCCATCCAGCATCATTTCTCTTGGCCTGCTTCTGCCTCTCTTCACCTCGATCTTTCCTGTTGTCACGATGTTCTCCAATGCCTCTCTTCTCAGCACATTACCGAAGAAAGCTGTTTGTCTCTTTCCTATTGTTGTACATAATGTTCTAGTTTCATTAACTCGTTTCATGCAATCATTGTTAGTTACTCTCATCATCATGATGTGCCATGCCGGTAAGCGTGGGCAGTCATGTTTTGCCATCTCACTCGATCACCAGAGTCGTGGATCAGCTCAGTGTTCTTGTCTCGACCATACAATATGGCCAAGCCATCCATGTATTTACTTCTCTGCCCTCCCCTTGTTCTCTTCCTCTCGATCTTGCTAGTTGTCACTAAGATCTCCAATTTATTTCTTCTCATAACGTGGCAGTCCAAGAAATTCGCAACGTCCGTCTCAGGAACCACAGCACTGTTGCTGCTAATTTCTTCTTAATGTGTTCATTTACATTCCAAGATTCACTGCCATACAGCAAAACTTGTACTACATAGCATTTCAGCACTCTCCTTCTTACATTCAGTGATAGTGACTTATTGCATAAGATACTCTTCATTTTCTGAAATGAGGCTTTTGTTTGCCCTAGTCTGCTCTTAATCTCCGTTGTACATCTTCCGTCTGATGTTATAAATGCCCCTAGGTATTTAAAATCATCCACTTGGTTAAGAATTTTCCCTTCTATTTCTAGATCACATTTTGGTGTCATCATTTTCTCAGAAGATACTACACAAGGGGGATTCACATGAAAACCTGTAAAGTGTGATAGAAATTGCAATAATCATGCCATTGTTTTTATAACCTGTCAATATTGTTGTTAAAGATGTCAAGAATGTTAAGCATGTGACATCACGGTTCAGACGAACACGGTGACGTCAAAAGCACAGTTTAAAGATGACCGCCCACCTTTGATATGCACCAAAGAAGAGCAGCTTTCTTATATCCGTTTGTTTGTTTGTTTGTTTGTTTGTTTGTTTGTTTGTTTGTTTGTTTTCAAATTATCAGTAAAGGGGTGAAATCTGTAAAAATTCATCGGCGAATGAAGGTCCAGTATGGTGATGCATGCCTGTCAGTCCAAAACGTGTATGAGTGGAGTCGGACGTTTCAAAACAGGTGTTTTCTGTGATAGACTGTTCACGATCGGGTCAGAAATGGTGACCCCACATTCGATTTTTCAACATGATTCCAAGCACTTTATCGGCGCTGGAAGACTTTCATTGAACGCAGAGGTGACTGTATCGAAAAATAATACATTTGTTCTTTATTTTTCATTCAAAAACACTTAAGGTTTTCACTTGAAGTCCCCTCGTATAATGTTATTGTATGCCATTTCTAAACCATAATGCTTTGAAATAAACGACTCGAAAACGGTTTGTTGTCTTTGTCTCTCTTTAATTCTCTAGTGTTCTCTCTCTCTCTCTCTCTCTCTCTCTCTCTCTCTCCTCCCCCTCTATCTCTGTCTCACTAATTTATGTTTCTAACGCACCTCTCTAATTCTCTCTCTATCTCTGTCTGTCTGTCTGTCTGTCTGTCTGTCTGTCTCTCTCTCTCTCTCTCTCTCTCTCTCTCTCTCTCTCTCTCTCTCTCTCTCTCTTTCCCCCCCCCCCTCCTCCTCCCCCTCTCAGTGAATGTCTCATTTGTCTCTAAGTGAATAGCTATTAGAAATATATTCTTTGCTTGTTTACGTTCAAAGCAGTTTCCACTATTTTTACCCCCGTATTGATTTTTCATAGATGATACCCGGTATTTGCAACAGTAATGTCCATTGCTACAAGAATGTCTGTATTCAGATTGTGTGTTCGGATCGTACTTCTATCCCCGCGTTATTGATTATCTCTGTTGGGCGTCTGCATTATGACATTTTTATTAACCTTTATATTAATGTTGTTTGTGTGTATTTGTTGTGATGACTTATTAAACATTGATTACAGTGTTTGTGGTGGGCAAATCAGTCATCGCATGATTTGGTGCACTGGAAAGTGTCCTCGATTCATCATCATGAGCCCTGTCAATTGGCGGAGGCGCTCATGTCTCTCCACAGACCCGAACTCTTGATGATCTGGATCAACTCTTCTGTCCTGTTAAATTCCCGAGAGGAGACTGGACTCAACAAGCACATCTTTAAACTTATTATCTGTTGGGATTATTGACTGACTTTGGTCTACACTCCTCTCTTCTGTCTTCCCTTCCATATATCTATTTCTTTCACTCTCTCTATTATTCCCTCAACACATACTCCGACAACAGTTCCTTTCAACGATAAGATAAAAGATTTATTAATAAAAACTATGTCTGGTGTATGTATGGATATTGTCTATGTAGTTGGTATGTTCTTCTAGTGTGGCTGCCAGATAAGATGTTGATAGATAGTCTCCGTGGCTTCTCTCGTCTCTTCTCTCAGCTAGAGTACAGGACATGACATAGATACAACAGAACGGTCTCACCCTGACAGCTCCGTCTGCTTGAGTCTGTAGATATATCCGTTTTTTGTAATGAAAAATGTTCACCACTGTATGAATGTATTTAACCAGATCACCATATGCTGTCAGCTTAAACTGAATGTTCGTTGCTTTCTTATAGCGTTCTTAATTCCATCCTGGAAAACACATCGAGTTTCTAGTATTCTCTATTTTTTGTCCTGTAAAAGTTCTACACTGGATAGTTCTTAATTGATATAGGCACTTTGTATGCACCTTGCAACTCTTCGATACTGAGTAATCTGAGTCTTTTTTCTTTAGTTTGTATGATCTCTATTTTCCATTCTCTGTCCTCCTGACTTATTAAGATGCCACTTCTTTTCCTTCCTTTCTTATGCACAAGTGTCGTGCTTTATTACTTTAAAGTGCTTTCTTGTGGGTTATCAACACTGAGTGATCTTGACCACAGCCATCTGTGTTATCTCTTAGTTGATAAGTCTCGCACTGGTATGGGAACCTGTGTGATATACATTTAATAATGAGATCTGTGTCTGCTTCCTCTTCCCTCCTATGTGAGTGTCTTTTCCTCCAGCCGAAATGAAAAGGCTTCCGAAAAAACCCACTCTGACATAGGATAGAAGATTCACCTAATCGTCTATACTATTCCTACTAATAGAAAGCAATGTTAAATGCACTTCACGCCCCATCTATATTCCTATGCTAAACTATACTCTAATAGATGAATACCTTATAAACATCCTTTACTGAATTGGGAGTACTAATGCACCATAAATACACAAACGTTCTTCTGAACGCAGCACATCCCTTTTCATAATCCTTCTCTCCCGAAACCTAAGAAACACACTCTCCTCTCACAAAGACGTAGCCACTCTTTTATAGGTCATCTGTGCCGCATAGTCCTTGACATTGCTGGACACCTCACATCCAGACTTCATTATCCTCGTTAGTGGAAAATTCCAGCTCTGAACCGTTTCATATCCATACCGCAATATGCTGTCCCAATAATACTCCTCTGCTTTTGTCGCAAACCAATTTTTCCACTCGACAGTTTACCTGTGCGGTTAGCCGGCCCTTCTGTGTCTTGACCTATAAACACATGCGCCTGGTCACTCCTTTGTTTGTTACCATTACTGCTTCACTTGTTAACCCTTCCTCCACCTGGTCAGTCGGTGTATACAGTCGTCCATCTGGGAATCATTAACTCTCAGTATTTCACGACATAGGCCCCCTCTTAAGAGATTAGACCACGTCGAATCTTTCTCACTGTAGGTTTGATTCCCATGATCCACAACCCTAGTCTTCTTCCTCCGGAGCTGGATGTCTGGATAAGAAATCTGCTCCTACATTCTCCTTACCAAGGATGTATTCCACTGTGAAGTCCCAGTTGCAGCACCCACGTCCATCACATCCACCGTGCGTTGAGCTCCTGCGAAGTAGCTATTAACATCACGTGTTGATGATATAATTGGATCCTCACATGGCTCACCTCATTATCCAGTAGGCGCTCTAATTGACACCCTACTATACTACTCACGACTGAAACTAGTGTTGGCTCCTCGCTCCTGTACGTCGGTCGACCTACTTTCGACTTGCGTCAGCGACGGCTCACAATACAGACGGATTGTCCCATCCTGATTGTAACACTGCTTCCATGTCCTCTTGGTTTCCCCCGGCTTTGCCTCTGGGGATGTTCCACCCTCGTCCTCGATGGACCGAGTCGTCTTTCCCAAATCTCCTGGACTTTTGCTTCCAGGACCATCTTGGGCGATATTGTATCTGGTCAGCCAATATTCTGTTGGAGTCCTGGGTAATTCTCGCTTTTCCCGACGTACCCACCCCTTCTGAACTTGGTTCCCGGTGAAACTTTCACTCTTGTCCTTTCCCTGACTTGTGATTTCCCTCCTCCTGTCGTTGGGTAAATCTGACCTATCACGTACTGTCCCATAGGCCCTCCTATGTTGTACTGGCGATCTCTGGTCTTCGTCTGGACTGGTAACCTTTGTCCCAATGGCTGCCATCACCATAAAGTGCGAAGCTTTGCTCCCGGATCTCTCCTCATATTTCCTAATGAGATGTCTAGGGAGATTTTTCTTCTCTTCCCCGATCCGTATTTTGTAGATGTTCTTGGACACCACCTTTTCCACAGGATAAGGTCCTTTCCATCCTACTTGGAGTATATTGGTCTCTGCTGGACTCCACACTTCCACTTTATCTTCCACTTTAAGAGCTAGTTTCCTCTTAATTCGCTTGTTGGGTGGTGCTTTCTGGCACTCCGAACAAGACTTCACCCCACCGGCGTACATCTCCGGTCATTCCTGGCCAGCAATAATGGCCGGATATTTGCTGCAAGGTCTCTCTGACACCCATATGTCGATTCTCGCCTATGATGTGTCCACTCTGAAGAATGTGAGGACGGTGGGTCTCTGGAACCACCCACTGCTCGTGCAGGTTATCTCCCCTCCCAGCTCTCCGATAGAGTAGTCGATTCTTCAGAAAGTACTGTCCCCGTTCTGGTGGCCTCAGCACTTCTTTGCAGCTTCCTGTAGCAAGGATGCAACGTAGTATCCTTCCTCTGGGCAGTATGCAATTCTCCTATCCCTGAGTTGTCGCATAGTGTCTCTGCCTCTTTTTCCTTCCCTTGAGATCCACTGACTACTGTTCCCTTTTGGGCTGGCTGTTTGGGCATCCCCAAAAAGACATATTCGTGCCAATGATCATTGGAAATAGGAGTCAGATAATACAGCAGCTGGAATAATGCCCGTGACGTACCTGGATTTAATCTCCACCTTGGCGATTGGCAGCGTCATGGTAACAGCACTCCTCATTGCCGGCTGTATTTCTATGGTCTCCCCTGTAAGTTGGTCTGGGCTTACCAAGCTGGCGTCCACCACCGCTTCCCCATCCAAACCGGTATTGTAGAGACAAGCAACCTGTTGGCCATTTACTTCAATCAGTTCCACCACAGGTGGTCTCTCTTGGTCCTGAGTGTCTTTCATCTCCTTGACCGTTTCCTTGCCTTCCTCTTTTAATTCCTCGAGGTTGGTTATGCAATTGGCGTCGTTTGCCTTGCATCTGCAGTCCACAGTATTATGTGTTGTCGACTGGCAGTGTGTGCACTCTGTTCCCTTCCTAGGTTTCCGTGTGTCCTTTTTGTTCCTTTCTCCTTCGCCGACCTCAGCCTTGTCTGTGATCACCGATGTAGGAATCACTTTGCATGCTGCGAAGTAAGAACTTTTAGGTTTCGATCTGCAGTCTTTGGTGTTGTGAGAGGCCGCCTTGCAAAATGAACACCACTTATCAGACCACTGTCGTTTCGCTTGAGAATTCGAGGTGCTCTGGTTTCCTACCTTCACCTTCTCTGAACTCTCCTCTGTGTGCTTTATATAAGGTTCCCCTTTTTCTCCTTCCCAATTTTTAGGTTTCTTTTTCTCTGGTTTCTCCTGACCTTTGGTTTGTGTACTTAGTTCCTCAGTTTCCCCATGTACTTCCACGAATCGTTCTGCCAGCTTAGTCACAGCCTCAATCCGTTCCACCCCTTGTTCTCCTAAGAAGGTTCTGAGAGGTTTCGACATTTGCTTTCGCATTTGGTCTACCACCATCATCTCTTCGAGACTCTCATAATCCCTCTTGAATTCTGCCAAGTCCATCCATTTCTGTAGATAGGATTTCAGCCTCAGACTGTAGGCGGCGAATAGTTCTCCCGGCTCTCGTCTAGACGATCTAAACTTCTTCCTATACGTTTGTGCGGTGATGTCAAAATGTTTCATCAAAGCGGCTTTTAATTCCTGGTAATTATTTTCCTGTCCTGGTGGTAAGCGTGTGTACACTTCAAATCCCGAACCTATTAATCCCTGGGATAATTTAAGAGCCCATCTGCTCCGATCCAGCCCCATAGCGACTGACATTGCTTCGAACCGAGATGCGTACTGGTCAAAGCGTTCCTTAGACTGATCGTAGACAGCTAAGGGAAACTTCATGGCATGGTAACCTTGTCCACTCATATGGGTTGCACCAGGTGAAGAAGAATTTCCTTCCACTCCATCTATTTCTCCCTTAGTTTGTGTCTTGAGCTCCAGTTCTCGCATGCGGCATTCATGTTCCCTTATCTTGTGGGCTTCTTCTGCTTCTAACTGGGTCTTCCGCTCCTCCCTTTCCGCTTGACGAACCTCTCGCTCTCTTTCTTGTATGTAATCCGTTAGCTCGGAACCGGCTAAACCTATTGCCTCCCCGTTGGCCCTCAGTTCAGCTGTAGTTACTTTAGGAGTCGCCATAGTTACAGCAGATAAGTCAGCACGTTGCGTAAAGACACCTCAAGGCAGTAAAGAAGTATTCACTATAAACTTATATTCTACCTAGAACCTATATCCTTTTCTATGCCTATCTAATATTATTAATCTACAACACCACACAGTAAATCACAACCACTCTCTCATCCACAAGAGGAGATATAGGATAAAGACTTATGTAGACGTGTGACCGTGTGACTAGGTATGTAATGTGTCTTACCACCTATCCACATTCACTCTGTCTGGAACTCTCTCACTGTAAAGTCACCAGCGTTAATGACATGTTTCCACCATAAATGTAATGGCACCATATATCCAATGGACGTCCTTCCATTAAAAGTCATCAATATATACTTCTATTTATTCCAATCAGTATGTCCCAACATGCAGGTACTCCGCTATGCCTGTGCCAATATGCAGGTACCCCTTTATGCATATGCCCTGTTATGCCTTCAGGTCATATGGGTATTATGTATGTACGTATCCCGCTCGCTCCACCAATTATGTCCTGTTAAATTTCCGAGAGGAGACTGGACTCAACAAGCACATCTTTAAACTTATTATCTGTTGGGATTATTGACTGACTTTGGTCTACACTCCTCTCTTCTGTCTTCCCTTCCATATATCTATTTCTTTCACTCTCTCTATTATTCCCTCAACACATACTCCGACAACAGTTCCTTTCAACGATAAGATAAAAGATTTATTAATAAACACTATGTCTGGTGTATGTATGGATATTGTCTATGTAGTTGGTATGTTCTTCTAGTGTGGCTGCCAGATAAGATGTTGATAGATAGTCTCCGTGGCTTCTCTCGTCTCTTCTCTCAGCTAGAGTACAGGACATGACATAGATATAACAGAACGGTCTCACTCTGACAGCTCCGTCTGCTTGAGTCTGTAGATATATCCGTTTTTTGTAATGAAAAATGTTCACCACTGTATGAATGTATTTAACCAGATCACCATATGCTGTCAGCTTAAACTGAATGTTCGTTGCTTTCTTATAGCGTTCTTAATTCCATCCTGGAAAACACATCGAGTTTCTAGTATTCTCTATTTTTGTCCTGTAAAAGTTCTACACTGGATAGTTCTTAATTGATATAGGCACTTTGTATGCACCTTGCAACTCTTCGATACTGAGTAATCTGAGTCTTTTTTCTTTAGTTTGTATGATCTCTATTTTCCATTCTCTGTCCTCCTGACTTATTAAGATGCCACTTCTTTTCCTTCCTTTCTTATGCACAAGTGTCGTGCTTTATTACTTTAAAGTGCTTTCTTGTGGGTTATCAACACTGAGTGATCTTGACCACAGCCATCTGTGTTATCTCTTAGTTGATAAGTCCCGCACTGGTATGGGAACCTGTGTGATATACATTTAATAATGAGATCTGTGTCTGCTTCCTCTTCCCTCCTATGTGAGTGTCTTTTCCTCCAGCCGAAATGAAAAGGCTTCCGAAAAAACCCACTCTGACATAGGATAGAAGATTCACCTAATCGTCTATACTATTCCTACTAATAGAAAGCAATGTTAAATGCACTTCCCGCCCATCTATATTCCTATGCTAAACTATACTCTAATAGATGAATACCTTATAAACATCCTTTACTGAATTGGGAGTACTAATGCACCATAAATACACAAACGTTCTTCTGAACGCAGCACATCCCTTTTCATAATCCTTCTCTCCCGAAACCTAAGAAACACACTCTCCTCTCACAAAGACGTAGCCACTCTTTTATAGGTCATCTGTGCCGCATAGTCCTTGACATTGCTGGACACCTCACATCCAGACTTCATTATCCTCGTTAGTGGAAAATTCCAGCTCTGAACCGTTTCATATCCATACCGCAATATGCTGTCCCAATAATACTCTCTGCTTTTGTCGCAAACCAATTTTTCCACTCGACAGTTTACCTGTGCGGTTAGCCGGCCCCTTCTGTGTCTTGACCTATAAACACATGCGCCTGGTCACTCCTTTGTTTGTTACCATTACTGCTTCACTTATTAACCCTTCCTCCACCTGGTCAGTCGGTGTATACAGTCGTCCATCTGGGAATCATTAACTCTCAGTATTTCACGACATCTTCTGATGATATTCCTCCATGCCACCATCTCAGTCCACACAGCTTCGTTTCTCTCTCTCTCTCTCTCTCTCTCTCTCTCTCTCTCTCTCTCTCTCTCTCTCTCTCTCTCTCTCTCTCTCTCTCTCTCTCTCTGCCTCTGCCTCTTTTCCCACTGATCTTTCCAGTTGTCACGATGTTTTCCATATCCTATCTTCTCAATACATGAGGAAATAAAACTGTTTGTCTCTTTCGTGTAGTTGTATATAATGTTCTACATTCATTAGCCACTTCCATGAAATAGTTGTTAGTTAGTCTGGCGGTTCAAGTTTTTCGTCTTTTTCGTTTCAGGAACCACATCTCTGTTGCTTGTATGTTTTTCCTACTGTATACTCGACCACCACCTCACAAGTTCTGAATCCAACCCTCAAAAGCAGCAGCGGGTATTGTTCTATGTCAGCATCACATGATCAGAGGCGCCATCTCTGGGCTAGCACAGGACATCGCTGTTTGTGTGGATACCTCTATCCCCTCAACCTGTTACACGTTCTAGATTGACCCCGGATACCCCCCCCCCCCCCACCCCACAATTTGGCATAATCAGGGCGAGACCACGGACCTGATCCAAGAGCACAGTGATCATGTGACATGGCCAAACATGACCGCCTATGCCTACCGGCGCGGCACATGATGAACGGGTGGAGAAACCTAGGAGTATGGAAGAAGAATACTTTATGTTACATAGAACCTGTACTTGTGTATGGATGTGAAGCGTGGACAACGAACAGACAAGCTGAAAATCATCTATTGGCAGTGGAAATGTGGTTTCTTAGGAAGATACAAAGAATATCATGGACAGACAGAAAAACCAATGAGCAAGTGACCACAGAGATTTTTTCCTACTAGGAATCCAAACAATTTATCAGCGCTGGAGGTCTTGCATTGTACGCAGTGGTGACTCAATTTTTAAATGATACATTTGTTCTTTACTCATTTTGTTTTCCAGCATATATTCACCCAACAAAAAACATTTAATGTTTTCATTTGAAGCACTCTCGTAGAATTGCATCAAAAAACGCCGGCAGGACATGAATAATAAAATTGTATGCCTTTGCAGAACATCGCAACCACTTTCAAGCTCTATTAGTTGTTTTGTCATTTACTATGCAATTTTACGTTCAGTAGTTTGCCATTAGACGTCTGCGTGGCAGCGGGGTTGGGGGTTCATTCCCTGCAACTGTCAGTTGGACTTCAACATTGACTTCTGCTTTCAAAAAGTGATGGCAAACTACTGGATGTAAAATTAAACACAGAAATCATAAAGAATATATTGCACGATTTCTTACATGGTATATTTCGTTTTGTGCAATAAGTCACTGTCCTTGAAAGTCAGTAAAAGAGTTCTTGCATGTTACATAGAACCAGTTTTAATATACGGCTGCGAGTCCTGGACAATTAGTAAATAGGCGAAAAAAATCCATGGAAGTCTTGGAGATGTGGTTTTTATAGAAGAATGGTGAAAATTAATTGGACAGCAAAGCAGAGCAATCAGAGTGTTGTAAGGGAAGCTGAGTCGCAAAGATCAAAAACATCAGAAAGAGTCAGTCGTCGTTTTTTGGCAACGTTATGAGAAGACAAACGACTGAAACATGTTGTGACAACCGGACAAAAAATTGCGGAAAGAGAGATAGAGATAGACAGCGTGAAAGGGCTGAGTGGTCTCGAGGTATGGTGTCCGCCTCGAGTACTGGAGGTCCCGGGTTCAGGCCGCGGTGAGGACCGGGATTTATTTAAAAAATCCACCTGGACTTCCAGTAATAAAATTTCCCCTGGTCTCTGGGTAGTGAGATCGGACGCCCGTGTGTATTGTTGCACACGTAAAAAATCCCTTGGCAGTTGGGAATCGAAAAAGAGTAGCCTAACGGCGCTGCCCGGGCAAAATTTCGAGTTAAAAATCTACCCAAAGTATTTCAGGATCCTCGCCGATGCAACGGAGTTCGTGCATTGAGCTGAGTTTCTCCAGACTCAGGTTTGAGTTAGGAGGAAAACGGAGCACTTATGGGCTAAACCGTGTGCCGTGATGTTGATCCAACGACTAAGACTAAAACTAAAACTAGCGTGAAAAGATTCTTGACAGTCTGGTGTCATGGCACGGAAGGAAGTCAAACACACGGATTGATCCACGACCTCGGAGATAGTAATTTGTGGAGAAGCATGACCAGGCACGCCAGCCGGCAAGGCACTGGGTGATGATATTTCGCTGCATCTCGTCAGATGCATACCTGAGGAGATGCATTGAGATGTGACAGGCAAGAAATCGTGTAATATATTGTTTACGGATTCTGTGTACACTCACTAAATACACTGTTTTAAACGTAAAATTACCTAGTAACTCGGGTAGGGGTTGATTGCAAACATTCTGCAAATAACATACAACAACCAAAGCATGCCATTGTTTTCTGAACTAGAAGTCAACATTTAAGTCCAAATAGCCGGCGTCAGGAAAGAACTCCCTACGCCGCTGCCAGAAGGGGAAGTTTACGAACAGAACATTTCAAATCCAACACCGATGGCTGTCCGGCCTGTGGTGATGATGAAGAAGAAGAAGAAGAAGATGATGATGATGATGATGATGATGATGATGATGATGATGATGATGATGATGATGATGATGATGATGATGATGATGATGATGATTACTTTCACTATGCTTACGTCAGTGACTCCATACAGCAATACCTTTCAGACTATTTATATTTAACGTTTGGTAAATGACATTTTTCCGTTTCATTCTGTTTCTTTTCGGAATTTGGTTAGAATCACAAGAAAAATACGACAGCCACATAATTAGAGATTACTGAGAGACAAGCAACTTGCTGCGAGAGCCACCACAATGCGCTATACCGTGTACTGATTCCAGGCGAGTCGCAGCATTGACCGACCGACCGACCGTCCGCCTGCCCGCCCGCTCGAGCGACCGGCCAGCCGATAGGTAGGTAGGTAGGTAGGTAGGAATGACATTATCCAGTGCCACCCATCATCGTTCGCTGGAACGTCAACTATTAGTCCTCCTCGCTCCCCCCCCTCCTCCCTCCATCCCCACCTTCTCCCCCTTTTCCTCCCCGGTTGCTTGACGTCAAAAGTAGAAGATGATAATGATGGTGAAAATGATGATAGATTAAAAATCCTTCTACTTCTGTTTTCTGCTGAATTCCTTTACAATCGCAAGAAAAAAAGCGACATAGAGATAACGGCGTGAGACAGGCAGATGGAGGGCGAAAGAAAAAGATTGCTTCGCCACCAAAATCCACTAAACAGTGTATTGATTCTAGGAGAGTCGCCATGTTGTTTGTTTTCAGCTAGAGCAAAGATCTATATCATCCTATTTTAGGCTTTAGAGTCAAGTTTAAAAATAGCACAGACTGCGACGGTTAATGATACACTGCCCACGCCTCGCGACAGTGAGGGATGGAAATGATAATTGAGCGTATTGTTTATCGGGTGTGCGAGTTGGGTATTGGGTAGTAGAGCATAAATCTTCCTGTTTGCAGTTAGGATGAAGAAAACTAATGGTTAAATCTTGCGCAATGGGTCATCGCTCTCTCATTCTGTCTGTCTGTCTGTCTGTCTGTCTGTCTGTCTGTCTGTCTGTCTGTCTGTCTGTCTGTCTGCCTGTCTGTCTGTCTGTCTGTCTGCCTGTCTGTCTGTCTGTCTGTCTGTCTGTCTGTCTGTCTGTCTGTCTGTCTGTCTGTCTGTCTGTCTGTCTGTATGTCTGTATGTCTGTCTGTCTGTCGTTCGCTCGCTGACGATATCTGCCATGCTTTCTGTTTTCTTATTGCCTATACATTCTGGTAACTTGTACTTGGAACAATTGGTGTCTATTAGATGCGGAAATAACTATTCGTCGCCTATAGAGATAAAAAGAGGAGTACGGCAGGGATGTGTACTGTCCCCTAAGCCTCTTCAACCCACAGAAAGAATTTTTAAACAAATTGAACTGCCTGGACTTAACATCAAAGGAAGAATTATAAACAATCTTAGGTATGTTGACGATACCGTGTTACTAGCAGAAAGCCAGCAAGAGTTACAAGACCTAGTGAAACAAGTAAACATGCATAGTGCAGAATGTGGCTTAGGTATTAACATCCAAAAACAAAAACTATGATAATTAGCAGTGGAAAGCAAAGGTCATCAATGAAAATCACAGTAAACGTCCAGATACTAGAACAAGTAACACGTTTCTCCTATCTTGGACATATAATAACAGATGATGGCAGAAGTGAAGTAGAAATTTATTTTTAAAATATGTAAAAAAGAATAGGAACGGCCAAAAATTATATCAACAGCATGAAACCAGTATTAATATCTAAAGATATTAACAGCACATTATAAATGAGAATTGTCAAATGCTACGTATATTCAACGCTACTGGATGACGGGGAAGCCTGGACATTGAACAAGCAACTAGAAAGTCGCACAGAGGCCCTGGAGATTTGCATATACAGACGAATATGTTGTATTTCATGGAAACAAAACCAATCAAATGCAAAGGTTCTAGAAAAAGTGGGAAATGAAGGGAGAGTTAATGAAAGAAATAAAGAGGAGGCAAGTGAAATATTTCGGCCACGTTAAAAGACATGATGCTCTAATAAAAACCATACGGCAGGGCAATGTTTAGGGCAAGCGAGCAAGAGATAGACAACGATACAAATGGGAAGATAACATCAAGATCTGGACGAACACTGGCCTGGCAGAATGTATAGTTAGGGCGAGAGACAGACAGTGTTGGAGATCCATTGCAGTCTAACCTTTATTGTGGAGACGGCACCTGATTGATTGATTGATTGATGCATTCTACTGTTGCTGCAACAACAACAACTACTACTACTACTACTACTACTACTACTACTACTACTACTACTACTACTACTACTACTACTACTACTACTATTATTATTGCTACTTCTGCTGTTACTAATACTAGTAGTACCACTACTGCCACGAACTACTACTACTACTACTACTACTACTACTACTACTACTACTACTACTACTACTACTACTTACTACTGCTACTACTATTATTGCTACTTCTGCTGCTACTAATAATAGTCGTACCACTACTGCAACTAACTACTACTACTACTATTGCTACTCTGCTGCTACTAATACTACGTAGTACACTACTGCAACTAACTACTACTACTACTACTACTACTACTACTACTACTACTACTACTACTACTACTACTACTACTAATACTACTATTACTACTACTACTACTGCTGCTGCTACTACTACTACTACTACTACTACTACTACTACTACTACTACTACTACTACTACTACTACTGCTGCTGCTGCTGCTGCTGCTACTACTACTACTACTACTACTACTACTACTACTACTACTACTACTGTTACTATTATTAAGTTGTGAATACCTTTATTATGTTCTTGTTTTAAATTATTACAATGATTATTATTGTTTTTCTTATTACCATTTCTATAGTTATTGTAATCTTTATCGTTATTGCTAATAAAGTTGAGTTGAGCTGAGCTAAGAAACGACATCACTGCACTCAGGACATTCCCATATGGGCTCCGTCCCCTTGTTCAACAGCCAGGGAAGAGTCACACTACTAATCGTTCCCACCGCTATCTGATTGACAGTTCTCCTGGTCTTCCTTCTCAGTTTTGAGATTCTATCAGAACCTCTGCCAATTGCCCAGCAATCTCATCCTTTCCACATACAGGTTCTCAATCTATTTCCCCACCTTCTCCACCTGGTCCTATAGGCACACGAGCATCTCTCCCTTGTCCATCGGTAATCGACCACCAAGAGGTGCATTTCCTGTCAGCCTATCGGCCTGTTCATCCCCCCCCTCACCCCCCGCTCTACCGCATGACCAGGGCAAAAAATCCATACGGTTCTTACAATCTGTGACCTCTGAAGCGAGGTGAGCCATTCCACACGAAACATTCCTTTCTCCACTTTACTAAGCATACTCATTGAGTCCGTGACGAAGACAATGTGTGTTGCAGTGGTCTCCTCTAACCAACGGAATGCCGCCGTGACTGCTTCGGCCCCCCATTCTCATGCTGGGTCAAGAATCGTCAATTAGCCTTCGCAATGAAACCCCCTCCGTTTGTTTCTCACCAGTGATCCATCGGTGTAGATCACTATGTCACCTTGATATGTATTACTCTGGATCAGTTGTTGCACTTCAAACTCAATGCGGCCCGCCTCCCATTCTCTGCACTCACAACCCAGTGTTACTATTACATTGTGCCAGTCCGTCCTGTCTGCCGGTACTTCAACCCACTCTTTTTCACGGTTAATGGTCTCTAGATCACTACACCTGACGTATAGATATTTCCGCCTGTGCCATCCAGGACCTGCCTCGTTTTAGTCTATAACACTTGACCATATCCATGGCTTCATGCAGGGAGTGATCGCTATGTGCAGCAACTCTCAGGTACCATTTGACCTAAAGTCCCCTACCAGCCTTCACCACCAAAGCCTCCACATGATCTTTAAAAGACATACACCTGTCGAAGGTGATACCCAAGTACTTCAATTATTATTACTAATATTGCTGATCCAACAATTATTATTGCTATCCGTTTATTTATCACTGTTGCCTATTATTACACTGTTATTTTGATTGATATTATTGTTTCTAATTATGCTGATAATAATTATTATCCCTATTATTGATCGTTTTATTCTCTCAGCTCTGTTCGACTTTTACTATAATTTATATTTATGGTTGCTGTTTCCACGTGTCGATGGCTGGTTTCTCCACTGTGTGACGGTGCTGTCATTCATTCCCTTCTTCATGTTCTTGGTTGGTTGCGTCTGGTTGATTTAGCTTTCGTCCCGGATAGTCACGACCACCAAAGTCTGGTAGCCCTAACAAGGTCTTTATTGATTCGATCAATGTGCTATTTTTGGCTCCGCTTGTTTGGCGTTTTCCATTTATATTATCTCTCACAAGGATTGGTCCTGAGAAGGGCCCGCCAACCTCGACATGCTTTGAATTTGCGTTTGAACTAAAGTTGAAAGTGTTTGTCTGTTTATCTATCTTTCAGACGTATAAATTGTTTATCTACCTTTCAGACGTATCTATTATTTATCTATCTTTCAGATGTATCTATTGTTTATCTATCTGTCTTTCAGATGTCCATCCATCATGTGTCATGCCGATACGCGTGGGCTGTCATGTCTAGCCATCTCACTCGATCACCAGAGTCGTGGATCAGCTCCGTGTTTCTGTCTCCACTATGCCACGTGGCCAAGCCATCCAGGTATTTGCTTCTAGGTCTTCCCCTTGGTCTGTTCCCATCGATATTACCAGTCGTCACCAAGTTCTCCAATTCATTTCTTCTCATAACATGCCCAAAAAACTTTGACTGTCTACGTCTAATGACTCTAATATGTTTACGATCTTCATTTGTTTCTTGAAGGACTTGTTCATTGGTTTTTCTGTCTGCCCATGGTATTCTTTGCATTTTCCTCAGAAATCACATTTCCACAGCCATCAGATGTGTTTCAGCTTGTCTGCTCATTGTCCACGCTTCACATCCATACAAAAGTATAGGTTCTATGTAGCACTTCAACACTCTTTTTCTCGTTTCATTTGATATCTTTTTTATTGATCGTATGTTTTTCATCTTGCAAAAGGCCACCTTCGCAATGGCGATTCTTGTTCTAATCTCTTCAAGGCATCTCCCATCTGATGTTATGACTGTTCCGAGATAACTGTACCGATTCGCTTGTTTAAGAATATGCCCATTTACTTGTATATTACATTTTGGTATTTCCTTCTTCCCAGTGACGACCATAATCTATGTATTCTTACAATTCAATTCTAACCCTAGTCGTTCACTATGTGCAACAACCGCATCTACTAAATGCTTGTTGTTTCCAATATATGTTTTTAATGAGTCTAATGTTTTTCCCATCAATTTGTAGATCTGCAAGCATCCACATTATGTTGACATGTCTTACTTTATCGCAAGATGTTATTACTGCAAATGTCGAGTTGGTAATCTCTGTCAGTAGTGGTGCCTACTGCGTGACGTTTTTGTTTTTCTCGCCCCAGTTGTGTTTTATCTCGTCATAGATGATATTATGTGTTAAATGCGTTTCACCGCCTATCTTTTGTCAGCCATGTATACGATAGATTAAGTGATGATGTCTTGTGGCAACAGCAGCTTCTTTTTTGGCATGATATCGTCTGCTAGTATACTGGCTGTCTTGTCCGTGTAGCTTATTGTGGCCATGTCCTACTGTTGCAGGTTTGCCAGTCTTCCCTCGTCGAGGCCGCTCTCCAGAAGACCTATGATTTTAGACCAGGTTGACCTGGGAGTTTGGGTTAATTTGTGTTTTTAAATCCCTGCCTCGGTTCTTGAAGGTTTCAATACACGAACACCGAATCGGTAAGCAAGCGAGCTGGTCAGCGAGCTACTGAGCCTGCCAATAACTAGGAGGGGGCTTCAAATGAAAACCTTAAAGTTGTTTTTTAGTGTGAACCTTTTCTGAAAAAGTAAAGAACAAATGTATCATTTTGCGATGTAGTCACCACTTCGTTCAATGCCAGTCCTCTAGCTCTGATAAAGTTTCACCCCTTCACTGATTAAAAAAAAAACAACGGATAACAGAACACTCTCCTCTTCGGTGCATATCAAAAGTAGAGCGGCCATCTTTAAACTGTCCTTACGACATCACCATGTGCGTCTGCACCGTGATGTCACATGCTTAACTCTCTTAACATCCTTAACAGCAATTATTGTCAGGTTACAAGACAATGGCATGGTTATTGTATTCTCTATCACACTTGTACGATTTTCATTTGAAGCCTCCTCGTAAATGTACTAAATATAGAAACATAAATGTATCGGAATATAATGTCTCCAACTCAACTAATCCTTTGCAGTTCATTCTCTTTTACACCTTCTTCTTCGTTCACCTGCTTACGTCAATATGAATAAGTGCAACAAACAAAAAACAAAAGCAGTAGTCAACTAAAGAGTATTGATATCCACGTAGAGTATGTCTTCAAATGGAGCGGGTGCAGGCCAAAATATTTTTGTCTGTTCTCCTGTTTTCCCTGCTGTGAAACGTCCCTAGTAAACATAAACCACGGTAGTTCGAAGTTTGGAAGCCGGAAAACCAATTCAGCTGAGACCATAACAAATTATTGTAGCGAATGAGGTTGTAATTGAATGTTAAATAAATTATGGTGTTCAAACACCGCACAGCCTGGCAAAATAATCTTCCTAATTTGTACGGCTGCTGATAGGGTTGATTTTTACAAATGTTGATATTTGAAAATAATTTAAAGTAGTTATTCTGATGTTTAAAAACAAAGCCCAATATATTGAACCTGTTTCCCCAGGAATGCTAACCTGGTTAAAAAACGCACGCTAAGGTCGGATGTGTTGGCCTAATGGTTTTGGCCCAAGTGTGACTAAAAGACACACAGCAATTACATCTGAAATAAAAAATAAAAAAAACCACTCCGGATGAACGCAGAAGGAGAAGAACCTGTTTGCGGTAAAACAGAAGCGTTTAGCGACAATCTTCTTGTTATATATAATTCATACTGTGTGACTTTGGTAATCATGTCTGTCAGGGCCTTCTATCCTGCCTGCTGCCAATCATTTCTGACACTGATGTTCCTCCATACCATGATGTCGAACTGTCCAACATCCTCTCTTGATCTCCCCCTTTTTCTCCTTCTCACTAACTTTCTCGTTGTGAGATAATTACTTTGTACTTTCACTGTTCTTGGGCACAATGTTTGCCTCAGTATGTCCTTGTATTTTTGTTTCATCTCACATGTTTGGGGTAGTGTGGAATCGTAGATTTTATTTAATTTTCGCCTGAAAGTAGATTATCTTACAAGTGAAATAGTAAACACAGCAATTAAAATTGGAAAGACTGTGACTGCCGCGGGAAACGGCGGTACAAATTAAAACAAACTGGACAGGCCGAGGTTATGAAGTGGCACGACGAATTGCATCCTTATACTCCCACCCGTATGTTTCCCGGGCCCATAAAGAAAGCCAAGAGGTAACACTGTAACCGGCCATGCATGTCGTAAGAGGCAACTTTCATGGGGTGGCGTGAGATTAACTACCCCGTCCCGTAGATAACCATAACTGCAAAATTCAATCGGTCAGTGTATAATTCTACAAACACGGGACTGGGCTCCAGTTGGTTGAGTGCCTACTGCTCCATAGGGTGAGAGATGAAAGGCAGCAAAAGCAACAAGAAGAAGATACAATGCTTCAAAAATACGAGAGCTGAAGAGAACAGGAATGCCATTATCTTCTTTGTAACGTATTATCATCATGAAGAATCATACTGGCGCCAGAAGCTGACGGTATAGTCTCCAGCATTCTGTTCTGTCTTCACCGTGCAGGCATACAGACTTCTCCTAGGCCATCTCCGGCATTCTGTTCTGTCTTCACCGTGCAGGCATACAGACTTCTCCTAGGCCATCTCCGACATTCTCTTCTGTCTTCACCGTGCAGGCATACAGACTTCTCCCAGGCCATCTCCGGCATTCTGTTCTGTCTTCACCGTGCAGGCAAACAGACTTCTCCTAGGCCATCTCCGGCATTCTGTTCTGTCTTCACCGTGCAGGCATACAGACTTCTCCCAGACCATCTCTGACATTCTCTTCTGTCTTCACCGTGCAAGCATACAGACGTCTCCCAGGCCATCTCCAGCATTATGTTCTGCCTTCACCGTGCAGGCATACAGACTTCTCCCCGGCCATCTCCGGCATTCTGTTCTGTCTTCACCGTGCACGTATGCATACTCCCCCTTGGCCAGTGGTTCTCATCGTTTGTTGGCACATGCACCCCTTCACCATATGTCGTCGTGCGTGTTATCGTCATTCGCAATGCGAGCGCTAACAAGACAAGTCGCCTGAACAAGTCAAGCAGCCTGATACGGGGGAAAACGGCAAGTTGCAAGCACACCTAGAAACACGCGGTATCCAAGATGTGCAGCGTGGGAGCCGACAAGAAGAAGAACGTGGAGAGCCTGCCTGCGAGCTGTAACAAAGAACCTGAAACTACAGCTACTACTGAAGCCACCACGAGGGAGACCGTCGACAACCCACTACAGACAAGAGCCAAACCTACTGAGAAGCAGAGAGAGGAGAAAGACACCAGAGTCGGAAACACCGA
This sequence comes from Cepaea nemoralis, assembly GCA_014155875.1. Classification (NCBI taxonomy): domain Eukaryota; kingdom Metazoa; phylum Mollusca; class Gastropoda; order Stylommatophora; family Helicidae; genus Cepaea; species Cepaea nemoralis. Next base: position 95,935 of record JACEFZ010027297.1, on the reverse strand, counting down.
CTCACCGACAATCAAGTGGGTCATCAAGCGTATCCAAGTGGAGCTATCAGACGAAGAAATCCTGAAGCAGCTACGAGAAGAGAATCTCCACATCCGATTCTTGAAGGCGGAGCGGCTTCTCACCTACTCCAAGATCCCCACAATCTTGGCGGTGGTGACTACAGAGGGCAGCGAGATGCCGATCACAGTATCAATCAACAAGAGAATGCAGCAGCCAGAGAGATTCATCCCAAGGATCACCCAATGTTCCAGATGTCAGAGGGCCGGCCACAGCAGAGCAGCATGCCGCAGCAAGACGGAAATCTGCCGGTACTGCGCCGATCACCACGCCTTCAAGGAGTGTTCGCTGGCCAAGCTGGACACGGACTTCCGAGCACCCAACAACAAACGAAAGTGCGCCAACTGCCTGGGCAAGCATGGAGCAAGATACTTGGGCTGTCCGTACCTGCAACGACACAGAGACGTGTTAAAGTTTGCCATCAACACAAAGACACCATACAACGAAGCAAGGCGGAGGTGCGAGACAGCCAAGGGTATATCACAAGCTGAAAGAGACCTACTGCAGCACCAAATAGACGAGCTGAAGAAGCAAGTCAAGGCAATACTGACGCCAGCACCAACCAGCGATAATGAGAAACTGCTGGCCGACATGAAAGAGATCCAGCACAACATCAAACAAGAGATGGAGCGCATGGCTAAGATGAAGAAGGAAAACGAGGAAATCCTACAAATGATCAACACCGAAAGAGAACTACTGAACGCCAAAAGGACGCAGCACCAATTCAAACCAACAGATGAGATGAAGCAAGGTGAAGCACCACAAAAAACATCGAAAAACTGATGAAGACAATTCACAAAAAAGGAGACAAAAAGACGCATGTTGGAGCCAAGCCTCAGACCAGTCAGAAACAGCAAGCAGAAGCCAATAATCCAGCCAAATCCTATATTTACTTATTTTACTTATGGCATCGTTACCGGGAATTTTTTACGTGGACGTCTAGTAACAAAATTTCCCCTGGTCTCTGGGTAGTGAGATCGGACGCCAATATTCCATATTGTTGCGCACGTAAAATATCCCTTGGCTGTTGGAAATCGAAAAAGAGTAGCCTAACGGCGCTGCCCGGGCAAAATTTCGAGTTAAAAATCTACGGAGTTCGTGCACTGAGCTGTGTTTCTCCAGGTTCAGGCTTGAATTAAGAGTAGAATGGAGCACTTATGGATTACACCCGTGTGCCGTGATGTTGATCCGTCGACTAAACTAAACTAAACTAAACTAAACTACCATGTAAAGGAATGACTACATCTTCGCTGTACGGATATTATAAGTTACACGGCACTGCAATATACAGCAAATACTTCTTCTTAAAGTGACTTCCTGACATAGCCAATGCAGATACAAAATTACAGCACCGTGTTGCGCACCCAACTGCTTGCTGGGCTTGTAGAAGGGAAGGAGAACTGTGTACCACAGTCCCATGGAGATGTTACTTTAGTACCAGGCCGCGAGGAAAGTCTCTACACCAACTTCTTCACTCAGATCGATGCAAGCACATTTCAGGATTCATACGACCTGAACCACGTGGCATCGGACTTGAGACAGTAAATTCAGTCTTGCAAAGGATATACCAACCTACCAACCAACCATTCAGCCAAGCAATCTACCAGTCAGTCAGCCAGCCAGCCATCCAATCAACCAACCAACCATCCACCCACCCATCCAGCCAATCAAATAGATAATAAATATAGTAAATGAAGAATCATGGATGAACAGATTAGATATCCTAGGAGTCAAGTTAGTTAGTTAGTTGCTTATCCTTTACAAGAAGTCGCAGTCTACCCCAGCATTTTGTGTGTGTGTGTGTGCGTGCGTGCGTGCGTGCGTGCGTGCGTGTGTGTGTGTGTGTGTGTGTGTGTGTTATTTCTGGGCAAGTTTACGATTACGTTCAGTAATATATCTTGCTTTCTGAACGATCGACACCCATACCGTGTTTTTTTTTTTTTTAATTTGAGAGTCAACGCAAGGTGGTCTGCTGCCGAATCGTACGCAGCTGTGTTTCGAAAGAGGTAAGGTATGCGGAATTACGAATTTCGCCCGTAACCATATCGCCACAATACCGACAGGAGTAAAATATTCATGTATATTCCCAGTTCTTCTTTTTCTTTTTTTTCTTTCATTTACCTCACTGAAGTGTTCGGGGGATATTCCCAGTTCTTCATTTTCTTATTGTCTTCCATTTACCTCAGTGAAGCGTACGGGGGATATTCCCAGTTCTTATTTTTCTTATTTTCTTCCATTTACCCCAGTGAAGTGTTCGGGGGATATTCCCAATGCTGACCAGAAAGACATTAACCATCTGACAAGAAAGAACAAGAGTACAATTTTTCTGACACCGAACGCACCATGTATCACTTCAGGTGATGCTGTATCTAGTGATTCTCGTTATCTGCCAGTGTAGAGGAAATTATGCCTAAGTGATCACCAATTCTATATGTTTTGGACAAATTGTACCTGTTTATTCCATTTCAAATTTCAGATTCAGTGCCAAAACAATCAGTAGGTTTAAACCAAACAAAAGTGGATTGGGGGGGGGGGGGGGGGGGGAAGGAAGATTTGGTGTGTCACAGTTACGACTTAAAAGTTGTTAATATGGTAGCAGACATGCAGTATTATATATCAAAGGGAGGTGCATAGGGGAAAACTACTGTATTAAAACCCACGACAGATACGGAAAGTCGCCTTGGACGATTAATCATCCCATGACACTTAATCAGATCAGCAAAGGCACACTTGAGAATGTCCGCTGTGCACACATTGTTACGATACTGTCCAGCTCTTGTAGGCATTTTATTTATTAAAAAAAAAAAAATATGACTTATGATAAGCCAGGTGAATAGAACACTTTGTATGGAACATAACAACTACTGATGAACACTCCCATAAATCATGCTTGGACCAAAGAAGTAGAACCCAAAAGAAAGTAAATCGACAAAAACAACAAAGCACCAGCTACAAATAAAACTGTAAGCTCCATATAGTTTTACTCCGTGTTGGGCTTGGTATACAAATTTGGTAGCCTGCACTTGAAGGTCATTACCAATTGCTCCCTTGTCATGGGATAAGGCATAAGCTGACGGCATGGACAGCCAGGAACTGGCTGTGTTATTGAAAAATGCTTTGACACCTTGTGACCTATTTATAAAAACAATTTGCCAAGGGAATGAATACTGTCCACGTAATGAATAATGAAACACGTAACAGAAATTCAACATAGCGACACGTTTTCCTGAGTGTCAGTTGTTGTTTTAGCTGTATATTGATTTTGTATGCACGATACTATTATTTTTGTTGATATCAGGTGTTATTGCAATGTAAAGGGCGCAGTAACCGATCGCGGTAGAATGTGTTAACTAACATTGCTCGTGCATATCACAGGCTGACGCTCTGTATGCCAGGGCAGGGGTACTCCGTGGGAAAATGATTACTTCGCCTGCCTCACCCACCGAAGGTTGTGGGTTCCATTCCTGCCTACGACGTTCGGTTCACGAATGCAATTTTCTCGGAGACTCCAGGGGGGTCGTCGCTGGAGTTATAGAGTTCTTGCTTTGTGCGATCCTTTCGGCGGGTTGTCCTGCGGAAGGATACCCAGCCATATGGGATAAAACTCGGTGCAATGAAGTCGATAAACCTGCTTATGCCAGGACCATTGATGCGACCGTCGCGTTCCTCAAATGAAACAGCAACAAGAATTACATGGCACGGAGTCGACGTCAGCACTAATTGTTGTTTACTTACTATTACGTTACATGTCCTGTACAAGACGTAACCATCAACCCCAATCCTAGACTGATTTTCTAGGCAATTTTAAGCAGTTTGCCACACCTTTCTCAACAAACATTCAACGTTGAAATCCAACTGACCCGTGTACGTATACTTATATACGTATACGTATAGGACTCCTTGGGCAGATGGGCATGGTCGAATGAATGAGAACGCGTGTTCTTAGACATTCGTTCTGCTGATGTCGAGGTAAACGGTTCAACCCCTACACCGGACAGCTGGGCTAAAATGTTGAACTGTCGTCCTTGACTTGGGAACGTAAATTACAAGAACCTCTGAAGTCGGAGTAGGTTCCCTGATGGCGAGGGACACCGTTAATAGAGAAAGCAAATCCACACGCAAAATTCAGTCCATCACTACTATAACAAAAAATATAGTGTGTATCGACTACGTTTGAGTTCAAAGCGAACGAGCGCAAATAAAATACTTCTCCCGCCATCACCGCACCGGAAGTTTAAGCAAAGCACATTAAGCCCCGCGGCCACACAATCGTATTTACTTTAGGATTTTTTTAAAATCCTGCAATGGTGACTTATATCAGTGTGCGTGTTTCATGTAAACAACTCATGCATTACATTGTAAACAAGGCTAGTATTTGCTATGTACTCGTCTAAGCTTACAAGTCATAGAAAATAAGAACAGTTAGGTATGTGTAACTCATGCGAACAAATGATAGATAATGTTGTTTGTCCATCGAGAATGATGATGACCATTCATTTCATCTAGTCGGGTCGAAAGTATGGAGCCATGAGTTCTAAGATGGCTGATAAGGCCTATCTTGGCTCGAAATGTTCTTTGATAATGTGGGCAAAGAATGCTTGAAGTTCCATGAGGAGGATCTCCTACAGTGGTTTTTCTGTCCAGCCTTTTCTTCACAGCTCTTGCAGTCCTGGTAATTTCACATATGACTGCACCCTTGCGTAATGATGTACGCCACGAATTTCGGTCTTTGGCAGCAGTCTCCCAAGTGTCACGATGAATTCCAAAAGATTTAGTGAGATCTTCAGTGTCTTTAAAGCGTTTCCTCTGGCCACCTTGGGAGCGTTTACCATAACACAGCTCGCCTTAAACAATTCCTTTAAGGAACCGGTTAGATAGTAAACACAGGTACAATATACTTCACGTAGGTTTGCCTCCCCAAATGCGGATTCAAGCAGCAATATTTCCCTTATAGAGCTATATGTAAGTTTCCCTGGCCAAAAGCTTGCGAACGCAGTTCGTGAGCCACTTACCAGGCGTTCGAAACGCAGCCGCGACCGATTTGTCCAGCATACAGTGTCGTATTGTGTTATAACGTATTGGTATGGGAGCCGGTCGTTCAGAAAGCAATGGCAAACTACTGAACGTAAAAAATTGCCTAGTATATCAACAGCAGCTGAAAATGCTGGTGTTGACAGCAACGTCCTACAATGGATATGCAACAACCAACAAAAAAAAAACCAAAAAACAAAGAAATAGCTCTATGTGACGTCACACAATCCGCTCAAAATCAACTCCGCATCCTCAGTGCGGAGTCAAAGGGATATAACTCACGAAGAAACGGTTTTTTGGTAATATCACATCCCTTTAATAATTTTAAAATCCGACCGGTGTGTGTGTGTGTGTGCGGGGGCGGGGTGGGCCGACGTGGGGGTGGGGCGCTGGGGTGCCGGCGCAAGGTGTTTGACGAGGGGGCCGAACCCTCGAACCGCGACGGGCGTCATAGGAAAACTAATAAGTGAAATGTAAATATGGCGGGTATATGGTCTGTAGAGGGCCGTAGTAGCTTATACACTACCATCAGACGGATTACAGCTCTTCAAATGAAAACCTTAAAGAAAATAATATGGCAGGTAGTATTTGTTGTAGTTAATATGGCTTAGCGTCATTACAGGGTAATTACGTTGTTACAGGGTAATTAGCGGTTATTAGTGAATGTATAGAGTGGTAGTGGTTTAAACACTAACATCATACGGGTTACACTTCAAATGAAAACCTAAAAAATAAATAGGTGATGGCTAGTAGTGGATGTAGTGGTTTTAATATGTGAGCATTTGCATGTGAGCGGGTGTGGTAGGGTTACTGCACTCATAAATTTCAGTATCTGTGAAAGTTAGTAGTATGGCATGTTGTTATCCAGCCGTATGTCTGGAACACCCCTGAACCCAAAAACTGTATCATAGCTGTTTATGTGTCGTCACAACAAACCTTACGGAGATTACTTTTCATATTTCGCAAGTAATGATACTGAACTACTGCCGGTTTTGTATATTTAAAAACTAAACCGTACTTATTTAAAGTAACAGTATATACGAGGTAATATTAAAATTGTATTTCTGACGTGTAAAGTGAAAAGTAAAGATGAAGACGTGGGCTAGGAGGCCTACCACCAACAACGTCAAGGCATATTTGCGAATCTTATCATCAGAAGGTCATAAGTATTTTCGTAATTTATCTATTGTAAAGTAACCGACGGTGTTTTATAATGGTGGTTAATACTGTCTACAGTGGATGGGGATTTAACCATTATCATCATACCATTGGTGGTATGTTAGAGATACAATCCTCATCCTCGGGCTGTGTGATGGTGTACAGCCAGTCACATGGTCACATGCCTAAGAGATACATCCGGGACACGTGGCAAATAGATACAATCAGACCACATAGGAGCGTTACATGCAGCCGTTCACATGCATAAGGATACACGATAGACACGTGAGTAATGGTTATATCCGGTCAAAGATGACGCTGCATCCGGTCACATATGCAAGGGTACATCTGGGACACGTGGTTAAGTGGGGTACTACAGAAAGGGTGCTCTGTTGGCTGGCGAACCCTGGGACCTAACTCGTGATGACCAACATGTATGGGAGCAATGCCGAACTTCGTCAATAGAGCATCCGAAGTTTAAAATGATCTCACTTCTCTCACGTTTCTATGACCGTGTCGTCCTAGGGTCACAGAATAACACCAAAGAGCAGCCAGGCCTCAATACAACATAAGGCGGTCTCGAAAGCAGCATACGCGAGTGTAACCAAGTCGTCATACTATAGGATTAAGTCAGGCTGATAATCGGAGAGGAGAGATGTCATTACTGATGCCAGTCGGGGAAGGTGCATCTGTACCTAACAGCTATCAGGCCATACAGTAACGAGTTTTTATCGCAGCTTATCAGGTGTAAAATATTACATACAAACACAGCAAGATGTCTCGGCTCGACCTTAGGTATCTCATGTAACATAACATGTCACGTGCCGGCTGTCCTGACCACAGAAGTTATCACTGCTCAGATCAAACATTTTACACTTTCATTACCTCGCTATGTATCCATACGGGTCTTTACATCTTTTCCCAAAAACCCATTTCCAAGACCAATATATATTTTTCAGACTGTCTGCTCATTACCAAGTTTTACATCCAGACAAAAGTACAGATTCTATGTATCACTTCAACATTCAAATAAGAAAATATGTTAGCCACATTATTAAAAGAATGTTGGCAAAAAACAGAAATATAGCGACCAAACTTATAAAAAGTAGGGAAATTTGTTAGCCAAACTAATAAAACTCGTGACAACATAAGACATATGTCAACCAAGCATATAAAAAGTATAAAAATATGATAGCCAGATTGGTAAAAACATATTGACCAATTACAGAAATATCTCGGCCAAACTTATAAAAAGTAGGAAAAAATGTTGACCAAGTTAAAAAATATCTCAACAATACTTATAAAAAGTAGGAATGTTTTTAGCCAAATTAACTAAAATATTGACCAAACTTATAAATATCTCGTCCAAACTTATGAAAAGTCGAACCTTTGTTAACACAATGTGAAAACATATTGGTCAAGTAAAGAAATATCTCGTCCAAACTTATAAAAAGTAGGAAAATTTATTACCCAAATGGAGAAAATATCGACCAAGTAGGAAACATGGTTAGCAAGGTTGGAAAAATATTGGCCAATCTTATATATATATGTAGTATAAACTTATAAAAAGTAGAAAAATATGTTAGCCAAATAGAAATAATTGTTGGCCAAGTAAAGACATATCTCGTCCAAACGTATAAACGTAGAAACTTTGTTAAACAAAGGGGAAAATGGCGACCAAACACATAAATATCTCAGCCAAACTTATAAAAAGTAGGAAAATTTGTTAGCCAAATTTGAAAAATATTGGTCAAGTAAAGAAATATCTCGACCAAATTATAAAAAGTAGGAAAATATGTTACTCAAATAGGAAAAATATTGGCCAAATCAAGCAATAAGATCATCCAAACCTATAAAAGTAGGTAAACTTGTTAGCCAAATGTGGAAAAAGATGGCCAAATCACGAAATCTCTCAACCAAACTTATAAATATGTCGACCAAAATAAGAAAATAGGTTAGCCAAGGGGTAAAAATATTGGTTAAGTAAAGAAATATTTCAACCAAACTTATAAAAGTAGGAAATTGTGTTAGTCGAATGGGAAACAAATGTTGACAAAATACAGAAATATCTCGATCAAACTTGCAAAACGTAGGAAAAATTGTTAACCAAATTAGGAAAATGTTGGTCAAATTTATAAATATCTCAACCAAACTTATGAAAAGTAGGAAAAATTGTTAGCTATATGTGAAACTATCCATGTAAAGAACTATCGCTTCCAACCTTATAAACAGTAGGAAAATTATTTAGCCAATGGGAAGAATATTGGTCAAGTAAAGAAAAATCGCGTCGAAGCTTATAAAAAAAAGCAGAAAATGTGTTAGCCAAATGGGGGAAAAAATATTGGTCAAACTTATAAAAAAATAGGGACATTTGTTAACCAAATAGAAAACATATATTGACAAAGTTAAGAAATAGCTTGTCCAAATTTATAAAAAGTAATAAAACTTTGTTACCCAAATGGATAAAATATCGACCAAGTAGGAAAATTCTTCAGCCAAATGGGGAAAATATCCGCCAAGCTTATAAATAAGTCGTATAAACTTATAAATTTTCGGAAAATTTGTTAGCCAAATAGGAAAAATATGTTGGCCAATTACAGAAATATCTCGACCAAACTTACAAAAAGTAGGGAAATTTGTTAACCACAATGAAAATCATATTGACCAAGTTAAGAAATTTCTCATCCAAACTTATAAAAAGTAGGAATATGTGTTACCCAATATGGGAAAATATCGACCAAGTAGGAACATTTGTTAGCGAAATTAAAAAAAATACACTGCAATATACAGCAAATACTTCTTCTTAAAGTGACTTCCTGACATACCATGCAGATACAAAATTACAGCACCGTGTTGCGCACCCAACTGCTTGCTGGGTTTGTAGAAGGGAAGGAGAACTGTGTACCACAGTCCCATGGAGATGTTACTTTAGTACCAGGCCGCGAGGAAAGTCTCTACACCAACTTCTTCACTCAGATCGATGCAAGCACATTTCAGGATTCATACGACCTGAACCACGTGGCATCGGACTTGAGACAGTAAATTCAGTCTTGCAAAGGATATACCAACCTACCAACCAACCATTCAGCCAAGCAATCTACCAGTCAGTCAGCCAGCCAGCCATCCAATCAACCAACCAACCATCCACCCACCCATCCAGCCAATCAAATAGATAATAAATATAGTAAATGAAGAATCATGGATGAACAGATTAGATATCCTAGGAGTCAAGTTAGTTAGTTAGTTGCTTATCCTTTACAAGAAGTCGCAGTCTACCCCAGCATTTTGTGTGTGTGTGTGTGCGTGCGTGCGTGCGTGCGTGCGTGCGTGTGTGTGTGTGTGTGTTATTTCTGGGCAAGTTTACGATTACGTTCAGTAATATATCTTGCTTTCTGAACGATCGACACCCATACCGTGTTTTTTTTTTTTTTAATTTGAGAGTCAACGCAAGGTGGTCTGCTGCCGAATCGTACGCAGCTGTGTTTCGAAAGAGGTAAGGTATGCGGAATTACGAATTTCGCCCGTAACCATATCGCCACAATACCGACAGGAGTAAAATATTCATGTATATTCCCAGTTCTTCTTTTTCTTTTTTTTCTTTCATTTACCTCACTGAAGTGTTCGGGGGATATTCCCAGTTCTTCATTTTCTTATTGTCTTCCATTTACCTCAGTGAAGCGTACGGGGGATATTCCCAGTTCTTATTTTTCTTATTTTCTTCCATTTACCCCAGTGAAGTGTTCGGGGGATATTCCCAATGCTGACCAGAAAGACATTAACCATCTGACAAGAAAGAACAAGAGTACAATTTTTCTGACACCGAACGCACCATGTATCACTTCAGGTGATGCTGTATCTAGTGATTCTCGTTATCTGCCAGTGTAGAGGAAATTATGCCTAAGTGATCACCAATTCTATATGTTTTGGACAAATTGTACCTGTTTATTCCATTTCAAATTTCAGATTCAGTGCCAAAACAATCAGTAGGTTTAAAACCAAACAAAAGTGGATTGGGGGGGGTTGGGGGGGGGGGGGGGGGGGGGGAAGGAAGAAGATTTGGTGTGTCACAGTTACGACTTAAAAGTTGTTAATATGGTAGCAGACATGCAGTATTATATATCAAAGGGAGGTGCATAGGGGAAAACTACTGTATTAAAACCACGACAGATACGGAAAGTCGCCTTGGACGATTAATCATCCCATGACACTTAATCAGGTCAGCAAAGGCACACTTGAGAATGTCCGCTGTGCACACATTGTTACGATACTGTCCAGCTCTTGTAGGCATTTTATTTATTTTAAAAAAAAAATATGACTTATGATAAGCCAGGTGAATAGAACACTTTGTATGGAACATAACAACTACTGATGAACACTCCCATAAATCATGCTTGGACCAAAGAAGTAGAACCCAAAAGAAAGTAAATCGACAAAAAAAAAGCACCAGCTACAAATAAAACTGTAAGCTCCATATAGTTTTACTCCGTGTTGGGCTTGGTATACAAATTTGGTAGCCTGCACTTGAAGGTCATTACCAATTGCTCCCTTGTCATGGGATAAGGCATAAGCTGACGGCATGGACAGCCAGGAACTGGCTGTGTTATTGAAAAATGCTTTGACACCTTGTGACCTATTTATAAAAACAATTTGCCAAGGGAATGAATACTGTCCACGTAATGAATAATGAAACACGTAACAGAAATTCAACATAGCGACACGTTTTCCTGAGTGTCAGTTGTTGTTTTAGCTGTATATTGATTTTGTATGCACGATACTATTATTTTTGTTGATATCAGGTGTTATTGCAATGTAAAGGGGCGCAAGTACCGATCGCGGTAGAATGTGTTAACTAACATTGCTCGTGCATATCACAGGCTGACGCTCTGTATGCCAGGGCAGGGGTACTCCGTGGGAAAATGATTACTTCGCCTGCCTCACCCACCGAAGGTTGTGGGTTCCATTCCTGCCTACGACGTTCGGTTCACGAATGCAATTTTCTCGGAGACTCCAGGGGGGTCGTCGCTGGAGTTATAGAGTTCTTGCTTTGTGCGATCCTTTCGGCGGGTTGTCCTGCGGAAGGATACCCAGCCATATGGGATAAAACTCGGTGCAATGAAGTCGATAAACCTGCTTATGCCAGGACCATTGATGCGACCGTCGCGTTCCTCAAATGAAACAGCAACAAGAATTACATGGCACGGAGTCGACGTCAGCACTAATTGTTGTTTACTTACTATTACGTTACATGTCCTGTACAAGACGTAACCATCAACCCCAATCCTAGACTGATTTTCTAGGCAATTTTAAGCAGTTTGCCACACCTTTCTCAACAAACATTCAACGTTGAAATCCAACTGACCCGTGTACGTATACTTATATACGTATACGTATAGGACTCCTTGGCAGATGGGCATGGTCGAATGAATGAGAACGCGTGTTCTTAGACATTCATTCTGCTGATGTCCGAGGTAAACGGTTCAACCCCTACACCGGACAGCTGGGCTAAAATGTTGACCTGTCGTCCTTGAATTGGGAACGTAATTACAAGAACCTCTGAAGTCGGAGTAGGTTCCCTGATGGCGAGGGACACCGTTAATAGAGAAAGCAAATCCACACGCAAAATTCAGTCCATCACTACTATAACAAAAAATATAGTGTGTATCGACTACGTTTGAGTTCAAAGCGAACGAGCGCAAATAAAATACTTCTCCCGCCATCACCGCACCGGAAGTTTAAGCAAAGCACATTAAGCCCCGCGGCCACACAATCGTATTTACTTTAGGATTTTTTAAAAATCCTGCAATGGCGACTTATATCAGTGTGCGTGTTTCATGTAAACAACTCATGCATTACATTGTAAACAAGGCTAGTATTTGCTATGTACTCGTCTAAGCTTACAAGTCATAGAAAATAAGAACAGTTAGGTATGTGTAACTCATGCGAACAAATGATAGATAATGTTGTTTGTCCATCGAGAATGATGATGACCATTCATTTCATCTAGTCGGGTCGAAAGTATGGAGCCATGAGTTCTAAGATGGCTGATAAGGCCTATCTTGGCTCGAAATGTTCTTTGATAATGTGGGCAAAGAATGCTTGAAGTTCCAGGAGGAGGATCTCCTACAGTGGTTTTTCTGTCCAGCCTTTTCTTCACAGCTCTTGCAGTCCTGGTAATTTCACATATGACTGCACCCTTGCGTAATGATGTACGCCACGAATTTCGGTCTTTGGCAGCAGTCTCCCAAGTGTCACGATGAATTCCAAAAGATTTAGTGAGATCTTCAGTGTCTTTAAAGCGTTTCCTCTGGCCACATTGGGAGCGTTTACCATAACACAGCTCGCCTTAAACAATTCCTTTAAGGAACCGGTTAGATAGTAAACACAGGTACAATATACTTCACGTAGGTTTGCCTTGTGACAGTGCTACACACGAAGGCTATGATCGTGAACGTATAGTATCAGACAAGTCAGTCTTCACGTTGTAAGAAAGTAATTTATTGATGAATCATTGTAGCTCAGCACATATGATGGAGACTCCCTTCGTGGTGTTTACATCTCTTCTCGTTGGTCCCCCAGTCAAGTCTCAAACCAGTGACGTGTGTGTGTTCCTAGATACACTTCTTCATTCGTGCACACACGTTCACTATGGTTTTCCCCCTAGTCAAGGAATGCGCAGCATTCCTTAACTCTTTACTCCTAACCTAGAATCCCTCACTGTTACAATACCTCCCCTTCTTCAAAGAGAATTTTTCCTTGAAAAAATCTCAACCCCAACTTTTAATTAGTTAACTTTACCTCTCTATACTACAATAACAACAATTCTATATATTTCCTAAGTCAATTCTCCTATCTCCTCATAGCCAATTGCTACCCAGAGATCCTAATATCGAAACTCTCTACAAAACTCGTCATAAAGTTCTCTAGAAAACTTTCTACAAAACTCTCCATAAAATTCCCCACAATACAAAAGTCTCCATAAGCGAACCGCTTTTAACTTTAAAACGTCCATCTAAATTATGATTGACAAAACTGAAGATATTCCCCCTATCCTTTAATTTCCCCCTTATTCACATTCTCACTCTCTCAGTATTCTAGGATAGACAGGAGAAAAAAAATAGTTAGATTAGAATTGTGTAGGTGCGCACCTGAAATCAATAAAAGTAAGGAAAAAGTAAGAAAGTAAGAAGTAATCACCTTTCTCTTCCCATACATTCTCAAAACTTTATCAAAAAATAAAGTTTCAAAATTTATCTTCAGTTTCCGTCAATAATAATTGTTATTATCAAAAGAGTATGTTAATCCAAAACTGCCAGCCTTTGTATTATTCAGACCAACAATTTCCTGTTTACCTTTCCTTCAACCACAAAAACTTCCTAACTGTTAAGTACAGTCTTCTTCTTCCAATATGCAGTTAAATGCCAAATTTCAACCTGGCATTCCCCCCATATTCTCCCATTAAACGCTGTTCAATCCAGCTCCTATTATAAACCTTGTATATACATTGCATACCCCACATGTATAACTACATACCCCTCCATTGCTACTGCACTTCACTAACTACTATTTTAATTCATCTTCTAACTGAACTTCAAAGTAATAATCATTTTAAACACCCTCAAGGTAACTCAATCAACCCAAAACATCGTAAAAATAACTATCTAAGTTAACTTATTTTTCACATTTCATAAAACACAATTGAAGTCCCAACAATTGAACAAAGCATTTCAATCCCCTCATCATATATATCCCCCCACATTAATCAATGTACACATACATTATAAATTTCAAGACCAATTTCTGAGTACCCAATAATAATTTTCCGCTTTAGCAAAACTCCATCAAGTACCTTTTTAAACACAAAAATATCGTGTCCAACTTCTTCTTCTATCTGCTATCTGCAGAACCCTATATCACTCTTTTCATCTATCATTTCTCCATTTCTTTAATAACCTCAAATTTTTTTTCAATAATTGCAATATCTACATCAATGTCTCTATCCTCTCGAGGAGAGCTATCTTCTTTCATATCAGCTTCTTCATCAGTTTCTGACTTTTCATCCATCTCTTGTTCCCCATCTGTATATCCATTACTAGCAACCGCTAATCTCTTCCTTTCTACATCCAATCTAATTTTTCTGTCTTGCCGTCTCAACAAATTTTCAAAAAGTGGCATCTCTTCCTCACTCGAAGAATTCTCTCTAAGTTTCCTTTGCCTCTTAATTTCTTTTTCTTTCTGTCTATCCAACTTTCTTTTTACTGCTTGTCTTGTATTCATAAATGGAGGTTCAATATTTTCCCTAACTGACTCTTCACTCATATAATCGTCATACACATTATTTTCCTCTGTCATGACTGTTTTTGGTATCGTTTCTTCTTGTTCAGCTGTATTAGATGCTGTCGTTACTTGTTTTCCATTCTCTATAGGCATTGGATAAACCGATTGTCTGACGATCTGTCCACCCGACAATATTTCTTCGGAACAATAATTATTATTATTATTATTCTCTGCATCCCTTTCTTCATTATCCCGCCTTAAGTGTTCGACATGTGAACGTGCAACATGCCCTGAAATTTGATTCTTAATAGTATACGACACTGGACCTTTTTTTTCTAAAATATAGTATCCCGGGACCCAATGAGCATCAAACTTAGAGTTTTTTCTATGTTTTTTATAATATACCCTATCACCTACGTTAAACTCTTGTAAGTGTGCATTTTTATTTGCGTATTTCTTCTGTCTTTCTCTAGCCTTAATTATATTATTTCTTAAACGTACATGTGCTTTATGCATCTCTTGCAACCTTGTTTCTTGAAAATCTTCCCCCAAATATTTTCTCCTAGGTTTTAATAAATTATCTATTGGCAATATCGGTTCTCTTCCATGTACTAAGTAAAATGGTGAGAAACCTGTTCCTTCATTTTCGTGTGTACGTATCGCCGCTAATGCCATCCCCAAATAAAGATCCCAATCCATATCGTGTTCTTCTACATTTTTCGCTAGAATATTGTATAGTGTTCTATGTTGTCTCTCATTTTTAGCGTTAGACGTTGGTCTGTAATATGAAGTTCTAATGTGTTTTATATTCCAATCTTTTACCAATTTCTCAAACTTTTTATTTACAAACTCTTTCCCATTGTCTGTAAGTATTATTTGTGGACACCCAAACCTTGGTATAAATTCTTGTAAAAGCATATTTATAACTGAATCCGCACTCTTGTCTGGAATTGGATATACTTCTGGCCAAAGACTATATGAATCAACTATATGTAGTAAGTATACATTTCCCGATAATGTTTTTGGATGAGGACCTGAAATATCCAAACTTACTTTCTGCATTGGAAATTGAGGAATATCGGTATCTTGTAAAGGACATTTAATTATCTTCATGTTCCTTAACCTACACTTTTCACATGCTTCAACATATTCATATACGCTTTTGAATAAATTCGGCCAATAATATTTACTGCTAATAGCCTTCACTAACTTATCTCGTCCAAAATGACCATTATTATCGTGGTACGCCTTTAAGACTTCTTGTTCTAAATGTTTCGGAATATATTTTCTTACTCCTTCACCTTTTTCACTGATATAATATAATTGATTGTCTTCTTGTAACTCTACAAACTTTCTTTTAAAACTATTTTCCCCTGTTTCTTTCAATTTCTTTTTTATCTGTACTACTTTCGGATCCAATTCTTGTTCTGTTTTCATATCAAACTGTTCTAAATGTGGGTCTTCTGTTCTAGTTTCCGACTCTTGCTCTGATGGTAAACTCTCAAATTCTTCCCTATTTATTATGGCAGAATCTAATATATTAACTTGCCAGTTTCGATCATCTACCTCTGGTTCAACTTCATCTTCCGTGTTTCCTGATGACTGTGGGTACGGGATCCTAGACAAAAGATCGGCGCACGTATTATGTTTTCCTGACACATATTCAACTTTAGCATTATACCCTTGTAAATTCAATGCCCACGTTTGTATTTTCCTATTTTGTATTGGTACTTCTAATATCGACTTTAATGGCATGTGGTCAGTTCTAATAATGAAATTGGCGTTATGTAAGTAATAATTTAGTTTTTGCAGCGCGTAGTGTATTGCATATGCTTCTTTCTCAATAATCGGCCATTTCTTTTGAGTCTTACTGAGTTTATGAGACAAGAAATAGATTGGTCTTTCATTCTTAACCCCTGGTATTCCAGATTCTTCTCCTTCATATGGTTGAACTAAACATGCTCCTATTGCGTTGTCTGAAGCATCTGTGTATAGTATTAGTTGTTTATTCAGATCTGGATGTGTTAATAATGGTACCACCGTTAAGCTATCTTTTAAAAGTTCAAACGCTTTTTGACACTCATCATCCCACTTAAATCTAGCGTATTTTCCCGTTAAATTCGTAATAGGTATTGCTATCTTAGAAAAGGCTGGTACAAACCGCCGATAATATGCACAGGTTCCTATAAAAGCTCTCACTTCCTTAACGTTAGTGGGAGGAGGTAACTCTTTAATAACTTTTATTTTTTCCATGTCTGGTTTAATACCTTCCCTATTTATTATATAGCCTAAATATTTTGTTTCTGTCTTTAAAAACTGGCACTTACTAAGCTTTAATTTAACGTCATGCCTTCTTAATCTGTCAAATACTAGTCTAACATGTTTTAAATGATTCTCTACATCTCCTTTCGTAAAAATCAATACGTCATCAATATATGCTAAGGCAAAACTTTGCATACCATCTAGTACTTCATTCATTAAGAACATATAGTGAGATGGTGCATTTTTGAGACCGAATGGCATACGCAAAAATTCGTACGAACCCATATGAGTACAAAAGGCACTTTTATTTTGAGCATCCTTCGACATCGGTATACACCAAAATCCTGACCTAGCGTCTAGTGTTGTGAAATATGTAGAACCATTAAGCAGCCCCAAAATATCATCAATTACTGGCAGTGGGTACGCTACATTTTTAGTAATTTTATTTAACGCCCTGTAGTCGCAACAGAACCTGTTCGAACCATCAGATTTGGCCACAATTACCACCGGAGATGACCATTCTGATTTTGATCTTGTTATTATGCCTGCTTTCAACATATCTTCTATTGCCTTTTCTACTACTTCTCTATTTCTTAACGGAGTTCTGTATGGTTTTAAACTAATTGGTGGATGATCTCCCGTGTTTATTTCCATCGTAACTGTTCGTGTCTTACCCAATTCTAAATCATTTATCGCAAACACATCTTGATTTTGTTTTATAAATTGTTCTAACACTTCCTTATTTCCGGCGAAGTTTTTAATTGTGCTAACAATTCTTTTTCTCTTGTTACTTTGTCTAGTGAATGTATTTGTGCTGTATTTCTTCTATATGGATGGATCAATTCATCCATTCTTGCGTTCCCTTTCCTTCTGTATCCGCGTCTATTATTACTTCTTTCATTAGAGGTTTCTGAATAACTTATTCCCACCATATTTACTCTATCTGTTGCCAATATGTCACTAACGCTGTCATGTTCTAGCTTAGCTATTACACATCCTCTGTATAATTTAATTTCCCTACCTGTGTTATTAATAACCATTACTGGGAATGTTAAACTTTTATCTAATTCTATTATTCCATCCGGAACTTCTAAACCTGGCTCATCAATTATTTCATTTTGCAATTCTGTGATTCTGACTATGTTTCCTGCTACATAATACGGATTTCTCTTCAATCTTGCTTGTATCAAATTAACTGACTGTGGTTTTAAATTCATGGTTGTTTTAACTCTAACTAATGTCGACACATGCATATCTTCTTCTAGATCTACGTAAACATCTTGGAATTTTAATTTATGCAAATCAAATAAAAGTCTCACCCCATTTTTCAATAAAAAATCTCGTCCCAATATCATATTTCTATTTAAATCTTTAACCACATGGAACATATGCCTAACATTTATCCCTCCTAATTTCAAATTTATCATCGTTTGTCCTAACACTTCTAATTTTTGTCCCGTTACCGAATGAAGATTCTCTTGAATTCTAATTATTTTACAATTTTTTAACATTCGATATAAAAATGCTTCTTTAATCACGCTAACTTGTGCTCCCGAATCAACTAATGTTCTAACTTTATATTTTCCTATCTGTACTATACATGAGCTAGGATCTACCATATTTAATGACAATTGCTTTACCTCAGCTTGTTTTTTATTTCTAAATGTTCTATTATACTCATCCTTTGGGTTTTTAATATATTGATGCCCTTTTTGGATCTTACTATCTTCCCTCTTACTGCCGATCCTATTCAATAAGCGGGATGCCAATTTCCCTGATTTCCTGACCTTCTAAAATTTCTCTGTATTTCTCCAGAATTCCAATTTGCTGGTCTACCATTTGCCATTCTATTCTGTATACTCGTCTGAACCCCTCTACCATTTTGCGTAATCGATGGGCCACTTCTGTTACCACAAAAGCGAAAAATGTGCCCACGTTGGTGACATCCCCAACAAACCACATTCGAGTTATTTGTGTTACCTTCCATGTTTCTTACAGTATTTCTCACTTGTCCTCTTCTATCTTGATTATATACATTCTCGTTTCTTTGCACCATCTGTATTTCTCCTCGTCTTCCTCTCCATCCATGTCTATACTGACCTATTTCCATAGGTTCTTCAATTCTATCTTCTGAACTACTACCTAACTCTCGTCCTACCCTTAGCCTAAACCTTCTCCTCAAGCTTTCCTCTTGTATAGCGATATCTACCGCTTGTGACAATCTTGCAGGATTCTCTCTTAATAATTTAAATTTCAATCCATCTGACTTAATTCCATCAACAAAAATCCCTACCAACATCCGTTCCACTTCTTCTGCTCGTACATTCTGTCCTAAGAATGACTCTTCAGCTAAGTTGATTAACCTGTCACTATATAGCTGAACACTTTCTGTGCTGTTTTGCCTAGTCTGTCGCAACACTGAGAATGCGTGTTGTGGATCAGTAATTTCAGCATATTTTCTTGCGAGATCATCTTTGAATTCTTCCCAAGTTTCACCTCCTGCTGCCTCTAACTTTCTTCTAATGTGGTCAGAAACTGGACTTGTACTTGTTCTGTAGGCCAAGTTCTTTTTCTCTCCATCTGTAGCATTTACCAAATATGCATGTTTTTCAATGGAAATAATCCATTTCTTAAACTGATTTGCTTGACCACTAAATCTTTCAACATCATTGCTTATATTCTGTTGTCTTAACACCGCATCCAACCTTGATATTGCCCCGCCAACTCCAGTGAGTACCTGTGAAAAATCTTGGGATTCCATCCTAAAAATTTATAATTATCAATCAATATACAAATATTTCAAGAATATTGATTTCAAACCCAGCAACAATACATAATCTGTTAATTACTCTAAAATTATCTAATTAACTTAACTAAATCCTCCAATCGAAGATCCTGACGACGAAATATTCCTGTTTCAACCCTGAATTTTGATAAAAGAATTTAAATGACCTCCTGATTCAGAATTTCCTACACCACATAAAAATATGCTCTAATCAAGCTCGTTAAAATGATCAGAACAACGAAGAGCGTCTAGATTTCTTTCCTTTCTAATTTAATCGAAGTCGAATTCAAATCTTCCCAAATATTTCCTGACGTTGCTCACGCTCGATATCACGCTCGCTATAAGACCTGCTCGATTAACTGTATGCGTTGGACTTTCCTTTCCTCAAGCAAGGTCACCTTCACGCAACCGACAACTGCTCACGACTTCAGCAAAAAAAACTCACTTTCTAGTTGTAATCTGTGATTTTCATATATATCAAACGTAATCCAGTCAACAACAACTGGACTTAAAGCTGACGCTATCCAGTCTCTTATTTTCATGTGGAACTCTCGCCATGGTCAATTTAAATAGTTGAAACAAGTTTAATTGAAGTGACTGTATAAAGTATTGCAGACCTTGATTTCATAATTCTGGAATTCATACCATAACCTTGAGTTCACCTTCAAGAGTCCCACGGGTTAAAACTCATAATGATTTTTGATGCAGAACGGCATTACTTGATCTCAATATAGCATTTTGCGTTGATCAATTTTCCAGTTAATTTCCTAATTACGTAAAAACATCAGTCTTTCAAAAAAATATAAGTATCAATCAAACCTTTTCTTTAGCGCTGACCTTGAAATTGGATCTCCTTCTTAATCAGGAATCTAGTGCAAACCCAGAACAGCTACCAACAGTCGGCTTTCATCTGTTGTTTTTCAAATTAATTACTTCTCCGGACATGCCCGACATAACTATGGCGGTATTCTCTCTCCGCGACCTCCCATGTTTCGTAGGTCAAAGGCACCAAATCAGCCTCGTGTGACAGTGCTACACACGAAGGCTATGATCGTGAACGTATAGTATCAGACAAGTCAGTCTTCACGTTGTAAGAAAGTAATTTATTGATGAATCATTGTAGCTCAGCACATATGATGGAGACTCCCTTCGTGGTGTTTACATCTCTTCTCGTTGGTCCCCCAGTCAAGTCTCAAACCAGTGACGTGTGTGTGTTCCTAGATACACTTCTTCATTCGTGCACACACGTTCACTATGGTTTTCCCCCTAGTCAAGGAATGCGCAGCATTCCTTAACTCTTTACTCCTAACCTAGAATCCCTCACTGTTACAGCCTCCCCAAATGCGGATTCAAGCAGCAATATTTCCCTTATAGAGCTATATGTAAGTTTCCCTGGCCAAAAGCTTGCGAACGCAGTTCGTGAGCCACTTACCAGGCGTTCGAAACGCAGCCGCGACCGATTTGTCCAGTATACAGTGTCGTATTGTGTTATAACGTATTGGTATGGGAGCCGGTCGTTCAGAAAGCAATGGCAAACTACTGAACGTAAAAAATTGCCTAGTGTATCAACAGCAGCTGAAAATGCTGGTGTTGACAGCAACGTCCTACAATGGATATGCAACAACCAACCAAAAAAAAACACAAAACAAAAAAAAAGCTCCATGTGACGTCACACAATCCGCTCAAAATCAACTCCGCATCCTCAGTGCGGAGTTAAAGGGATATAACTCACGAAGAACCGGTTTTTGGTAATATCACATCCCTTTAATAATTTTAACATCCGACCGGTGTGTGTGTGCGGGGGCGGGGTAGGCCGACGTGGGGGTGGGGCGCTGGGGTGCTGGGGCGCAAGGTGTTTGACGAGGGGGCCGAACCCTCGAGCCGCGACGGGCGTCATATGAAAACTAATAAGTAAAATGTAAATATGGCGGGTATATGGTCTGTAGAGGGCCGTAGTAGCTTATACACTACCATCAGACGGATTACAGTTCTTCAAATGAAAACCTTAAAAAGAATAATATGGCAGGTAGTATTTGTTGTAGTTGGTATGGCTTAGCGACATTCGGTGTTACAGGGTAAATAGCGGTTATTAGTGATATGTATAGAGTGGTAGTGGTTTAAACACTAACATCCTACGGGTTACACTTCAAATGAAAACCTAAAAAATAAAGCTGATGGCTAGTAGTGGGTGTAGTGCAGTGGTTCTCAACCTTTTTTGGGCAATTCCCCCCCCCCCCCCATCACCATATTTTTAGGACTTCATTCCCCCCTCACCATATTTTTAGAACGTCATTCCCCCCCCCCCCCTTTTCGTATTTCCTCCCTAAAAATTCCCCCTGCCCCTACACAGTGTACGTAATAATTGAAGCTAAATTTAATAGCACATACTAGGCATCAACATAAAACGCGATTTGCGGATCTACTTATGTTATGAAATGAATTTCAGAAGGGTGATATGTACAGAACCGTGAAGTATGAAAGGAAAAAAAATATCAAGTAATCGGTTCTTGTATTAACGCAATCTAGAAATAATCTTAATTCCCCCCTGGAAACCCTAAAATTTCCCCCTGGGGGGGGGGGGGGAATTCCCCACCGGTTGAGAACCACTGGTGTAGTGGTTTTAATATGTGTGCATTTGCATGCGATCGGGTGTGGTAGGATTACTGCACTCATAAATCTCAGTATCTGTGAAAGTTAGTAGTATGGCATGTTGTTATCCAGCCGTATATCTGGATCACCCCTGCACCCAAAAACTGTATCATAGCTGTTTATGTGTCGTCACAACAAACCTTACGGAGATTACTTTTTATATTTCGCAAGTAATGATACTTAACTACTGCCGGTTTTGTATATTTAAAAAGCTAAACTTTACTTATTTACAGTAATAGTAAATACGAGGTAATATTAAAATAGTATTTCTGACGTGTAAAGTGAAAAGTAAAGATGAAGAATTGGGCTAGGAGGCCTACCACCAACAACCTCGAGGCATATTTGCGAATCTGATCATCAGAAGGTCATAAGTATTTTCGTAATTTATCTATTGTAAAGTAACCGACGATGTTTTATAATGGTGGTCAATACTGTCTATAGTGGATGGGGATTTTACCATTATCATCATACCATTGGTGGTATGTTAGAGATACAATCCTCGTCCTTGGGCTGTGTGATGGTGTACAGCCAGTCACATGGTCACATGCCTTAGAGATACATCCGGGACACGTGGCAAATAGATACAATCAGACCACGTAGGAGCGTTACATGCAACCGTTCACATGCATAAGGATACACGCGAGACACATGAGTAATGGTTACATCCTGTCAAAGATGACGCTGCATCCGGTCACATATGCAAGGGTACATCTGGGACACGTGGTTAAGTGGGGTACTACAGAAAGGGTTTCTGTTGGCTGGCGAACCCTGGGACCTAACTCGTGATGACCAACATGTATGGGAGCAATGCCGAACTTCGTCAATAGAGCATCCGAAGTTTAAAATGATCTCACTTCTCTAACTTTTCTATGTCCGTGTCGTCCTAGGGTCGCAGAATAACACCAAAGAACAGCCTGGCCTCAATACAACATGCGGCGGTCTCGAAAGCAGCATACAAGAGTGTAACTAAGACGTCATACTATCCAATTAAGGCAGGCTCATAATCGGAGAGGAGAGATGTCATTACCGATGCCAATCGGGGAAGGCGCATCTGCACATAACAGCTATCAGGTCATACAGTAATGAGTGTTTATCGCAGCTTCTCAGGTGTAAAATATTACATACAAACACAACAAGATGTCTCGGCTCGACCTTAGGTATTGCCACGCGATATCCAGGGGTTCAACATAACTTAAACATTTCATCTCAGAAATAACTACGGCTCAAACGCAATTGGCAGATTCAGAGCCAACGAACTAAATAATGACGGAGTCCACACGAAGAACGTTGTCAGTTATAACGCCGTTTATTATCACAGCGCAGGCCTACTGTAAACATAATGAGAATAATACTAATAATAAATAATTATCTACTGATACTGGTCCTGTTATAGCCAGGGGGCACAGTATCCCTAGTATATAATAATATAATTACTCATATGTTACTGGCCATCGAATATTGACTGTCATTACCCGTCCTTCTTTCCATCTTCTACGTTCTTCCTGCCGTTTCAGACCTACCGTTTCTGTGTTCGCCTGTGCCTTTGTTAATACTTCTATGACCGTTGTCCTCCTTGATCATCTCTTCCATTTCCAGTCATACTTTAATCACTAACATGATATCCCGCCAATGTTAAGCCAGCCGAGTCACATAAGTTGCCGCTTTTTAGAACTCCCAAGTTTTTGTCCCCATTCTTCACACTTTTCCATGACGTCTTTGTGTTCCGACGTAATACGCCTCGATACATTAGCGCTTCTGTTCTGGGATTCTTTGGTCCCTTTTGCTTACGTCATTATGCAGCACCTGCTACTTGGCAGTAATCTCATGTAAAATAACATGTAACGTTCCCGCTGTCCTGACCAAAGAAGTTATCACTGCTCAGATCAAACATTTTACACTTTCATCACCTCGCTATGTATCCATACGGGTCTTTACATCTTTCCCCAGATACCCATTTCAAAGACCAATATACATTTTTCAGACTGTCTGCTCATTACCAAGTTTCACATCCAGACAAAAGTACAGATTCTATGTATCACTTCAACATTCAAATAAGAAAATATGTTAGCCACATTATTAAAAGAATGTTGGTCAAAAACAGAAATATAGCGACCAAACTTATAAAAAGTAGGGAAATGTGTTAGCCAAACTAATAAAACTCGTGACAACATAAGAAATATCTCAACCAAGCATAATAATATAATAATATATGTTGCATATCCCTTACGGGACGTTGCAGTCAACACCAGCATTTTCAGCTGCTGTTGATGTACTAGGCAAGTGTTACGTTCAGTAGTTTGCCATTGCTTTCTGAACGACCGGCCCTTATACCTTTTTGGAAAAAAACCATCACTGCTGTGTTTCGAACCCGGGTGTACGGGCTCACAAACCGCGTTCGCAAGCACTTAGCCACAGAGGCCGGCCAACCAAGCATATAAAAAGAATAAAAATATGATAGCCAGGTTGGAAAAAAATATTGACCAATTACACAAATATCTCGGCCAAACTTATAAACAGTAGGAAAAATTGTTGACCAAGTTAAGAAATATCTTAACAAAACTTATAAAAAGTAGGAAACATTTTTAGCTAAATTAACTACAATATTGACCAAACTTATAAATATCTCGTCCAAACTTATGAAAAGTCGAAACTTTGTTAACACAATGTGAAAACATATTGGTCAAGTAAAGAAAGATCTCGTCCACACTTATAAACAGTAGGAAAATGTATTACCCAAATGGGAAAAATATCGACCAAGTAGGAAAAATTGTTAGCAAAGTTGGAAAAATATGGGCCAATCTTATATATATATGTCGTATAAACTTATAAAAAGTAGACAAATGTGTTAGCCAAATAGAAAAAATTGTTGGTCAAGTAAAGACATATCTCGTCCAAACTTATGAAACTTAGAAAAATGTGTTAAACAAAGGGGAAAATTGCGACCAAATATATAAATATCTCAGCCATACTTATAAAAAGTAGGAAAATTTGTTAGCCAAATTTGAAAAATATTGGTCAAGTAAAGAAATATATCGACCAAACTTATAAAAAGTAGGAAAATATGTTACCCAAATAGGAAAAATATTGTCCAAATCAAGCAATAGATCATCCAAACCTATAAAAGTAGGTAAACTTGTTAGCCAAACGTGGAAAAAGATGGCCAAATCACGAAATCTCTCAACAAAACTTATAAATATGTCGACCGAAATAAGAAAATATGTTAGCCAAAGGGTAAGAATATTGGTTAAGTAAAGAAATCTTTCAACCATACTTATAAAAGTAGGAAAATTTGTTAGCCGAATGGGAAACAAATGTTGACAACATACAGAAATATCTCGATCAAACTTGCAAAACGTAGAAAAATTTATTAACCAAATGAGGACAATGTTGATCAAACTTATAAATATCTCAACCAAACTTATATGTGAAAAATATCCATGTAAAGAACTATCGCTTCCAACCTTATAAACAGCAGGAAAATTATTTAGCCAATGGGAAGAATATTGGTCAAGTAAAGAAAAATCGCGTCGAAGCTTATAAAAAGTAGAAAATGTGTTAGCCAAATGGGAAAAAAATATTGGTCAAATTTATTTTTAAAAAAAATAGGGAAATTTGTTAACCAAATAGAAAAGATATATTGACAAAGTTAAGAAATATCTCGTCCAAATTTATAAAAAGTAATAAAACTTTATTACCCAAATGGGAAAAATATTGACCAGGTAGGAAAATTCTTTAGCCAAATGGGAAAAATATCCGCCAAGCTTATAAATAAGTTGTATAAACTTATAATTTATCGGAAAATTTGTTAGCCAATTAGGAAAACAATGTTGGCCAATTACAGAAATATCTCGACCAAACTTATAAAAAGTAGGAAAATGTGTTACCCAAATGGGAAAATATCGACTAAGTCGGAACATTTGTTAGCCAAATTACAAAAAAAAAAAAAAAATATTGGTCAATCATATAAATATGTCGTCCAAACTTATAAAAAGTAGGAAAATTTGTTAGCCAAACAGGGAAAATGTTGGCCAAATACATAAATTTTCTCAACCAAACTTATAAAAGGTAGGGGGAAATGTGACCATGTTAAGAAATATCTCAATCAAACTTGTAAAAACTAGGAAAATTTGCTAACCAAATGAAGAAAATTATTAACCAAAGTGAGAAAATGTCGACCAAAGTAGAAAATGTGTTAGCCAAATGGGAAAACATATTGGCCAAATAAAGAAATATTTTAACCAAACGTATACATATCTCATCCAAACTGATAAAAAGTAGGAACATTTGTTAACCAACTGGGAAAAGTGTTGGCCAAAGACAGAAATATCTCGACTAAACTTGCAAAATGTCATCATGTTTCACCATCTCGTCAAAAGTGATGACAGCCTCTTTCTGATGTCTGTGATAAGTTGTCTTTGTGTCCTAGCCTCTTTCAAGCGGTTTATATTAGTTCAGCCAGCTAGTCAAGCCAAATCATTAAATGCCCTTAACCGTTCTACAAAATTATCATCAAGAGGAGCATAAAAGGGTCCTTTACTTTTAAACACAGAAGTCATAAATAATATATTGCACTTTTTCTTGCCTGGCATATATCGCCGCATCTTTTTACTTTTAGTTACTTTATATACTAGTTTTACAGTTGGCTAAACTGCCTACCAGCCTTCTTTCTATAATCTGACAATTTGTGTGTTTCATTTTTATTTTCTGGATTGACGACAAAGCACTAATAGCAAAGTCAGGAGCTGAATTACAAGACCACATGACTAGTCTAAACGAAATGCATAGAGAGCGTAACATGAAAATTAGCACGTTAGCGGTAACGACTATAACTAAGGAAGAAAACAAAAACAACGATTTACCTAAACGAACATCCATTGAAACAAGTAAAGAGTTTCAAGTACCTAGGAAGTATAATATCATCAAATGGCAAATCAGAAGACGAGATCGAAAACAGATGCAATAAGGCAAACCAACTCATTGGACAAATGGCACCAATACTAAAGAACAAATATCTATCAATAACTACTAAGATAGCACTTACAAAACAATCTTCCTACTGTCACAGGATAAAGTAACTTGTCAGTCGATCAATGATAACCAAACCCGACATTATTTTGCTAACACAATTGACGCTTTTATGGTGAACAAACTGAGGACAATACGTCTGTACAGATTCTCGACACCTGGTCAACAGTGTGTATGAGATCAAAGGGAGTCACGTAGAGTTGTCTACACATAGTCGACAAGTTTGATGACAGGATGTTATTCGAGAGGTGTGTACTGGCGACATTTGTCTACCAAACGGAAGTGGGTCGTTGCAAGTGATAGACAGAATGCCTGCTAGAGGTCAGAAGGATTATGTAAGGGGAGAAAGGTCTTTGGCTTACAGACAACCCGGATATTTGTTGGATGAGACAAAGAACTCCACAGATGAAAAGGAAAATTGACAGCTAATTGACTCTGGTTAGTCTGGAAACAGGAGGACAACGCCAGATTCTGGACTGATTGGCGTCTGGACTTTCCGGTGACTCACTCAAGCACCTATATAAAACCCAGTGCAGTAAACAGGTGGATGGAGTCGAGGAAAACATTCTGAAGTGTAGAATTGGGGATAATTCCCAGTTGTGGTATATTAGAGGGACTAGCCTATCTTAGTAGGGATAGTTATCCACGGACATAGATCCAATCGGATTGCCTAGTTTCTCGAGTAACAACAGGAATAGAAATATGGTAGGTAATTAATTATATCTACTTAAGAGTATGATTATGAATAGAGTACAGTACTGTGTAGTGATATAATGTATTAGGATTAGTGATAGAATGTTCTATAAGTGCGGTGCTAGAAAGTATCATAGGAGCGTCGGCACTAGTATTCTATTTTGTGGCTTCAAGTAGCTTGTGTTATATATCGTTTTACTCAGGAAGTTGAGGACAATGTAGTGGAATAATAATTAGAGAGATTAAGGATGGTTGAGAGGGAGGAGGGGAATGTGTAATGGTAGGATCTTCCAGTAGGGCATCTGCTGGGTTTCTACCCGTTCCGTTATTCTTTCCTGGTGTTGTCATGTCTCAGATCATATGATTGATTTATTTGGCCGCATGACAGAGATCGGATCTCTGTTATAGATCTGAGTGCTGTTAATTGCATACAATCACCTAATTACGGTCAGGACTGAGTTGCCCTCACCATGATGTTATCTGCTCTACAGGTTCCATGTACAGTTCCCCTTGAGTGTTATACGTGAGTGGGAGAGGGTTTACTTCGAAGAAGCAGTTTCAAAGTTTGACACAATGATGGCTCAGCATCTGAAGACAGAGGTTGCTGAGAGGCCGCTACATAGGGCTTATACCCAAGTTGGTTTGCGGGAACCTGGCTTCTGCTGAGTGGAATTGTATGAACAGAAGTGTTGTGTTTAATGAGTGATAAGCTTCATCACCGAAGATTAATAACTCGCATACTAAGGACATATATATATATATATATATATAGCTATATACACATCTACCTAACAAACATTAATAGGTTGTGTTCTAAAAGAGGGGAAAATGTTATAACCAGAAACTAATAAACAGTAGAGTTTCCCCAAGTGACATTTCAGTTAATTGGAGAACTATAAGTTCAAACAAATATTAGGAAACAGAGTAACTTCACCGTGTGGTGGAGTGGAGACAAGATCAACAGTGTCTATCGGATTACCAGCATCCTGTTTGTTCGAGTGATTGGAGAAAGTCGTCATCTTCTGGGTGAGGTTCACTGTCCGAAAAAATGGTGCTGTTGTGTGCTAAGCACTATGATGTTACAGACTTTGCTTCTAAATCACTGGTCTACCATTAGAATACACGTCACACATTCTACACCTTATACACACATACACTTCTCCTACATATACTCTTTGCTTTAATAAATTTCTTGTTTTTATTTGTTGAAGCGAGAGTTGTCAAGTATGTTATGTTGGGGAAGAATGAGAGGGGGCATGATCCAGGGGTGAGTAAGAGTGAGAGGAAGGTGTCTTCAGATTGAGGGAGTGTGTGGACGGAGTCTGCTGGATATCTCCAGAATAGAGATATTGAATTAAAACAAATGTGGGTATCGATTCTCTTCACTCCAAGGACGACACTAAAGTGGTAAAGAAGAACAAGTAACTAATACGACATTCATTCGTTACACACACACTACACCTACCAACCCTATGTTTCCAATGCCAAACCTGGACAATGACAGAAAAAGAGAAAAGAAAAATCACAACAACAGAAATGAGATTCCTGAGAAGAATATTCAATGTATCAAGAAGAGATAAGATCAGAAATGAAGAAATTGGGAACTAAAGTGGGGGTTCCAGCTGCGCTAGATTTTATTAGAAGGCAGCAAGTCAAATGATTTGGCCATGCAAGTAGGTTACCAACTAACAGTATACCACAACAGGCAATGATGTACAGACCAGGTGGGAGCAGAGGAAGAGGCCGAACACATAAACGATGGACGCAGGGAATAACAGAGTCCATGGGAATATCGATACATGAAGCCCATAAACGGGTGTTCTCCCGCTGTTTATACTTCACCTCGACACCGCAAGGTACAAGAGGAATATGATGAGATGAGTAGTTTCCTTTGTGATAGTTAGGGCTCACTGTGAAATCACGGTCGGTGGTTTGCACAGTATTAGTTGGTGTCCAATGTGGAGTAGCGATCGGCAATTTCCGTTGCGATATTGTGCTTGCTTGTTTGTGTTCGCTGGCTATGAACTCCAGCGTGAAGTTCTGTGTGTCGGATGAAGACATCCTGTTGTCCAA
Source organism: Cepaea nemoralis (assembly GCA_014155875.1). Lineage (NCBI taxonomy): Eukaryota > Metazoa > Mollusca > Gastropoda > Stylommatophora > Helicidae > Cepaea > Cepaea nemoralis. The sequence goes on along the minus strand of JACEFZ010027297.1, from coordinate 65,927 downwards.
CATCAGTGTGATGTTATACAGGATATGAGGTTTGCGTGAGTATCCGTTGTCCCATGTCTGGCTTATTGGTGTCCAGACTGGTGGTTCCTCGCCGTGCAGGCAGACACTCTCCGACTTCGGAGGAATCAACGATCCTACTGACTTTAGCCAGGACCCCAAAGGGACCTGTTGCCCAGGACGCTCGGCGAGGACGCGTCAATAGGTCTTGGCCAGTATATAACCAAGCCCTGGTGCCTTGGAATCTCCTCTCCGTCCCTTGCAATATTGTGAGACCTGGACACTTACTAAACAAGCTGAACAGCGCATGAATGACTTTGAATATAAATTATAGACGAATTTTAAGAATATCTTGGGTAAAGAAAAGAACAAACGCATCCATACTTCAAGAGCTGAATATTGAAGAAGGGTGGCTATCAAAGACGATAAAACAAAGAAAATTTAAATATTTTGGTCACTTGAAACGTCACGAAAGTTTGGAGAGACCAATAATAAAGGGGTATATGCCTGGGACCGGTCTCTCTGGCCGAGAGGTTACACGACTTTTTCCGTAATCCCTTTTATCCACGCAGGGTCTCGCAGCGCGCGAGAATTGGAAGCGGTTCTACCCGCGTTGGTGACTTGCGGGATACTGAGCCGGTCGCTCAGAAATCAATGGCAAACTACTGGGCGTAATCTTGCCAAGAGATCAACAATCAGCTGAAAGATGCTGATGTTGACAGCGATGTCCTGTAAAAGGATATGCAAATTTAAAAACATATGCCTGGGAAGAGAGGAAGAGGGAGGCCAAGGAGAAGATGGGTGCAGGATGTACACTCGTAGTTGGTATCCAATGTGGTATCCAATCCAACACTGAACGCTTAGTGGAAAGGCAAGCGAATGTCCAATCAGAATGGCAGCAGCATGGAAACTCTTCGTTAATCACCTAAGAAAGTGACAGAACATGCTTGGGACTGTCCTCATCTCATCTTGTTCCTCTTGTACCATGCCGTGTCGAGGAGAGAGAGAGAGAGAGAGAGAGAGAGAGAGAGAGAGAGAGAGAGAGAGAGAGAGAGAGAGAGAGAGAGAAAGAGAGAGAGAGTCCATTTATCCATTTATTTGCTCCATATATCGAGATTCTCATGGACTCTGTTATTCCTCCGTCCATGGCATACATGGTCGGCCTCTTCTTCGGGTTCCATTTGGTCTGTACAGCATTGCTTGTTGTGGTATACTGTTAGTTGGTAGCCTAGTTATATATGGCCGAACCATTTAACTTGCTGTTTTCTAATAACATCTAGCGCTGCTGCAACCCCCACATTAGTCTTGATTTCTTATTTTCTGATGTGTTCTCTCCTTGGACTGTCCTCAGTGCAATTATATTGATTCTTGATTTCATACTTCATATTCTGAAGCTACAATCGACGCTCTTCCTTGTGATACGATTTCTGGACATGTCCTTTACACATAATATGCCCAAATGTAAAGAGAAATGTGCAGCTCTTACGTGATCCCAAAGGCGCTCCCAGGATACGTTTCATTATGAGAACTATATATGACAACCAGCCAGCAATTTTAGCGGGTAAATGTTTCTGAGAAAGCTTACAAAAATGAAAATAAATGTATTCTCTTCTTGCTTTACCGTCTCGATATTTGAATGTGTGTGTCTGTCTGCGTGCCTGTTTTTTTTTTTTTTGGGGGGGGGGGGGGGGGGGGGAGGAGGGGGTCTAGCTTTATGTATTCAGGAGGGTTTGAATGTGTACGTCTATGTATGTGTGCATGCGTGTGCATATGTGCAGACAGGTAGGCTACTAGGGATATATATATATATATATATATATATATATATATATATATATATATATATATATATATATATATATATATATATATCTTCTTCAGCATTCCGAGCCATTGAGGTTCTTTTCTGCAGATACAAGCCGTCTCCATTCGCCATTTATTTCCTGAGTGTAAGCGAGTTTTGTTTCCCTATTATCTTCCATTCTTTCTATATGCCCCAGCCATTGTAGTCTATTAGCCTTTGATACCAGTGATTAAACAGATCATAAATGTCTTTGTTACTTCTTCTTTTCCACTCTCCACTTTGTGTATCCCTAATGGGCCCAAAGATGCGTCTTAAGACTTTGTTCTCAAAGGTTTGTAACAAGGCTTCGCCTCCTTTAGCTGTACTCCAGGTTTCAGAGCCATACAGCACAACTGGTCTGATCAGTGTTTTGTATATTGTGATCTTGGTGTTACGAGATAGCGCATTTTATTTTACCAGATGTTGTAGTGCATAGTATATCTTATTTCCAGAGTTGATTCTAGGCTTGTATTTCTTCCCTTATTATGTTGGAGCAGTTGAAGATTGTACCCATGTATTTGTATGTTTCCAGTTCTTTTAATGGTCATATTATCTATTTGTATGTGGCCAGAGTTTTTAGCCGTTCCTTCTCTTGAAATTACCATATATTCTGTCTTATCTTGGTTGATAACCAGCCCCATTTGTTGAGCTTTTTCCTTTAAGTGAGTCAATATTTCAAATGTCTTTTGTTCATTTTCCCCTATAATATCTATATCATCTACATAACCAAGCAGCTTGGATGTTCCTCCAATAGCACATTCCTCCTTTACCTTCCTTACAACTTTCTCTAGAGCCAGATTGAAAATGAGCGGCGATAGTGCATCACTTTGTTTCAAGCCAGATGTTATTTGGAAAGGGTCTGATTTCCTGCCTTTATATGTTACTATATTATAAGTATCTTCCATGCATAGTCTGGTCATGTTGATTAACTTCCTTGGTATTCCAAATTCCTGCATAGCATTCCATAGACTATTCCTATGGACACTATCATAAGCCTTTTTAAAATCCACAAAAATGTTATGGAGATCTCTTTAATATTCCCAACTTTTCTCGGCTATTTGTCGTAAGATTAATATCTGATCTATTGTTGATCTGTTTTGTCTGAAAACCGCCTGGTAGTCACCTAATATGTCTTTATGAATATGGTTTTAGTCTATTTATTCAAAGACCCCTCTGCCATACACCGCAAGGTACTATATTGGCAGTAAATGACAGTTAAATGACAGTAATACCGCGGATAATATCTTATAGCTTATGGACAGAAGTGATATTCCTCTATAATTTTCACATTGGAACTTGTCTCCTTTCATAAAGATAGATATCAATAATGACTCTTTCCAGTCATGGGGTAATTCTTCTGTCCTCCAGATTTTTATTATTATTTCGTATAGCTTGCCAATTGCCTTATTGTTTTTAAGTCATGTTATAACATATAGGATTTCTTCAAAAGCAGGGTCTTCAATTTGTGGTTCACACATTAGAACCGCTTCCTGTGGGAAAGTGTTATTTTGGAGCTTCACAATTTAGTAATTCAACAAAGTATTCTTTCCATGTGTTGCACATTTCCTCATTGATTTTTATCAGATTCCCATTTTTGTCTTTTAAACCATATGTGTTTTGTTGGTGCCCTCGTTTCATTGACTTCAGTTCTTTAAAAAACTTTCTGGATTCGTTTTTCTGGTGATTAGTTTCCATATCTTTGATTGTATTGCTCATATATTCTCGCTTCTGCTACCGAAATATTTTTGTAGCCTCTTTACATTGAGTTCTATATTGCTCTTCATTTTGGATGTTGTTGATGTCATTTAACCATAAATGTCTGGCATTCTTTTTCCTAATGACTGCTTCTTCACATTTTTGATTAAACCATCTGTTCTTTCTATGCGTGGTTAACACACCGAGACATTCTTCTGCGGTAGTTTGAATTGTATTCTTGATGTTCAACCAAGTTTGGTGAACGCTTTCCTCCAACGGGTTTTGAAGAATTTCAAGTTTACATTTTATTTCATCTGCAAATTTCTCTTTGACTGTACTTTCTTGTAGTTTTTCTCTGTTATATGTTGGGTGCAATCTTTATACTTTAGCATAGGATGCTCTCTTACGTTTTATTTTAAATTTTGCTCCAACGAGGAAATGGTCGCTGTGGCACTCAGCTCCTCTATAACTTCTAACTTGTTATATGTTTGATGCATTTTTGTTGTTAATTAAAATGTGATCTATTTGATTATAGGATTTATAGGTTCTCTTGTCACATAATTTCCAAGTCTGTTTATGTATATCCTTTCTTTGCAGTCTGGTACTGCTGACCTGCATGCAGTCCTTTGGCTTCTGCTACGTTGATGACTCTCCATTAATTATCATTTGATGTTGTATGTAGGCTTTCCATACCGGCAACTTATTTATAAGTTTGCACCTATTTTTGCATTGAAGTCTCCCAGCACAATCAGGATTATCCTGTTTGGGGGTTTCCTCTATGACATCTTCCAGATCGTTATAAAAGTCTTCTTTAATATCATCTTCTTTCTCTTCAGTAGGTGCATGTACATTAATCATCGTTATATTTTTCCATTTACCTTTTATTCGTAATTTTAAAGTTTAAAATCTTTAAAGTTTAGAACGTTCTCCCATAACTCTTTTTTGATGACGAATACTGTTCCTAATTCATGTTTATTTTGGGTGTTTCCTCCATATATTACAATCATTCCATTTTGCTCTAAAGTACCCTCTTCTGGCCACCTTATTTCTTGAATTGCTGTTATATCCATCTGATATTCAACCGGGTTAGTTCTTCGGCCGCTCCAGCTCGATATAGTGTCCGTACATTCCATGTTCCAAATCTCAAAAGTCCTTTAACGTTCCGAGGTCGTTGTCCAAATAAGTCAGTCCGAATTCGAGGCTTATGTATCTGTTTCGTAACAAAATAGTTTTTACAAAGGTGGGGATGTTAACCCCACGCTTCAAACTCAACCTGGAGGACCAGGGTGTTTCTCTTTGTTTGTTCTCTACCCTTTGACCTGTCCGGCTTGGGAGGCCCTGCTGGTAGCTACGCTACCGCCGGCATAGCTCTCAGAGTCATTGAGAAACTCAAGCTCCCCCACCACGCCTAGGTGGAAACACCATCGGGGTATATATATGCGTGTGTGTGTGTGTGAGTGCGTAATCTTGTGCTCGCGGTATATGTGAGTAGATAGGTAGGTAAGTAGGCAGATAGACAGGCAGGTGGGTAGATAGGTAGGTAGAAAGGTACGAGTGGAACTGATTTTACTTGAAATGTAACCGTAATCCCAAAGCAGTAACGACCTCGGATTGTTAACGAGAGAGAATTTCATATATACTTCATTTAGAATACTACGTCAAAGTTTTGTGACACTATTCTTTTACCTTTCAAACCAGATACCTATTTCCAGCTCAGTAGATCATAATGATACAGTGTAGCAATAACATCCACAGAAGCAGAACAACAACCTCGAGTTCACATATCTGGATGCTCCAAGACCATCAAGATTACATTTATGAGACAACAACAGGTCGATATTATAAGAGAAATACATTTGTCGATCACAGTGCAGCAATTTGCTTTGTAGAAGGGAGACAAGTCAACAATTTTCGAGTGACAAGCCAGACATGTTGCATACATTAACTTATTACAAGAAATACATTAACACAATATTGCGTGACACACAAAGAAAACATGGGGGAAGAATTGGACATAATAAGACACACAAAAATACAAATTCTTCTTCGTCTCCTTGATATTGTTTTAGCAATGTCTACACAAGAATACTTTTTTTTTCCCCTTATGGTGCTTACGACGCTCGACACTCAGAGGAAAGGTGAGACGGACATATAATCAGATTGCTACTGGTACTATTGGTGTTGGAACTCTTCGCCGGCTGCTGAGATGGGGACGGAGCGTTTATGGGAATGCCCCGAATGTTGTGATGTCGGTTCAATCAATCAATCTTATGGTGCTTGGGTTGAAGTAGATATCTGATTCTCTGATCCACTTTGTTATTCGATAGTTAGAAGAAACTGGTATTGCTCCTATTATTATCTTTCGCCAAACGATTTAAGTTTTCTACAAAGCCCTCAAATTGTCTGCCATTGGATCGAAGTGATGTAAAGTAATAGCATTAGCTGTCAAAGCACATGCACCTTAAGCTCACACACCAGTGACTTCCTCTGCCTCCTTTGCCTAGCATTTTCCCACGAAAGACTAAATTCTGCATGTCATCTCTTGTGTTGATATGCCCCATAAATTTCAATTCATCATCATCATGTGCCATGCCGACAAGCTTGGACGGTCATGATTCGCCGTCCCACACGATCACCAGAGTCGTGGATCAGTTCTGTGTTGTTGTCTCGACCATGTCATGTAGTCAAGCCACCCAGATATTTATTTCTCTGCCTTCCCTTTGTTCTTTTCTCCTCAGTTTTGCCAGTTGTCACCAAGTTCTCTACTGTATGTGTTCTCATAACGTGCACACAAATGTTTGACTGTCTGCGTCTAATTTCTCCAGTCAGTTTACGATTTTTATTTGTTTCTTGTAGGACTTGCTCATTGGTTTTTCTGTCTGTCCATGGTATTCTTTGCATTTTCCTCAGAGGCTACATTTCCACTACCTTTAGATGTTTTTCAGCTTGACTGCTCATTGTCCACGTTTCACATGCACACAAAAGTACAGGTTCTATGCAGCACTTCAACACTCTTTTTCTCGTTGCAATCTTTTTATTGATTAGTATGTTTTCCATCTCTTCCAAAAGACTACATTTGTCATAGTGATTCTTGTTCTAATCTCTTCAAGAAACCTTCCATCGGATGTTATGATTGTTCCGTGATAGTTTTAGGGATGCACTTCTTCACAGTTTCATTGTTTCTTCTCCAGCATTCGCATCCAAACAGAAAAAAAAACTTACCACGCACAGCTTTTCAGTGAGCGGATATCTGTACTTGTGATATTTCTGTTTTTTCAAAAAGTTGCGTATTCTAGAGAATGAATTTTCTGATATGCCGAGTCTTTATCTCCGTGTCATACTTGCAGTCAGATATCATTGTGTAGCTTAGACATTTAAAACGTTTTGCTTGTTTGGTTTTTATGCTTTTGTTATGTATACAGCATTGCGAATTTGCATTTGGGACAGCGGGGGGACACAACCGTGTATTCAGTTTTTTAACGTTTAATGATAACCCGTTCTTTTCTTTCTCTCCCTTTTATCTTGTCTAGAATTATTTGCAGGATACTTTCAACCTTTGTTATTTCAACTGCGTGTCAGCATACCATATACTATTTGTATTCTAGCCTCCAATTATAACTCTCTCAAGAAACCCGGCATGCCTGAGTCTTGCCTCGTTGTAAAAGTTGAAAAGATCAGATGATAAAACACATCTTAATTTATTTTTTTTTTTATTGTTCTGATGTAACTAAGTTGTCATTCGCATTCGATGGCAGAATCTTGCCCCAGTAACCGGAGAAAGTAATTAATTAACAGTAATTTTATTATAAAGTGCATGGTAGAGTTTGAGTATGAACAACGGAAATTCTTATTTCAGGACACACTGGCCCTTAATTAATACCCCTTACTGGGGTCGTGAGGATCGATCAGGTTTTGCAAGTGCAGTAGCGATTATAAAATGGCCGCCCCACTATCGACTTGTACTGAGGAAGAGCAACAGGCCTTTACTTGTTGTTGTTTTTTTTTTTTTTGGGGGGGGGGGGGAGGGAGGGGGGTGTCACGGGTTGTGAAAGCTTGTGAAATCCAGAGAAAAATAATGATTCAGTATGCAGAATTAAGTCAGGGCCAGAGTGTATGAATAGGTAGAAAGAGACATCGATGCAGTGAAAACACCTGTTGTCTCCAGTGCAGAACTCCACTTGATCAGTCATGATGGCCATTTTGGGGGATATCAAGGGCCCTATATTGTGTATTTCCAGGAAAGGGATAAAACTATGATTAGTGCATGATACAGTGACATGATAGTAAACAACCGGAAGCCCACGATTCGATTGAAGCACCAGATGGTATCTGTATGTGATCTGTAGGGGAAGCGGGAGAGGGAAGAAGGGAGTACTTCTGGGGGTATCCATGTGTGATTTACAGGGGAGACTGGGGCACTTCATTGCGTAACTGTGTGTTATCTATGGAGGCGTGGGGAGGGAGAGAGAGAGACTGGAGCACTTCTGGAGGTATCCATGTGTTATTTATAGGGGAGACTGGGGCACTTCATTGTGCAACTGTGTGTTATCTATGGAGGAGTGGAGAGAGAGACTGGAGCACTTCTGGAGGTATCCATGTGTGATTTGTAGGGGAGAATGGGCACTTCATTGCGTAACTTTGTATTATCTATGGAGGAGAGGGGAGAGAGAGAGAGAGAGAGACTGGATCACTTCTGGAGGTATCTATGTGTGACTTATACGGACGGGGGAACTAGACCACTTTTCGGGGTATCCTTGTGCAATGAAGAAGATCCTGCACAAACCAAGCAAACAAACCCAGTAATCTTGCTATGGTGACTGCAGCACTTCACCAGTTTGTACATGACATCTCCAGATGTAAACTGCCTCCATCCAGGGGTCAAACATCACCATGGTGGACACATACATTAAAGACATTCTGGCCATGAAATTGCATGAGGCAGGGAAACTGTTGAAAGAACGAGAGTTTATTTGATGGGCTGTGAAAAGAAGGACATTCTGCAAAGAACCTGTCACGTGATGATGTTGACACGTGCATTCTACTTTTAAACAAATAACATGGATCAGAGTCATTTCAAAAATTATAATTGTTTTATTACACATTATTTTCAAATCTCTCTCTCTCTCTCTCTCTCTCTCTCTCTCTCTCTCTCTCTCTCTCTCTCTCTCTCTCTCTCTCTCTCTCTCTCTCTCTCTCTCTCATTCACTCACACAGAGAAAGTGAGAGGAGATAGAGACAGAAGACAGTCAAATTTTATACAATTAATTCACTAATAACAGACCACACATAGGAATGTTAATTGATATGCCAACTATATAACATCAATTTGCCATGAGACCAACTATAACAATATATTCCTTATACATTTAGAATATTTTTTTTTATGTTGAAAAAAGCTTACTTATTGTAATGATAACAACAGTAACAACAACATAAATATTAATATTTCATGATGGTTCACATAAGTACATGCATGGTTTCAGTAATGAATAAATTACAAATTTCGCTATCACATGGATAGTCATTTTAATCTGAAAGATGGTGTACATCATTTGTAATGTTAACAACACAACATTAAGAAGAAAGTTGATGCATATCCTTTACATGACGTAACAGTCAACCCCAAAATTTTTTTTTTGGCTGTTTGTGACTCCTCTGCAAGTTTACGTTCAGTAACAACATTTAAGGCATCATGAATAAGAATAACATATCTTGTGGATTCAGGCAGTCTATTACTTTTACTCAGGCATTATTTAGCAGTGCTGCAGATACCCTATCCGTATTCAGTCTCCTATAACATGTAGAGGAGAGTATTTATGTCATTATTTCTTTTTCTTTGCTTGTGTTTGCTTTTACGCTTTGGCTTCTCCTTCTTGCCAGGTAAAATATGAGATTTCAGAGCTCAGTAGTATTTTATTTCAGAAAATTTGAAATTTTGTATGTAATAAGATGCCTTCAGTGAGTGAGTGTCAGAAAGAGAGTGCTGAAAAGTTACATTGAAAATGTTCTGCTGTGTGAATCTTTGAATGTGAATGAGCAAATTAGAAAGTGCTTGGAGGAGACAGCAATCTCTAAGACAAATGTTGGACTGCCTAAGTAACTAACAATAATTGCCCTGAAAAGGTTATGAAGGTAGAACATTACACACTACTATAAGAGAGAGATAATATTCTTGTGTTATATAATCAAAAGAGAAGCTTTGGAAAATATTGTGACAATTGGAAAGATCAGCAGTATAAGAGACCAAGAGAAACGATGCTGGATGGCTGAAAATGGCAGCATGGAGCGATATCATCAACAGAATTAATCCAGAACACAAAGGACTGAGATTTGTGGAGAGTCATGAACTTTGTATCCTAACACAAGATGTATTATCTACATTCATGTGACAGACAGTATCTGTGATACCTAACACAAGATGATAGTATCAACATAAATGTGACAGATATATCAGGAGAGGTAACACAGGGTGATATTGTCTACATTCGTGTGACATATATATATTTATTTGTGATGCCTAACACCAGATGATGTTGCCTACACAGATGTTACATATATCTGGAGAGGTAACACCAGATGATGTTGCCTACACAGATGTTACATATATCTGGAGAGGTAACACCAGATGATGTTGCCTACACAGATGTTACATATATCTGGAGAGGTAACACCAGATGATGTTGCCTACACAGATGTTACATATATCTGGAGAGGTAACACCAGATGATGTTGCCTACATAGATGTTACATATATCTGGAGAGGTAACACCAGATGATGTTGCCTACATAGATGTTACATATATCTGGAGAGGTAACACCAGATGATGTTGCCTACACAGATGTTACATATATCTGGAGAGGTAACACCAGATGATGTTGCCTACACAGATGTTACGTATATCTGGAGAGGTAACACCAGATGATGTTGCCTACACAGATGTTACGTATATCTGGAGAGGTAACACCAGATGATGTTGCCTACACAGATTTTACGTATATCTGGAGAGGTAACACCAGATGATGTTGCCTACACAGATGTTACATATATCTGGAGAGGTAACACCAGATGATGTTGCCTACACAGATGTTACATATATCTGGAGAGGTAACACCAGATGATGTTGCCTACACAGATGTTACATATATCTGGAGAGGTAACACCAGATGATGTTGCCTACACAGATGTTACATATATCTGGAGAGGTAACACCAGATGATGTTGCCTACACAGATGTTACATATATCTGGAGAGGTAACACCAGATGATGTTGCCTACACAGATGTCACATATATCTGGAGAGGTAACACCAGATGATGTTGCCTACACAGATGTTACATATATCTGGAGAGGTAACACCAGATGATGTTGCCTACACAGATGTTACGTATATCTGGAGAGGTAACACCAGATGATGTTGCCTACATAGATGTTACATATATCTGGAGAGGTAACACCAGATGATGTTGCCTACACAGATGTTACGTATATCTGGAGAGGTAACACCAGATGATGTTGCCTACACAGATGTTACATATATCTGGAGAGGTAACACCAGATGATGTTGCCTACACAGATGTTACATATATCTGGAGAGGTAACACCAGATGATATTAATTACATTTGTACATATTACAACTAAGATCTCTTTGTAAAAATAAAATTTAAAAAAAGAATATTGTATCAACAAATTAAATAATTTACAACATGGCAACAATTATAGAACCTCTTATTGATATATATATATAGACCTAGGTATCCAGATAAGACAAGTCATGGTATAAATAAATAATTTTATGAATATATAACATAATCTATAAAACAACATATTTTTTTTAATGCCTTTTATAAATTAGGCAAATATCTGACTATACAAACATTATTATGTTTGTTTATAATGGGTTACCAGTAGACGTGGCTAAGGGCTTGCGAACGCGGTTTGTGAGCCCGTATACCCGGGTTCGAAACACAGCAGTGATAGGTTTTTTCGAAAAAGGTGTAGGTTCCGGTCGTTCAGAAAGCAATGGCAAACTACTGAACGTAAAATTTGCCCAGGAATCATGAATAGCGAAAATGCTGGGATTGACTACTACGTCTTGTGAAGGACATGCGACTATTTTTTTTTTTTTTTAAATAATAGGTTATATATTTCAACTCATCACAAACATCAGAAAGAGGCATTCATTGTTTTTTGGCCACATTATGAGAAGACAAACACTGGAACATTTCGTGACAACTGGAAAGATCTGCGGAAAGAGAGATAGAAGAAGACAGCTGGAGAAGATTCTTGACAGTCTTGTGTCATGACAAGGAAGGGAGTCAACACACGAATTGATCCATGACGTCGGAGATCGTAATTTGTGAAAAGGCATGATTGCCCTCGCCAGCCGGCAAGGCACAGGATGATGATAATGATATATTTCAGTTAGAACAGTATTAATATAATCTCTTCATATGATGTGTAAATCTGCAGTATGCACCTGATGAGGTACAGAGAAATATGCCAGGCAATGCACTGTGCAACATATTGTTTGTGGCTTCTGTTTAAATTCACAATGGGAGTACATTGTTTTGAATTGTAAAAGTGTTTGTGGGGATGATGGGAGAGCAGACAAAAGTAAAACAAAATACCAGTAAATGGAGTTTGTCGGGGCTTCAATTATGGTAGTAATATTTACAAGGATGATAGCAAGATAAGGAGCATGGCAACAATCATCATCATCATCAACAATAATAGCAGTCATTATGCTGAGAACAAGGCTGTGCACATGACGATGGTTGCGGTGAGGGTGCTATTTTGAGAGGTACCCTGGTGTCCAGTCAATTTGGATATCAGTCTCTCCTAGAGACATGAGTTCTTAACTCTGATTAAGTAAAAGCCACGAACCCCATTTCTATGCCATCATGGCATGCTGGGGATAATGCACATGGCTTAAATTGTTTCTACCAATCAGCACTTTATTTAAAACAATAAACTCCCTGATCTTTCTTGGTGAAACTTCGCTTCAAGAAGTGAATTCATACACAGGTAGCAATGGAGACAAAGATGGGGGAATAGAGAGATGTTAAAATGAGAATACAAAAGGCAAGATGAGCTTACATGGTACTAGAAAATTTGTGGAGTCAAAAGAAATTAAACTTAGCATCAAACTTAGAATATTTAGCTTTAACATTAGATTAGTGCTGCTGTGTGGAAACCTGGAGAATGACTAAAATAGTCACTTAAAAGCTACACACATTCATTAACTGATGCCTTGACAGAATAGAAGGGCTTAAATGGTTTCATAGAATCATTAATATGGAGTTTACGGTGTAAACAAAGAGGTGAGGGTACGAAGGAGTCATCAGATAGGACGCACACACAGAAAGCCTGAAAGTAGTACAACTTGAAGGTCCTATCGATGGAACAATCAGGGTTAATGAAATAGAGGGAGACCTAATACACATGTAGACTGAGAGTTAAAGACACAGGTGAATGATAAGGGGAGGACATGGAGTGAGCTGCTGAAGATAGCAAAAGAAAAGATGGCTTAATATGAGTTGGTTCTGGGCCATTCTCAAATTGGGGATAAGGGCAGAAGAGAAAATAAGAGTAATCGGCACTTAATGTATGATGTGATCAGTATCACACGGGTCATCCTGTGTCTCAGAAATGTATCCATTACCCATTTAACAAGGCTCAGCCAACCTTGGTGCCATGTGATACCACACAAAGGAAAATCTACTACAAGGAGGATTTAAACCCATGATGACGGGGTCAGAAGGTGTATGCACCATGATACTGCAATTCTTATATATCAGAGGTGATAGTTTTAAAACAACCTAGCTTATATACTGCAGCTAGTCTGTAGTGAAAGTAGTCTTTATAACTTAGCCTGTATATTGTGAAAGTGACCATCTCAAGCAAACATAAGTGAAAGTGACTTTAACAACTTACTCTGACCATCTCATGCAAACATCAGTGAAAGTGACTTTTATCATTTAGCCTGACCAACATATTCACATATCAGTGAAAGTGACTTTTACAACTTAGTCTGACCATCTTATGCAAACATCAGTGTAAATGACTTTTATAACATAGCCTGAATATCTCATTCAAACATCAGTGAAAGTAACTTTTATATAACATAGCCTGAAGATTTCATTCAAACAGCAGTGAAAGTAACTTTTATATCTTAGCCTCACTCGTTCATGCAAACATCAGTGAATGTAACTTTTATAACTTAGCCTGACCAATTCATGCAAACATCAGTGACTTTATAACTTAGCCTGACCAATTCATGCAAACATCAGTGACTTTATAACTTAACCTGACAAATTCATGCAAACATCAGTGACTTTATAACTTAGCCTGACCAATTCATGCAAACATCAGTGACTTTATAACTTAACCTGACAAATTCATGCAAACATCAGTGACTTTTATAACTTAACCTGACCATCTTATTCAAACATAAGTGAAAGTGATTTTTATACCTTAGTCTGCTCATTTCATGCAGACATCAGTGACTTATATAACTAAGCCTGACCATTTCTTGCAAACATCAGTGAAAGTGATTTTTATAACTTAGTCTGATTGACCATTTCATGCTAACATAGGTGAAAGTGATTTTTTTAACTTAGTCTGACGAACCATTTCTTGCAAACATAAGTGAAAGTGACTTGTATAACTCAACCTGATCATCTCATGCAGACAACAGAGACATGGGTCAACCTAGGTTAAAAGTAAAGTAAGTATAGAACCCCCTTTTTATGCTATGTGTCGGATGTGATATATAGTAGAACATAAAAAGTTAAGGATCCTTTCCACGTCTTGATGTGTATTGGATATATGATGCTAGATCCATATTTTTTATAGACCAGCCGGCATGCAATGGGTGGTGAGGTCAATATCATGACATTTCCTGGTGCATATTTTAGGCTGGGTCGACCTTGGAGCACAGGTCCATTTTTTTAAAAATCTGCCTGATGGGGATTTTAATATGTGCCCAACTGTAAGCGTGACATCACAATGTGCCACTGTAAGCGTGACATCACAATGTGCCACTGTAAGGTGACATAACAATGTACCATTGTAAGTGACATCACAATGTGCCACTGTAAGCGTGACATCACAATGTGCGACTGCAGCTCCCTATTCTTGCTTCACAAAAAAAAGTTAGTTGCAAATTCTTTACAGGATGTGGCAGTTTACTCCCAGTGTTTTTTGGCTGTTGGTGATTCCTGGGCAAATTTACATTCAGTAGTTTGCCATTGTTTTCTGAATTACCAGCACTCATACATTTGTATGGAAATCAACACAAGGCAGTTTGCTTCCAAATCGCCTGCAGCTGTCTTTTGAACGCAAAAAAGTTAGTTGCAAATTCTTTACAGGATGTGGCAGTTTACTCCCAGTGTTGTTTGGCTGTTGGTGATTCCTGAGCAAGTTTACATTCAGTAGTTTGCCATTGCTTTCTGAACGACCAGCACTCATACATTTGAATGGAAATCAACACAAGGCGGTTTGCTTCCAAATCGCATGCAGCTGTCTTTTGAACACGGTATGTGGGATTATGAATTGCATTCGTAACCCCCACGCCACAGAGCCGGTATTCTTGCTTTAGGGTGGACAAGAAAAAAGACCTTGTGCACTGGTTCATTCAGGGGACATGCAGTAAGATAATGGTGAAAGACTTGGAGGACTGTAGGTTGCACATGTTAAAAACACCTCTACTGTCACAGATGGAAAAGACAAACTGAATATTCCACTGCTAAGGCTAAATTTCAGTCAGAAAATCTACCTAAAACGAATATAGCACGGTGATCTGATATACATGCATCTGGATCCCCTCCGGAACCACACATTTCTTGAACTGTGTTGGGAATGTTGCATGTCTATGGGTGTTATCATCTGGGTGATGAAAAGAGGGGTAGGTGAGTAAAGTGGCAGGCAAGTGGATCAGGAAAATGATGTCATCCAGCCTTTGATATTTCTAGCAACAATTACATTATGTTTGCTTATGTCCATGCACTACAGAATGTTGTCAATGCATACATGAATATCAGCCACTGTACTCTTTTTGCTGTACATGAAAATGGCACTCTTCATTTAATGAAATCATCTAAACTGTCTACATCTGCCTTGTACTGAAACTGATACACTCCACTTGTGACATCTTCTGTATGATACAGCATTTAAAGAATTCCAGGATTCTTGCATAAATCTGGCATGATAAGTACCTGCAACAGACGATAAAAAGTTCTGAAAATGGCTATTATAAATTATGTTCAGTGATTATAATTATGTGCTTTTAATGACTGCTAATTATTTGTTCTTTATTTCCTATTTGTGAAAAAAAAAAAGCTGTGATAATAGAATAGAAAAATACAATTCTGATTTTATAAATTATAAAATTGTCTGGTGCGCTCATATATTAAACCTTAGAAGTAAAAATATATAGTGTGCTGGCACAGCAAAACCAGGCTAAAACTGTTGAAATTGGGAATACAAATATACTGATAGATTAAGGTAATCCACTGATAGATTAAGGTAATCCACTGATAGATTAAGGTAATCCACTGATAGATTAAGGTAATCCACTGATAGATTAAGGTAATCCACTGATAGATTAAGGTAATCCACTGATAGATTAAGGTGATTGCGTCATCATTTAGTGATTACAAAGGCAGTCGGGAGTCTCTGTGGCAAAGTAGTCAAGCCGTTTGACTCAAGCTCAGAAGGCTGTGGGTTCAATTCCAGGCCGCGTCCTTCGGTTCATGAGTGAAATTTTTCGGAGACTCCTGTGGGTCGTCGCTATTGCTAGGGAGTTCGAGCTTTGTGCGACGCATTCCGCGCTGCGGAAAGAGACCGAGCCACGTGGGATAAAACCCGGTGCAATGAAGTCGACCCTGTCGACTTTTAAGCTACTTGTAAAGTCAGTATGCTACAGATGCTGCTCTCCATGGTGAAGGGATTACGGGTGCGGTTTGTGATCCTGCATACCCGCGTGCAAAACAGCTGTGCGCTATTTGGCAACAGACTGAGTTGCGCTGGTTTTTTACGAAATGGTATGGTTGTCAATCGTTCAGAAAGTAATGGCAAACTACTGAATGTAAACTTGCCAAGACATCAACAACAGCAAACAATCCTGGTGTTGACTGCAAACGTCCTGTAAAAGATATGCAATATTTTTAATGCTGTAGAAACAATCAGATTACATATTTGGCAATATTTGTCAAGGAAGATGATCATTTATAGTGCTGCTGGAGTGCAACAATATTAAATATAATTTCCTGTTTACCCTCTTATGAGTATGAACAAATACATAGGATGTGATTGACACTCGGGATAGAATTATTCTCTAATCTCTCTCTCTCTCTCTCTCTCTCTCTCTCTCTCTCTCTCTCTCTCTCTCTCTCTCTCTCTCTCTCTCTCTCTCTCTCTCTCTCTCTCTCTTCTCTGTCTGTCTGTCTGCATGCATATATCTGTGCGTGTGTGCTTGCATGCGTGCGTGCGTGCGTGTGTTTGTTAAGAGAACACAAACAAATCAACAAAGACTGGTGTCTCAATTTGTGGTCACAAAGTTTTAAAAATAAATGCTCAGAAGACAAAAACAATAACAATATCCCCTCAAGCACTACAGCTTTACATTAGTAGAACAAAACACAAAACACATGAATGAATGTACATTTCTGGGTCAAATTGTAATGGAAGACGCCCCATGTGAGACAGATATTAGAAGCAGAATCACAACAGCAAAAATGACATTTACAGAACAGTTTTAAAATCCCATCTTCATAGAATATACAACTTTTTCTATGGAAAAGAATCCATCATATGCCCACCTGGCAAGTCGTCACATAAGACTATGAACTTGTATATTTGGCATAAACAAACACATACTGTCTCATTTTCTGGACCAAGCATGACATGTTTTGAATGTAGTAAGTCACAAACGAATATTCTCGTGGTTGACGTGAGCGCACGAGAATTGGAAGCAGTTCGAGTCGTGCCAGTGACTTATGAGAGTTTGGAACCGGTCGCTCAGAAATCAATGGCAAACTACTGAGCGTAATCTTGCCAAGAAATCAACAATCCGCTGAAAGATGTTAATGTTGACAGCGATGTCCTGTAAAGGATATGCAAAGAAAACATTAATAAAAGTCACAAACAGCATGTTTTTTTTTACCTGATGAAGATTATAGGAATTTCATAGAAACATCACTCCTATTAACATATTGTGTTATGTCATTGTGACTGAAATGCCCAGATTTTCTAACATATACTCTTTAGCATACGCTAGTGTAATACTTGTGGTGTAGGCCATCACTCTATCCCAAACTAAAACTGTACATACCTTTCCCCACCAACAAAATAAGTGTGCAGCTCTGCTATGAGTCAGACATCTTTCGCCAGTTTCCACCCATTGTTACATCATCATCAGTAAAAGTTTCATTTGTGTATGCCCTATAGTGGACTCCAGGCTGTAAGAAGTTCTTAAAGCCTCCCCGATTCCAGTGATATCTGCAGAATTGGCAAAGATAACTTATAGATAACTCTAAATGGTACCAAAGAACGAGAGTTTATTTATTATGTCCCTTGTCTTTCTGTACCTGAATACTAATCCAGCAGTTAGTATAAGTGCATTGTGTCCCAAAGCCGCATTGGTGGTAAATTCGATTCAAGTTCACCTTTACCCCTACCCCGTTCAATTTCAAGGAGAAGTTATAGTTAGGGTCCATCAAGATTGGCTAAGATTGACTGTCCTGTGATTGATTAAGCCGCAAAAGCAGCTGCCCACGGTTTTACTCTCACAGTCTTATTAATCCAAAGGTCCTCTAAAAAGTACTGGAGAGTTTTGGTCATAGACCATTACTTTAGGAAGGGAAAATCCCAACTGCACCTCTCCGCGGTGTGGCTAACGTAGCCCTGGGGACCGAGTATCCACCTGAATAAGTGGACAACTCTGCAGCTGAGCAGAGCAGGGCACTCACTTGTCCTTACAGTCGGAAATGGCTATCAAATCAATCAATCAATCATGTGCCATGCCGGAAAGCGTGGGCGGTCATGACTCGCCATTTCACTCGATCATCAGTGTCGTGGATCAGCTCAGTGTTCCTGTCCCGTCCATGCCATGTGGCCAAGCCATCCAGGTATTTTCCTCTCGGTCTTCCTCTTGGTCTGTTCCCTTCGATCTTGCCAGTTGTCACCAAGTTCTCCAATCCATTTCTTCTCATAACGTCCAAAAAATTTTGACTGTCTACGTCTAATCTCTCTAATCAGCTTACGATGTTCATCTGTCTCCTGTAGTACTTGCTCATTGGTTTTTCTGTCTGTCCATGGTATTCTTTGCATTTTCCTCAGAAACCACATTTCTGCAGCCATCAGATGTTTTTCAGCTTGACTGCTCATTGTCCAAGTTTCACATCCATACAAAAGAACAGGCTCTATGTATCCCCTCAACACTCTTTTCTGTGACTCGAGCCATGTTATTGCTTTACTTACTGCCATGACTTCCATAGTAAGGCTACTTGTGGTCTCAACAAAAGCACCAGAGTCCTCCTTCACAATTCTTCCTCCGGCCCGCGCCGTGAAGGCCCATGAGCTTCTCACATGTCGGACCGACCCATCTGTGTAGATGACCGCATCACCGTCTAGCGAATTCTCGAAAATCAACGCTTGTACTTCCACCTCCACAGCAGCCGGATTTTCTTGTCTCCATTTTCTGTCTAGTTGGATGCAAACTGAAAAGGGTGTACAGAAATCTGTTGGTACTTGTACCCACTCCTCGCCAGGTTCTAGGTCCTCCACTGAATACACCTGTTGAAGAATGTCTTCGGCTTGACCCATTCACGACCTTCCTCTTTTTAACCTGCTGCCCTTCACCTTCCTAATTTCACTATGCAGTGGATGTTGTGTGTTTGCATTAACTCTGAGGTAGGCACTGTGCTCTGCAAATTTGTAGTCTGTCTTCAATGGTTGGAAAATCAAGAAGGTAGCGCATCGCCCTGCATGCTGTATCTCTTGTACATCCAAGAATAATGCGCACTGCTTCGTTTTGTATCCGTTCCATCCTTTCTATCTGCTTACGGCTGAGAGTCAGGATTGCCGTCGCATACTCAAAAACAGACATGACCATCCCCTCATATAGGAGGCATAGATGGCGCTAGCTCACAGTTTGCTGCCGCCATCATCCGCATCGCAGCCAAACCCTGCTTGGCCTTTGTTATCACCTGGTCTATGTGCTCGTTATAAGCAAGGCTTCGATCAAAACGTATCCCCAGTTAATTCATTGCCTGCGTTCTTTCCACAGTCTCTGAACACAGATTAACAGTTGGTGTTGGAGTGTTGACAATATGATTATTCAAAGAAAACCATGTCACTGTTGCCTGTGTTGGGTTGACCATTGCCTCAGCTTCAGCACACCAAGAACTTATGGGATTGAGTTCAGTTTGCAGTTCCACAAGAACCTGATCTCTATCCTTACCCTGACGATGCACTAAAACATCGTCGGCATATGAAAATGGATAGCAGATACATTGAATAGTATAGCTAGAATAGGATAGGACATTCATTGAATAGTATAGCTTGAAAAGCCTCGGTATGGAACAGGCAGGGAAGGGAAAAAGAGGATGATTTCAAAACTCTTGAAGAAGAGAAGTAGAAACAGACATGAACAATAGGGGAAAGGCATGGACAGAGCAGCATGGGATTGCTAAAGATGGGGGGGGGGGGGGGGAATTGGAGTGAGGAACTATGCCCAGATGGGGGAATGGAGTGCAAAAGAAGAGGAATGAAACAGTATGTCTCAATGCTGTAATATAAATCTACTACTAAAGTTACTAACCTGCGGTAAAAATAGACTCCTAATATTATCAGACCAATGACTGCTACTGGGATAATGATGCCTATAGCAATTTTTCCACCTGTTGAAAGACCACTTGAGGATTTTAATGGCATATTCTGTGCTGCGCTGCTCGATTCTGTTCCTCCTGGAGTTGGGCTTGTTATGGCACTACTTAAGCTTGTTGTTGATGTTATTGTTGTCGGTGCTGTTGGGTGTGATGCTGTTACAGGGGAGGCTGTGCCAGATGGTGTAATGCTATCTGTAGGTGTTGTTACAGGGGAGAATGTGCTAGCTGGTGTAATGCTATCAGTAGGTGTGGGTACAGGGGAGGATGTGCTAGTTGGTGCAATGCTATCAGAAGGTATTGTTACGGGGGAGAATGTGCTAGCTGGTGTAATGCTATCAGAAGGTGTTGTTACAGGGGAGAATGTGCTAGCTGGTGTAATGCTATCAGAAGGTATTGTTACGGGGGAGAATGTGCTAGCTGGTGTAATGCTATCAGAAGGTATTGTTACGGGGGAGAATGTGCTAGCTGGTGTAATGTTATCAGAAGGTGTTGTTACAGGGGAGAATGTGCTAGCTGGTGTAATGCTATCAGAAGGTATTGTTACGGGGGAGAATGTGCTAGCTGGTGTAATGCTATCAGAAGGTATTGTTACGGGGGAGAATGTGCTAGCTGGTGTAATGCTATCAGAAGGTATTGTTACAGGGGAGAATGTGCTAGCTGGTGTAATGCTATCAGAAGGTATTATTACGGGGGAGAATGTGCTAGCTGGTGTAATGCTATCAGAAGGTATTGTTACGGGGGAGAATGTGCTAGCTGGTGTAATGCTATCAGAAGGTATTGTTACAGGGGAGAATGTGCTAGCTGGTGTAATGCTATCAGAAGGTATTATTACAGGAGAGGCTGTGCTATCTGATGTAATGCTATCAGAAGATATTGTTACAGGGGAGAATGTGCTAGCTGGTGTAATGCTATCAGAAGGTATTGTTACAGGGGAGGCTGTGCTAGCTGGTGTAATGCTATCAGAAGGTATTGTTACAGGGGAGGCTGTGCTAGTTGGTGTAATGCTATCAGAAGGTATTGTTACAGGGGAGGCTGTGCTAGTTGGTGTAATGCTATCAGAAGGTACTGTTACAGGGGAGGCTGTGCTAGTTGGTGTAATGCTATCAGAAGGTATTGTTACAGGGAGGCTGTGCTAGCTGGTGTAATGCTATCAGAAGGTACTGTTACAGGGGAGGATGTGCTAGCTGGTGTAATGCTAGCAGAAGGTATTGTTACAGGGGAGAATGTGCTAGCTGGTGTAATGCTATCAGAAGGTATTGTTACAGGGGAGGCTGTGCTAGTTGGTGTAATGCTATCAGAAGGTATTGTTACAGCGGAGGCTGTGCTAGCTGGTGTAATGCTATCAGAAGGTATTGTTACAGGGGAGGCTGTGCTAGCTGGTGTAATGCTATCAGAAGGTACTGTTACAGGGGAGGATGTGCTAGCTGGTGTAATGCTAGCAGAAGGTATTGTTACAGGGGAGAATGTGCTAGCTGGTGTAATGCTATCAGAAGGTATTGTTACAGGGGAGGCTGTGCTAGCTGGTGTAATGCTATTAGAAAGTGTTGTTACAGGGGAGAATGTGCTAGCTGGTGTAATGCTATCAGAAGGTATTGTTACAGGGGACTCTGTAAATGAAAACATAAAAAACGTTAATTAATAATTTAGTTTATAATTGTGATCAATTGGAGGTGGGTCAAAGTTTCACCTTGCTCAACCCTTCAGAAAGTAAAGTATATGCTGCAAACATTACTCCAAAACTCACTAGTAGTCTATGTCGTGTCCTCCTTTAAAGTGTCGTCCCTGGAGTGAGGAGAGTCAACACCCACATTATAATATTTTTTTCCCTATCAATATCCTGGAGAATCCACCAGCTTCCGTCCAACACACTCCATCAGCCCATGGACACCTTTTCCTATCACTCTCTCACTGTCGTACTATGCCCCCTCTCATTCTCCCCCAACGCAACATATTCAACAACTCTTGCTTCTAAAAATTAATAAAGATTAATTTATTAAAAGAAAAGTGTAACGTATATGAGACGTGTATGCGAAGAAAATGTGTGTCGTGTATTCTAATGTAAATGTATAGGTCAGCCTTCAAAGTTCAGGATCAGAGTCCACTCATCATGGCAAGGATTACACGACATCACACGAGTCAGTACAATAGACCTCACCGAAGTCGTATCCTTCTCTCCAGACATGTCCTCCTCCAGGAGCTCTGATGACCATGAGATCTGAATCCCATGTAAATATAATCCGTGAAAAATACTATTATTGTTCCTAACACAACTGTTCCTAATAGTTTATAGAAACTCAGGCTTCATAATTCCGGCGCAGTGAAAAAAACATGGAACACTGTCCTATGAACATGACGTTTTGTCTCTTGCTAAATGTTCTATAGTTCTCACTATTAAACAGTTATTGTCTATACTCCAATAGAGTCCTTTATTTTTGTTCTAGTCATAAGTAAACTGAATATCCATCACTACTGGTGTGTTAAAACTGGTATGACCTAAAACTCATTCGGTATTTATCCTGTAGGATACATATACCATTCAGCTCCACTGAGCAATGTTGATCATCTTCCTCTAGCATAAGCTCTTTGATAAAGTTGCTGGCCAATCTTCCTGCGCCAAACTTTATCCGGGATCGGATTTTTCCTTGGTTCCGTGTTCTTCATTCCAACCAGAGGAAACCTGTAAAATAAATCATACAACTGGTGATAGCCTCCCCGTCACTGATCTCTATTAGATGATCGTGGCCATCGGCCTCGCTCAGAAAATACAGTGAACCTGTCAGGGACAGATGAACTGAACACATAGGTTATCATCAGGCCAAGACAAGAAAAAAAAATCAACAAACAGAATGCGGAACCCCGCCCACCAGGGACACCTACTGGAATATCCCAATTATCCCTCATTACTCAATTCTCAACTAGTAAAGCTTATCAACACTTCACTAATCTATTTTCAACTAACAGAGCCAAGTATCACTTCCCTACTCTAGCTAGTTTTCCACTAACAGTGCTAATCATCACACTTTAGTTTTAACAAGGCTACAGCCTATATTAATTAGAACTAATTATAATAGGTTCTACCTTAGGCAACACCGCAGTTAGATCAAATTACATCCACTCTTGCCATGACAGGCACGTGTAAAATTAAATTAACTCAATTCGCACACGGTAGACATTTTCCAATCAGAACCGCAGTGCCGAAGCACGTCCGCCTCAATCAACGGTTTTAGTTCAACTCCCCTCTCCAATCATGGTTTTTGGCAAACACCTAAAATTGGTCACGTGACGGTATTCTGTCCTGCACAGGTGTTATTTGGACATATCATCCATTGTCAAGAATCTATCCTCCCTGGCTTAGTCACTGTCAGAGTTGTCATCACTTGTTTTGACATCCCCAACAAGCTAGCGAGTTACTGTATGATCCCAACAACAGTTTTCCATAACAATCTGCCAATCTGCGTGATGTCCGGAAACTCTATTTGACAGACGGACTGTTTTCTTCCGAGCTGAGTACTTCCGCTTCCAATCCGACCTGTTTATAAACTGTCAAAGCGATGTATGATTCAGCTCACCCACTTCCCCTACACATCTGCAGCTGTTAACTCTGCCCGACCTGTGATGGCTGACATCCGATTGCAACCAGGATCCGACGGGTTCTATCTGTATTCGAATGTTGACAAACTGTCAAAGCGATGCAGGGACCCGTCTCACTCACCACCGAGTGTTCCCAATCCGTCGACCAGATGTAAACACGTGCAGTTACATTTTCTGGATTTGTTGAAACAACCTTTGGCCTCGAACAGCCGCTAATTCAGATCGCCTTTTATTCTCATCACTGGTTAAATCGTGTTGGTCTATTATGTGACAGTCTAGCAGTAGAGAAACACCATTAGCCAAATACAACAAGCGTGGAAAGTCTCTTGCCATTTTTCCTTAAAAGTCTCAAAAGTCGAGATGATTGACTTCATTGCACCAGGTTTATCCCATATGGCCCGGTCTCCTCCCGAAGGGCAGCCTGCTGAAATCATCGCACAAAGCATGAACTCCGTAGCTCCGGCGATACCCCCAGGAGTCTCCGAGAAAAATGTACTCGCGAGCTGAAAGACATAGCCCGGAATCGAACCCACAACCTTCGGAGAGCGAGGCAGACAGCTTGACCACTTAGCCATGGAGCTCATCTATGCCAAAAGTGTCTGCGATGTCCTGGGCTTTATTTTACGCTGGCCGATCCCTGCCGCTTCACGCAGGACCCATGCATTCCATCACTGTTCTCTCCAAGCCGCTGTGAGAGGCTTGGATGTTAATATGGACAAAGTATTTTAGTTTCCAAGATGTAATATTGTTTATGTTTTCTTTGATGTTCAAGTCTTGTAACATTTAAATATTCGTCTTCTACACAGCCAACGATATTCTATGAACTTTTCTGCAACATTTGGCTAAAGCCCCAATTTTCTTCTTTAGTGATTGCGAAATAGTCCAAGGCTCACATCCATACTTAGTCACGTTCATTCTGTACAGCGGTTTTAATGTTGTTTGGGCCTCAAGTGAAGGCAGAGGCAATACATGGGCAGTACAGTGCGGTAGATTTTCTCAGTATGATGTAAGTCTTCTAAATGCCTCCGCTTACAAGTTTTTTTTTTCTTTAAAAACGCCGCCCCCTTACGGTGCCGTCTGATCGGTCGCCTCTCTGTATCATAGCACGGCACGCCCTGTACATGGGCACTTCCGCCATCCAAGGAGGAGTCCGTTCATGCAGAGCCGACATATGCTTTACTTATCAGCCTTAGGAGCCGTGGTAGCGTAGTGACTAGTCGCTCGCCAGCTGGCCCGAATTTTTTTTTTTTTTTCTTAAATTGGGTACACTCAAAAACAGGTTTCTTTGGTCATGTGATGAGAAGAGGGGCATTGGAGAACATCGTGACGAATGGAAAGATCGAAGTGAAGAGAGGCTGATGCCAACCAAGAGAAATCATGCTGGAAGAATTAAGACGGTGGCATGGAGGAATATCAGCAGAAGAGTTGATCCAAAACACCAAAGACCGAGATCTGTGAGAGAGACATGAACGCCTACGCCAGCTGGCATGTCACTTGATGATGACGACGCTCAGTCTGCAATCATTTTCTCCTTTGTGTGTATTATATTCCCGATCTTTTCAATCCATACCGATTCGCGGCGACTTGCTCCCAAGACGCAATATCAATTGGGGGGGGGGGGGGGGGGGGGGGAGAATACCAACGACACGGTAACGTTAAAAATCATTGGGAACGCAATTAAAGCTATCTGACGGCAATATATATAAACATATTAAAATGACAGTAATAGTTATAAAGAGATTAAAATGGCAGTAAATGTTTCACTGAAAGTAAAGAGGCTTGTTACCTGTACTGTTTGTGCCCATAGCAGGCAGCAGGCTGAATACCAGCAACCAGGTTAGCGCCAGATCTACCACCATTCTTGTGTTGATATCTGGAGACAAACGGACGTTGATGAATTTTACATGAGCTTAATTTACGGTCCGCGTGTGTGTGTGTGTGTGTCTGTGTGCGTGCGTGCGTGCGTGCGTGCGTGCGTGCGTGCGTGCCTGCCTGCACACGCGCATGTTATGCCTGGCGGTCTATGGGTGGGTGGGTGTGATTTCAAAATCTTTGATGTAAATTATTATGAACATATTTTAATAACGAAAGCGTACGTATGTGAATGTAAGTGTGAGGTGAGTTTAGGTGTGTGTGTGTGTGTGCGTGTGTGCGTGTGTGTGTGTGTGTGTGTGTGTGTGTGTGTGTGCTTGATGGTGCGTTTGCCTTTACTTCCCTTTGAAAGTCCTCAAAATGGTAATTATTTCGATCTGCAGCGGTATTCTCTCAAGAGTGTTATATCTGCACCGCACTTATGTTCTTATTCCATTTCCAAGGAGGAGCGATGTTACAGTTGTTAGTGTGCTAGCTTGCCAACAGTGTAATGGGCTCAATCCCTACAAAGGGGCAGTTGTCATTTTGAACCACATATTGAGAAGAGAAAAACTAGAACACGTGAGAACTGGAGATAGTTGTGAAAGCAGAGACAGAGGAAGACAAAGACAAGCATTTTTGACA
This sequence comes from Cepaea nemoralis, assembly GCA_014155875.1. Classification (NCBI taxonomy): domain Eukaryota; kingdom Metazoa; phylum Mollusca; class Gastropoda; order Stylommatophora; family Helicidae; genus Cepaea; species Cepaea nemoralis. The sequence goes on along the minus strand of JACEFZ010027297.1, from coordinate 39,414 downwards.
GTCATTTTGTCATGCGATTGAAAAGCTTCAGCACATGAACTGACGCTGTTGGAGATCACAAGATATGGGTAAGCGTGGTCGCCCACACCAGCCGACAAGGTCCTGGATGATGATGATGATGTTTGTGCTTCATCACATGACATCTATCACCGTCTTGCCGGGACCAGTGTGCCATGTCACAGTGTGCGAGAACCACTGATCCACCGATCTGGTGCACGTTTTAACAACTTACGTGTATTCAAAACAAAAAATAGACACTCGTTCAATCAGACACTGATCTTATTTTCATCTCAAGCGTGTCCCGTTCAATTGTATCGTTTCGTGACTAGTCGACTTAGGCACGACCACTCCCACCTCATAAACCCTGATTGACCTTTTACCGTGGGTGTGCTTCATTTCTGTAAACGTTGCACGACAAGTTGCCTTCATTCATTTCCAACCGTTTTTCTTTATTTGCGTCTACTGTTATATTATCGTTGTTTCTACTCTTTGTCTGTAGTTGTTCTAAACCTACATTAATTATTACATTTGCTGTTGTTGTTGTTTTTGTTGTTGTTTGTTGTGTTCTTCTTCTTCTTCTTCTTCTTCTTCTTCTTCTTCCTCTTCTTCTGATACCCCATTTTTCCTCTTCTTGTTTGTCTCTCAGCATCTTTTCATGAAAATAGTTATGAAACGACATCGGGTATGTACGAGTACCTCCCACATAGTGATGTTTATAGGAGAGCTATTTAATTTTCACAGAGACGGTCTATTGATCCCCCTCCACAGCTGCACCTGAGCGATATAGTTTACCGTGGAGCTCTGTCCAGGGTGGTCGTCATGGCACGTAGCCACACAATTGTATAAATTGTGTGTTTTAAATTATTATTATGAGCCCAAGATGTGTGTTAGGTCGTCTTGTTGTCTAATATCATTAGTTCGTATCGTATCTCTTTTGTGTTGTTAAGCAATTATACGGGGGCAGATAATCTTCGTTAGCCGGCTCCGTGGCCGAGGGGTTAGCAGCTTTCTCCGCTAACTCCGAATACTCTCGCCACGTGACGCGACGAGAATTAGCAGTGGTTCGAATCGCAAAAAGTGACTTATGAGAGTATGGAGCCGGTCGCTCAGAAAGTCGTGGCGTGCTGATGAGCGTAATCTAGCCTAGGAATCAACATACAGCTGAAAGATGCTGGTGTTGACCGCAATATCCTGAAACAGGATGGAAACGCGGAAAAAAAAAAAAAAAGATAATCTTCGTTATTTCATTTTTGTTTCACACCCCCTCCCCCTTTTTTTTCCTAGGGAGTCTCCGTGGCCAAGTAGTTACGCTGCCTGCCTCGCGCTGAGAAAGTTGTGGGTTTGATTCCGTGATATGTCATTCGATTCACGAGTGCAGTTTTCTCGGAGACTCCTGGGGGTCGTCGCTGGAGCTACGGAGTTCGTGCTTTGTAGGACGCCCTACGAAAAGAGACCGAGTCATGTGGGATAAAACCTGGTGCAATGATGTCGATCTACCGATAGCGTACGATGGGAAGAGAAACAAATGTGTTTAATTATGGATGCTATTTACGTTTCTGGTTTCTGGTGTCACGTGTACGTGTGATTAGCACTGAACGATTGAAATAATGGGGAGGGGGGGGGGGGGGGAAGAATGTTAAATAGCGAAGCTGAACAACGTTTAGTATGGATGTTCTGTTTGCCTGAACTTAACAGGTGATTAAGCGTCATAACCAATCCCGAAATAAGCTAATACGGCAGCTTCCCCGATGTCTGCGTAAACGACACATTTAAATAGACGATGCAATCGGAATGAAAAGTCAACCGAAGATTTCACCAGCGCAGCTTGAATATCCATTTCTTTGATCACCAAGTCAGGTTGGCTATTAATCGGCTGTTGCGACGACTTTCTATACATATTTTGTAAAGTAACAACGTTTTTGAGCCTCTCAGCTCGGCTGACGCACAAAGGAAGATGATTATCGGGTCCTCAAAAGTTCGGTTAACCGCTACATTGGTTAATAATACGTCTACAGAATCGCGGGAATAAATCAGATCATCACATTGCAGATACTAATAAATGTGTTTGCACACGCTTTAACTGATTCAATGCCAAAGAAAAGGTAGGTTCGGATCAAACATGGCACACAATCAAATGAACAAGTTTTATAATGTAAATTCCATTCACTGACATTGCGGAAAATACTACAAAACTAACCAAATAACACAATGACCCTAGAACATCAATACATCATCCTTCTGTCCAAATGGCAGGCCATATTTGGCGATATATTATCCATCAGCAGTGAATCAGTTAAGATGATTGGTTTGTTGTAAATCTTCTGAAGTCGATACATTGGCGCTTCAGGTCGCCAGGACTCTGAAAAGAGCTTGTATCTATGGGAACGATGTTGATGTAGAGACATTTCTTCCTACCCGATACACAAGTACCGTTTACACTGGAATGTATTGCATGGCTCTCCTGCCCCTCTCTTAGCTCAGACATTAGCCGAGCACGCAGGATTCGTATTGTAACTTACCAGTGGAGAGAGGCTTCAAAGATACTGAGACAATGCTAATGGTTGAAAATGAGCAGGAGTGTAAGTAAATAGACGATGGCGTCCTCCTGGCCAAAGAGTTAACGACACTGTTCGTAATCCCGTATATCCATGTGGGGGAAACAGCAACTGCGAGAATCGGCAGCGGTTCGCGCCGCACTGGTAACTTACGGGGGTGTGTGAGCCGGTCGTTCAGAAAGCAATGGCAAATTACTGAACGTAAAACTTGCCTAGTACATTAACAGCAGCTGGAAAATGCTGATGATGACTGCAACGTCCAGTAAGGGATATGCAACATTAAATTTTTTTTTTTTAAATAGACGAAGAGCGGTTATTTGAATTAGGCATGGCTATTTTTTTCTTTTGAAACAAAAGATGGGTAATACGCCATGGTTTTGCTAACGCAGCTCAGGAACCATGCCACCTTGATCCATTCGTGACCCAAACAGGAGGTACACCACACTTCTTCCAGACCCAAACAGGAGATACACCACACCTCTTCCAGAATCAAACAGGAGATACCATACCTCTTCCAGACCCAAACAGGAGGTACACCACACCTCTTCCAGACCCAAACAGGAAATATACCATACCTCTTCCAGACCCAAACAGGAAATACACCATACCTCTTCCAGAATCAAACAGGAGATACACCATACCTCTTCCAGAATCAAACATGAGATACCATACCTCTTCCAGACCCAAACAGGAGGTACACCACACCTCTTCCAGACCCAAACAGGAAATATACCATACCTCTTCCAGAAACAAACAGGAAATACACCATACCTCTTCCAGAATCAAACAGGAGATACACCATACCTCTTCCAGACCCAAACAGGAGGTACACCACACCTCTCCCAGACCCAAATAGGAGATACACCATACCTCTTCCAGACTCAAACAGGAGATACACCACACTTCTTCCAGACCCAAACAGGAGATACACCACACTTCTTCCAGACCCAAACAGGAGGTACACCACACCTCTTCCAGACCCAAACAGGAGATACACCATACCTCTTCCAGACTCAAACAGGAGATACACCATACCTCTTCCAGACTCAAACAGGAGATACACCATACCTCTTCCAAACTCAAACAGGAGGTACACCACACCTCTTCCAGACTCAAACAGGAGGTATACCACACCTCTTCCAGACCCAAACAGGAGATACACCATACCTCTTCCAGACCCAAACAGGAGGTACACCACACTTCTTCCAGACCCAAACAGGAGGTACACCACACCTCTTCCAGACCCAAACATGAGATACAACCATACCTCTTCCAGACTCAAACAGGAAATACAACCATACCTCTTCCAGACTCAAACAGGAGATACAACCATACTTCTTCCAGACTCAAACAGGAGGTACACCACACCTCTTCCAGACCCAAATAGGAGATACACCATACCTCTTCCAGACTCAACCAGGAGATACAACCATACCTCTTCCAGACTCAAACAGGAGATACAACCATACCTCTTCCAGACTCAAACAGGAGATACAACCATACCTTTTCCAGACTCACACAGGAGATGCAACCATACCTCTTCCAGACTCAAACAGGAGATACAACCATACCTCTTCCAGACTCAAACAGGAGGTACACAACACTTCTTCCAGACCCAAACAGGAGGTACACCATACCTCTTCCAGACTCAAACAGGAGGTACACCACACCTCTTCCAGGCACAAACAGGAGATACACCATACTTCTTCCAGGCCCAAACAGGAGATACGCCATACCTCATCCAGGCCCAAACAGGAGATACACCATACTTCTTCCAGACCCAAACAGGAGATATGCCATACCTCATCCAGACCCAAACAGGAGATACACCATACCTCTTCCAAGCCCAAACAGGAGATACACCAAACCTCTTCCAGGCCAAAACAGGAGATACACCATACTTCTTCCAGGCCCAAACAGGAGATACACCATACCTCTTCCAGGCCCAAACAGGAGATACACCATACCTCATCCAGACCCAAACAGGAGATACACCATACTTCTTCCAGACCCAAACAGGAGATACGCCATACCTCATCCAGACCCAAACAGGAGATACACCATAGTTCTTCCAGACCCAAACAGGAGATACGCCATACCTCATCCAGACCCAAACAGGAGATACACCATACCTCTTCCAGGCCCAAACAGGAGATACACCATACCTCTTCCAGGCCCAAACAGGAGGTACACCACACCTCTTCCAGACCCAAACAGGAAATATACCATACCTCTTCCAGACCCAAACAGGAAATACACCATACCTCTTCCAGAATCAAACAGGAGATACACCATACCTCTTCCAGACCCAAACAGGAGGTACACCACACCTCTCCCAGACCCAAATAGGAGATACACCATACCTCTTCCAGACTCAAACAGGAGATACACCACACTTCTTCCAGACCCAAACAGAAGATACACCACACTTCTTCCAGACCCAAACAGGAGGTACACCACACCTCTTCCAGACCCAAACAGGAGATACACCATACCTCTTCCAGACTCAAACAGGAGATACACCATACCTCGTCCAGACTCAAACAGGAGATACACCATACCTCTTCCAAACTCAAACAGGAGGTACACCACACCTCTTCCAGAACTCAACAGGAGGTACACCACACCTCTTCCAGACCAAACAGGAGATACACCATACCTCTTCCAGACCCAACAGGAGGTACACCACACTTTTTCCAGACCCAAACAGGAGGTACACCCACACATCTTCCAGACCCAAACAGGAGATACAACCATACCTCTTCCAGACTCAAACAGGAAATACAACCATACCTCTTCCAGACTCAAACAGGAGATACAACCATACCTCTTCCAGGCCCAAACAGGAGGTACACCACACCTCTTCCAGACCCAAACAGGAAATATACCATACCTCTTCCAGACCCAAACAGGAAAGACACCATACCTCTTCCATAATCAAACAGAAGATACACCATACCTCTTCCAGACCCAAACAGGAGGTACACCACACCTCTCCCAGACCCAAATAGGAGATACACCATACCTCTTCCAGACTCAAACAGGAGATACACCACACTTCTTCCAGACCCAAACAGAAGATCACCACACTTCTTACAGACCCAAACAGGAGGTACACCACACATCTTCCAGACCCAAACAGGAGATACACCATACCTCTTCCAGACTCAAACAGGAGATACACCATACTCGTCCAGACTCAAACAGGAGATACACCATACCTCTTCCAAACTCAAACAGGAGGTACACCCACCTCTTCCAGACTCAAACAGGAGGTAACACCACACCTCTTCCAGACCCATACAGGAGATACACCATACCTCTTCCAGACCCAAACAGGAGGTACACCACACTTTTTCCAGACCCAAACAGGAGGTATACCACACCTCTTCCAGACCCAAACAGGAGATACAACCATACCTCTTCCAGACTCAAACAGGAAATACAACCATACCTCTTCCAGACTCAAACAGGAGATACAACCATACCTCTTCCAGACTCAAACAGGAGGTACACCACACCTCTTCCAGACCCAAATAGGAGATACACCATACCTCTTCGAGACTCAAACAGGAGATACACCATACCTTTTCCAGACTCAAACAGGAGATACAACCATACCTCTTCCAGACCCAAACAGGAGGTACACCATACCTCTTCCAGACTCAAACAGGAGATACACCATACCTCTTCCAGACTCAAACAGGAGATACAACCATACCTCTTCCAGACTCAAACAGGAGATACAACCATACCTCTTCCAGACTCAAACAGGAGATACAACCATACCTTTTCCAGACTCAAACAGGAGATGCAACCATACCTCTTCCAGACTCAAACAGGAGATACAACCATACCTCTTCCAGACTCAAACAGGAGGTACACCACACTTCTTCCAGACCCAAACAGGAGGTACACCATACCTCTTCCAGACTCAAACAGGAGGTACACCACACCTCTTCCAGACACAAACAGGAGATACACCATGCCTCTTCCAGACCCAAACAGATACACAATACCTCTTCCAGATCCAAAACAGGAGATACACCATACCTCTTCCAGACCCAAACAGGAGATACGCCATACCTCATCCAGACCCAAACAGGAGATACACCATACCTCTTCCAGGCCCAAACAGGAGATACACCATACTTCTTCCAGACCCAAACAGGAGATACACCATACCTCATCCAGACCCAAACAGGAGATACACCATACTTCTTCCAGACCCAAACAGGAGATACGCCATACCTCATCCAGACCCAAACAGGAGATACACCATACCTCTTCCAGGCCCAAACAGGAGATACACCATACCTCTTCCAGGCACAAACAGGAGATACACCATACTTCTTCCAGGCCCAATCAGGAGATACGCCATACCTCATCCAGGCCCAAACAGGAGATACACCATACTTCTTCCAGACCCAAACAGGAGATATGCCATACCTCATCCAGACCCAAACAGGAGATACACCATACCTCTTCCAGGCCCAAACAGGAGATACACTAAACCTCTTCCAGGCCCAAACAGGAGATACACCATACTTCTTCCAGGCCCAAACAGGAGATACACCATACATCTTCCAGACCCAAACAGGAGATACGCTATACCTCATCCAGACCCAAACAGGAGATACACCATACCTCATCCAGACCCAAACAGGAGATACACCATACTTCTTCCAGACCCAAACAGGAGATACGCCATACCTCATCCAGACCCAAACAGGAGATACACCATACTTCTTCCAGACCCAAACAGGAGATACGCCATACCTCATCCAGACCCAAACAGGAGATACACCATACCTCTTCCAGGCCCAAACAGGAGATACACCATACTTCTTCCAGAGCCTTTTTTCATCTGGGTTGGCTGATGAATCTTTATTTCCCTTTCTGTATACTTGTTCATGCTTGGTTGGGTTTTACAACAATAGTTTTCTACGGAATGAGGTATCCAGTCCAACGCCAACCCTCCTTAGTTGCCCTATACAATATTCGTGGCAGTGGCAGATTACAGAGCTGCCGTTCACTGCTTCCCTGAAGAAGCCCGGTAACACGAGGGCTCAACACACAGTTGTTGTTTTTAAATACTTGTTACTCTTGTTTTGATTACCTATTAACTAATTAAGCGCCATGGGATTATTAAACGTCTTGAGCGACTTCCCATATCTGCCAGTGGCTTTTATACAGTAGTTTCCTTTATGCAACACTCTTTAATTTGATATATAATACAACACAACTGCTACCATATTAACTTTTAAGTCATGGCTATCACAAATCCCTACTTCCCATTTTCAGCCATCCATTTTTATTTGATCCACACCTGCTTATAGATTGCCACTGAATCTGTTTATAACTTGAAAAATGTCTTTGATAATCTATAGTGATAGCATGAATGCATACTATTGTGCGGGTAGTGATAAAGTATTACAGACTTTTAAATATGATTAATTAATTCGTGCAGAATGTAAGGGTGTGAGGTCCTTGACAGGGTTCATCACATCGGAGATATTGCACCTGACAGGGTTCATCACATCGGAGATATTGCACCTGACAGGGTTCATCACATCGGAGATATTGCACCTGATTCTAGCGCCAGTTGTCATCTAGATGGGTACTTCTGCTGCCTTTTCTTTGTACATTTTTAGATGTTAACCTGGATTATTTGAAAAGCTCTCATTCTGCTTCACTAACTTTCACTGGCTGGAAGGGGCGTTTCTTTAGGAAACAGTGGGGGAAAAAACAGTCTTTGTAGCGGCGATAGCCTGCAACGGTCAACTCTCCATAGAAGCCTCTTACGACACGTTTAGTAGGTTACGGTGTTAGTTTTCTGTGTTTCCCTTATGGGCGCCAGTAACAGCAAAGCGGAGTCGCTAGGTAATTTTTAGTTGAATGTAATCGAACAATCTTGTATTTTATTCTTCTTTCTTAGAAATAAGCATTGTTTTACTCAGTCAGCTCTTTATACGTATAGAAACTCAGGCTTACGTGTAAACTTTTAACAAGCTGCTGCAGAGCAGTTTGGTAAATCATTAGTGTCAAGTCCCATTTGTCGTCAGTATAAATGAGTTTAGAGGTCCCAAGAAATGCACTTTCCCTTGTAACGACGCAACGTTGTTCTATGGGTTTAGTGGACAATTTTTCGTTATATCATATTTTTGAAGTGATTGACCAATCTTCACCCCAACATTTAAAAACGTGAATTCTCTTGAATTTGTACCCAGGGAAATCTAAAGAGACAATGGAGAAACATTTTGTAAGGAAGTTTTCAAATAATTGGATTGATATTCTTTGGAATGGACTGATGTAAGACGGAACAGTGCGCTAATTTGTGACCCTGTTGAAAAAATAACTTCGTTCGTTAGTTCATTCTTCTTCCTTTCTCCTCATCTCTTTTCTTCATCTTAATTTTCGCCGTCTTGTACAACTACTACTGATACTACTACTACTACTACTACTACTACTACTACTACTACTACTACTACTACTACTACTACTACTACTACTACTACTACTACTACTACTACTACTACTACTACTACTACTACTACTACTACTACCACTACTACTACTACTACTACTACTACTACTGCCACTACTACTACTACTACTACTACTACTACTACTACTACTACTACTACTACTACTACTACTACTACTACTGCTGCTCCTCCTCCTCCTCCTCCTCTTCCTCCTCCTCCTCCTCCTCCTGCTCGTGCTACTGCTACTACTATTAGTGTAAGTGAGATTCTATAATTGAAGGGGGAGGGGGAAGAGAGTTTGATTAACTGGAAAATAACGAGTAAAAGGGAAAACTGAATAATAAGGACACCAAGGACAACAATTAATAATCGGGGGGGGGGGGGGGGGGGGGGGTGGAAAGCAATGAACAATAGTGACAAAAATGAATAACAGAGAAAACAATTATTAAAAGGGACAACAAAAAATAAAAGGGAATACGATTAGTAATAGGGACTGAGTTGAGTTTAGTCCAGAACCGACATCACGGCATTCAGTACATTCCGGTCTCCATCTTCAACAACCAGCGGAGAGTCCCAATACAAATGGTACCAGTTGCAGTGTGATGACGTGTCCGTCTGGCCTGACCTCGGAGTATTGAGTGTCGGCCGGATCCTCTGGTCACTCCTTGCTGCGCCGGTCTCTCTAGGCTAGGAGGATTTAGCCGTTCTTTGTGTTGTTCACATAATCCCACAGGGCCCTGACCACACCTGCCTGACTGTGCACCAATATCCCGCCCAACGGTGCAGACTCAGCCAGTCAGCCCGACTGCTCGTTTTCCAATACACCAGAACGTGTCCTGGGGAAAAGATCCAACTTCTTGCTTGCCATGGTCTTGTTTGTGTTCCCAAGTGTTGATTTCTTAATTGAAGCATTTCACTCTGCCCGTCTTCGCCCGTCTCACGAATAATAGGAACAATAATGAATAGTATGAACAATAATGAATTTTATGGACAACGATTAATAATACAGACAACAGTGAATATTGCGGACAACAATGATTGTTTTTAATGAATAATATTATAAGAATGAATACTATGGAAATCAATTAATCGTATGCAAGGAAATAAGTAACACTGAACACAATGAATAATTGAGAACACATCGAATAATGGGGAAATGAATGAGAAACTGAAAAAGTCAAAAGAGTGGAGAAAAAACTTCACAAGAGCGCGATCACAAAGAACAGAGTTCGTTGCAGCGGCAGGCTTCATTAGCAGTTACCTTGGATAGAATCTGTCTACTCTAGCTACAGCAATGGTTCTCAACCGGTGGGGAATTCTTCCCCCCCCCCCCCCCCTCCGCCCCTCCACCCCCGGAAGGGGGCATTTAGGGGGGAAATTAAGATTATTTCAAGATCGCGTTAATACAAGAACCGATTACTTGATATTGTTTTCCCTCCATACTTTACGGTTCTGTACTTCTCGCCCTTCTGAAATTCGTTTTATAACGTAAGTAGACCCGCTAATCACGTTTTATGTAGACGTCTAGACTTGTTCTAGTATGTGTTATTAAATTTAGCTTCCATTTTTACGTATACTATGTAGGGATTGGTTGGGGGATTTATAGGGAGGAAATAAGAAAGGGGGAGGGGTGACATTCTGAACATATAGTGAAGGGGTGCATGGACTAAAACATGTTGAGAACCACTGGTCTGGAGGAGTCAAATCTTACACAAAAGCAAGCTGAATTCGGACACGCTGAACTATGAGGTGCATAATTACTAGGTGTCATGCACTTCCCTCCAAAAAGAAACGAAGAAGAGGAAGCAAGCTATTTCTCACCATACCAACATGTTCAAAGCCAGTGAACACAAAAGACACCACAACAAATATCTGCTGTGCAGGGAACATTATAATTTCCGTCTGCAATCTTGATACAAATCTGCACCTAGGGCGCATTTCAAGGCTTTTACCTACGGCGACCTGTGTTCAAATTGCCGCGTTTGCCTTACTCTTGAAACACATTTGAATATTGAGATATCACTTCGTGGAAAACAGAATGGGCTGGGTTACATTTCACAAGCGGATGTTACTGTTTCGTTGGGGAGGGGGAAGCGGGGATATTTCTACCATTTATACTGATCAAGGTTGCGTGTTGAGAAGCAATTTTCGAATAGGATCACATATTTGCCATAGGAATGGGGAAAATTAGCAATTAAATGTGCATTAAGTCGCGAGGTTTTAGAAGTGAGGTGAACAAATACTTCAAATAAATTGCCAGATTCAATGGTTGCTGGTTGGTTGTGAGTCCTCTGGAAGTTTGCTTGCTGACTCAGTCGATGCATTCGCGAGCAGGTTGCCTGAGCCTTGAAAAAGGACTGCATCTATTGGGGTCAGGTTTATGCAGAGACTCATCTCCCGACACGGCACAGGGGTATTATCTCTTCGGGAGCTGTGTTGCAGAGTCGCCCCCCCCCCCCCTCCCCTACCAAGCCTAGAAACCAGTGAGGCGTACAAGGCAAGCACTAGAACTGCACATATGCTTAGAAGCATAGCAGGATGTAACCTGGTTATAATTCAACACACCATATAATTATTACTGGCTTGGGTTAGGTATTTGTTGGATTTGTTTCCTAAACAGGGTTTAGGTATTTCTTTGTCAGCATACTCCAGTGCAATAGTCAGAGGTATAGTAGAGGAATACAACAGCAGAAATACTAGTGCAAGAAAAAAATAATTAAATATAAAGTAGTCTGATGTAAGGATGTCTCCCTGGTCTAGGGGTTACACGACTTTCTCCGTAATCACATATACTCTCGTCAGTAACGTGACGTTGCGCTAGAATCGGTATCGTTTCTCTCCGCGTCGGTAACTTAGGGGTATGTGAGCCGGTCACTCAGAAAGCAATGGCAAACTACTGAGCGTAGTCTTGTCAAGAAATCAACAATCAGCTGAAAGATGCTGATGTTGACAGCGATGTCCTGTAAAGAATATGCAAAAAGATGTAAGGATGTAACACTACGTAAGTATGAAAGAGACGGTTTATGCACAAAATAACAGCACGCAAGAACTTCTAGCACATTAGTAACAGCCAAGAGCACTTTGCCTTGGATGGAATATGTCCAGAGGTTCTTAAACCTTATACAAATGCACACCCAAGTCGGAAACACTGACCTTTCAGGTGTGACGCATATCCTTCGAAAGAGGAACGAGGCAGCAGAAATAATGGGCAGGTTGATTTTCCTTAAAAGAAAATACAGGTTCCACTCTGGATATACTCGTGTGTTACCAGGGCCCATAAGAAAAGCACAGAATAGTAACACGCTAACTTACCATGCGTGTCGTATGAGGCAACAAAGCAGGATTGGTAAGATATTGTCTATCTCATCCCGTAGTTAACTGCTGCACAATCCAGTCAATAACAGGGCTTGGGGTGAGTTGGCTGAAGGCCTATCCATTGGGAGATGAAAGGCAGAAGAGAAGACGAGAAAGAGATAAGCATACGTTTGTTTGTTACTCCATGAATGACATACTCTTTCCCAACGTCTTCTGTCCCATTCAGCAGTCCCAGTGTAAGGAAATGGACCCGTCTCACTGGGATGCCCTGGAACAAGAGAGCTGATCAACTTCAACGGAACGTGCAACAGAAAAACAACCGATGCCCCAAACACCAAGAACGTCGGCGTGTACCGCAAAGCGTAAAAGAAAGAAGCACAAAAGCAAAGTATAAACCTTTTCAACAAAAGTGTATAAATTCCCCAAACAACGAGAAAGATTGTGAGCTTTACTAGAACACGATTACAAGAAACAAAATGGACGTTGCGGCCAAAGCCTTCGTCAGCACAAAACAAAACAAACAGACACAAAACTAATAAAATAATCACTACATAGAAAATACAGAGGTTACTTAGCTGAATCCTGTCTTGGTTGAATGTGTCTAAAGCGCCAGCCGTTTGATGAGTCTTATCAACAAAGGTGTAGACAGTTATGAGGTTTGGTAACAAAATAAGAAGGAGCCTGTGTAGCGTAGTAGTCAGACACTGTAGCGTAGTGGCTAGATACTGTATTGTAGTGGTCAGACACTGTAGCGTGTAGATACTGTGTAGTGGTCAGACACTGTAGCGTAGTGATCAGACACGTAGCGTAGTGGAAAGTATTGTAGGGGCAGACACTGTAGCGTAGTGGGTAACACTGTAGAGTAGTATCAGACACTGTAGCGTAGTGGCTAGATACTGTATTGTAGTGGTCAGACACTGTAGTATAGTGACCAGACACTGTAGCGTAGTAGTCAGACGCTGTAGCATAGTGACTAGATACTGTATTGTAGTGGTCAACACTGTAGCGTAGTGGCTAGATACTGTATTGTAGTGGTCAGACACTGTAGTGTAGTGGCTAGATACTGTATTGTAGTGGTCAGACACTGTAGTGTAGTGACCAGACACTGTAGCGTACTAATCAGACACTGTAGCGTAGTGGCTAGATACTGTATTGTAGTGGCCAGACACTATAGCGTAAGTGGCTAGATACTGTATTGCAGTGGTCCAGACACTCGAATGTCGGCTGTGTCAGGGTTCGTAGCTTGAGAGATTTAGATTTTTAAAGCTGACCAGGACTTACAGTCGACCCAGCCTAAAATAGATATCAAGACATGCCTTGGGAAGTAAAGGCGTCGAGATACAGACCACATCACCCAGCACCGATTGGTCTATACAATGTTCGAGCACCAATGTCAATTCGCCTTAGTTTATTTTTTTATTTTTTTTTTTAAACAAAATTAACAGTTGTTAGATATCATTATATATCAGATAAATTGACTTCCGGTAGTCAACATAACACAACATAACACAAATAAATGACCGTAGACCCCGAGGTAGACCAAGAAGACGGTGGAGAGATAATATATATACAAACCTAACAGCTCTTGGAATCCAACGACTGGCAAGAGAAGGTCCACCAGAAAGACGAATGGAGACGGATGTATTGCAGCAAAGAACCTTCAATTGCTTCGAAAGCTGAGAAGAAGAAGTAACATGGCGTTAGGCGTTGAACAGTTAAGAACTGTGGCGTGTTATGCGCACAGCTACGGTTTTGCAAACAGCATACCTCATGTACTGGTAGTGCAGGTTCCGTAGCCCTGCTACTGAGTGAGTGCTTGGCGACACTGTGAGCTGTGAAATTCGCGGGATGCTTTTACATCTGCCTGTACGACGCTGTACAGTGACCTGCATGGTCGGAATAATGGCTACCGGCTATTGCTAAATTGACTGAATTGCCTTTTCGGTGCGTAGGCGACACTGTGAGCTATGAAATTCGCAGGGAATGCTTTTACATCTGTCCTGTACGGACTGTACAGTGACCTGCATGTTCGGAACAATGGCTACCGGCTATTGCTGAATTGACTGAATTGCCTTTTCGGTTCACGAGTGCATTTTTCAGGAGACTCCCGGGAGTCGTCGCTGAAGCTGCGGAGTTCGTGTTTTATGCGACACTTTCGGCGGCTCGCCCTGCGGTAAACGACCGAGCCATGTCAGAAAACCCGGGTAAATGAGGTCTTTCTGGTGACTGCCGAGTCCATCGACGATGAACTGTGGTTTTCGTTGATTAATTTAGTGTTGGCATTCTGGTGGCGGTATTATGCACAGTGTACCTGTGCGGGCTGTTGGATTGCCGAGACTCCTGAGTATTCCACTTTTCACATTGGACAGTGGGGAGCATTTTGTGTGATATTCACTGGCACAGGAACGGAGCATAATTGGGATGACCCGTTGCCGTGAAGTTGGAACCTCGACTAACTAACTAACTAGATAAATGAACTGTCAACATAAAAACATTGCATCCAACGTTGTAGTTGTTGTATAATAAACATCGTGAAATGGCGACCTATTCAATGACAGCGTCGGTAAAAGTCGGGAATGTTTCAATGAAATGTCCACCATCTTTGATAGGCAAGCAGACGATGGCAAATTTGTATTCTACGACTTCTCATGCCGCGCCATGTTTGTTTGTGCTGCATTCTCTACTTCCTGGCCCAGGTTTACTTTCACATTCGTTTGTTAGTGCTACATTCCTGGTAACGGCATTCTGGCGTTTGCTGTTATTTTGTCTAACAGGAACTACCAGCGACTGCTTGCCCATACGCTCCAGCATTTATTTTTCTCTCACAATAACACAAGCATTCCCTAGCAATAATTTGACAAGTTCATGATGGTTGGGTGTCTAGTTGGTCAAAAGTACACTTGTTTCCTGCAGCAACACGCTGTCTTCATTTGGAGTGACAGGTTCGAATCCCTGTCGGTAACTATAGCTTTCAAGTTTATGTTGTCTAGTGCGTCCTCTAATCTAGTTCTTTCTATACTTCTATGAGTGTCCAACGGTTATTTGTGAATTGGTGATCAATCAATGGTTTCCCGGATTATATTTCTGAGCAACGATAATCAAGCGGACACGTTGGTGTAATGGTTAGGAAGTTACCCTGGCAATGGCATAAGCGCTGTCGATGCCTACTCTCGAAGTTCGCTGCGCAAGGAAAGCCCAGCCATCTATTCCTCCGCGCACTCAGGCCTCACAAAATATAATGATCCTAACAGTTCACATACCTACTTATTTTCTCCTTCAAAAAGGTCGTGACAAAGATAGCATCTTCAAGATCAGAAACCCATACTCACCATTAAGAAGCTGTCAATGCAAGTGAGAAAACGAGAAAATTTAAATTGTTTTATAGAATCTATACTGTTGTATCTTCTTCTTCTTCTTCTTCTTCTTCTTCAGCTTTCCGAGCCATTGAGGTTCTTTGCTGCAAATACAATCCGTCTCCATTCGTCTCTCTGTTGGACCTTCTCTTGCCAGTCGTTGATTCCAAGTGCTTGTAGGTCTGTACATGTATTATCTCTCCACCGTCTTCTTGGTCTACCTCGGGGTCTACGGTCATTTATTTCCTGAGTGTAATCGAGTTTTGTTTCCCTATTATCTTCCATTCTTTCTATGTGCCCCAGCCATTGTAGTCTATTAGCCTTCATGATACCAGTGATTAGCGGGGACTTAAACAGATCATAAATGTCTTTGTTACTTCTTCTTTTTCCATTTTCCATACTGTTGTATGCATGTGAAAAAATGGACAACGAGTAGACAAGCTAACAAATACCTCACGGCAGTGAAATTGTGTTTTTTGAAAGATTACCATGGACGGAAATAATAACAGAGGTGAGGCAGTCCTTCAAGAAAGAGATGAAATTGATTTATTTGGTGTTTCGGGATTTGAGGCTTGAAGATTGAGCACAACCCACCAAGGGCCACGCTGATCGTATTCCAGTCCGTCGTGGACAAGGCCCAAGGTCAACGATCAGTGTTGCCAATGGTGGGTTGTGCTCAATCTTCAAATAGATGAAAGCCGAGATTTTATTAGAGAAATTCGATGCTGACAGTCAGTGAGGAGAGATACATTTGAACATTTAGTGACAACTGGCAAAACTGGTAGGAAAAGAGGAAGGGAAAGGCACAAAGATTAATACCTCGACGGTTGGACCACCTGGCATAATCGGGACAAGAATACAGACTTGATCCAAGAGTGGTGATCGTGTAAGACGGAGAAATATAGTCTAAGCTTATCGGCATGGCACATAATTAAGATGATGACGTGACTGGATGCGCCAGTTGTTTCAAAGCTGCTGTCTTCAACACAACTTGTTAGATGTTACTTCTGCTACACACTTATTAGCACGCTTGCCTGTCGGCCGGTGGCCATGTGTTCGAATCCCTAACGTTGCGGATTTTATTGTCATGAGAATTAACAGCCGCCGGTATGACACTAACCACATCACCCGCCCAGTGCCCGGCTGGTCCATACAAATATAGGACTAGCACCATATACCCAATACTCATCAAAGTGCGTAAAGTGGCCCTTTAATTTTCTTTCACTTACACATTTACTACTAGGAGAGTCTGGTCAACACTCAACCCATAGTGGGAAAAAGCAGTCAGGCGGTCAGTCATGCTGTCACTGGTACCGTCAAAATGGGAACTCAATGGTCACTACTGAAGAAGCGACAGTTTACGCATGGGAATGTCCAGATCGCAATAACATTGATTCTGTCTTTCTTATGTTATACTACGCCTTTACTACATAACACCCCCCCCCCCCCGCCCTCCTCGCCGCCCCTTTCTACCCTTATTATCCCTGTATTTTAGAACCCCCTCCTGCATCTTCCCAAATTCCCCTGGACTTTGTCACCTTACCCGGGATGCTGTATCCCCCTCCCTCTTTGGAGACTGCTGATTTTAACGAAGAGAGGAAACAGGAAAACCAAGCGGACGTTCAGTCAGGTTCCCTATGGTGCCATCAGCATGGGAATTCTGTGTTGGCTACTGAAGATGGAGACGGTTCACGTGTGGGGAACTTCCAAGTGCAATAGTATGAATTCTTCATTTCATGTTATCTTGCGCACTTACTACATAACCCTCCCCATTCCTATATCTTCCCACTGTTTCTGGGCGTTGTCAACTTCCTCGGGGCGCTGTGTCTTCCCTCCCTCTTTTGAGACTGCCGATTTAAACGAGAGAGTTTATGATACAAGATTTACTTATGTTCAAATTGTGTCGGGGCCACAGCATGTATGATCCACTCTTTACGCTTTCCAACTGACGTGGGGTGTTGTTGTTGCTGTTGTTGTTGTTGTTGTTTTTTAAATTTCAGGTGGAATCATACAGCTATTAATGTAGCAACGTATATCAAGGTTGTGGTGAACGAGGAGATAGACATATTAACATAAGAATACAAATAGACTAAATGAGTTTTCATTCAACCAGGTTGGGACGCAGAGGTGTTTCCAAGGCACCAGGGCCAGGTTCTATACTGACCAAGACCTACTGACATATCCTAGTCGCGCGTCCCGGGCAACAGGTCCCTTCGGGGTTCTGGCCAACGTCAGTAGCATCGCTGATTCCTCCGAAGTCGGAGAGTATCTGCTTGCACGGCGAGGAAACACCAGTCTGCACACCAATAAGCCAGACACGGGACAACGGATACTCACGCAAACCTCAATCCGGTTTGACATCACACTGATGTTGGAAAACAGAACGTCTTCATCCGACATACAGGACTTCACGCTGGAGTTCACAGCCAGCAAACGCAAGCAAGCAAGCATTCAACCAGGAACTAGGTGCGAAACTTAGAATTTTAACTCCTCCTAACGTTTAATTCATGTACTGTTTGAATCGGAACCACTGAGAACGACTACAGCACTTAATAGTAAACTAGAGGCATTCATTGATCATTGCCTGCGTAGAATAGAAACACTAAAGTGGTTGATAGATTGACCAATGTGGAGTCCGTGGAGAGAACGAAACATATAGCAGTGAATAATGGGATAACATGTGGAGCTCGTGGAGAGAACGAAACATATACCAGTGAATAATGGGGTAAAATCTGGAGCTCGTGGAGAGAACGAAACATATACCAGTGAATAATGGGGTAAAATGTGGAGCTCGTGGAGAGAACGAAACATATTCCAGTGAATAATGGGGTAAAATGTGGAGCTCGTGGAGAGAACGGAACATATACCAGTGAATAATGGGATAAAATAAATATTAATATAATATTAAATCACAAATCCATCATTGTTAGAAAGGTGGCTCAGAAGTTCAGTTGTGAAAGGTGCCAAATAAGAACATGTGGACCCGAAGCTGTGCAAACAGTTAGATATGGATGTATAGAGTAGAGTCAGCAGAGTTATACAGTGGCATCTACAAATTCCCCGCATGCATCCAAAGAGTTGATTAACTGGCTTTCAATGTTAAGCCTAATGAAGTTATTAGAGAAACATGGTTTCAACGATGTGACCCATACATCTGTAAACTCAAAACATTATTAATGATACATGTATTCACAAAGATTACGGAGAGAAAGAGAGAGAGAGAGAGAGAGAGAGAGAGAGAGAGAGAGAGAGAGAGAGAGAGAGAGAGAGAGAGAGAGAGAGAGAGAGAGAGAGAGAGCCACAGATATATGCTAGTATCTAATCACAAGCAAAAACTCAGCGCAGTGCACGAGAAGTAACAGCATGTGTACGGACCATGCTTGAGTTCAACAATTGTCAGCATCAAGACGCCAACACTGCAACAACCGACGACGCGTGCGGATCCGCGCTTGTCTAATCTATTCTTGTACTGCTATATATACAACCATACAACAGCTATCTTACACGTCGAATTAAACTGCTCTTCGCCTTGAAAATAGATCGATGACATATTGCGACACATATAGTAAGCTTTAAACCGCTCGCGGGCTGAACATGTTTGTAAATGTCACGGGTTTGAATCATTTAGGAAGTACTGAGGCCATCAATATGTTAAGTTTAACCATTTGTGTCCCAGACATGTGTACCGTTAAACCAGAAATCTACTAGTTTAGCCGTGTCTGTCACTGACGGAATCACATGGGCTGAACTGCGGTAAAGATGTTAAATACAGTTTACACAATTAAAAACGGGAAGTGGAACAGGCAAGCTGTACGTGAATACGAATATAAATAATAATATGAACGTTGCCGCCACGAAACCTTTATCAGCAAATTAAAACAATCACATGTTTGTTTTAATAACCAATCTTCCTGAATAAATTAAAAGTATCTCAGAAGTCAGAATAGGTTCGCCTGATAGCGAGGAACAATGATCATATTTAAAGCTAGCCCATACGTAAACATAAGTCCAATGTGGACTACGCACGAGTTCAAAGTGTTAGTTAAGTTAGTTGCATATCCTTTACAGGACGTCGCAGTCAACTCCAGCATATTTAGCTGTTCGTGATTTCTTGGCTACACGCATACACACACACACACTCACACACACACACACACACACACACACACACACACACACACAACAATAACAACAACAACAAACAAACAAACAACATACACAACACATACATACACAAACTATATTATTCTAACACCCAATTGCCGGTCTCCCTAGCGAAGAAGTTCAGGACGGTGTTCATAATCCCGTATACTCACGTACGAAACACAGCTGCGCAAGATTCGGCAGCGGATCGCGTCGCGCTGGTTACTTACGGAGGTATGTGAGCCGGTCGTTCAGAAATCAATGGCAAACTAAATCACTCGGCATGGCATATTCTGATGGTGACGAAGGCTACCAATCTCCACAGCATGAAATTAGTATCACGACGCAATGGGATGACTCTGACCACATTATCCAACGAGTGTCGATCAGTTCAAATATATGGGGCTAGCAAGGTGTTATACCCTTGTTATACACATCGAAGTGAATGGAATCATTCTGAAACAAGTCAATGTATTTAAGCATTTGGGTACTTTAATAACAGCAGATGGAAGATGCATTAAGGAAGTTAAATGCATAAGTCCAAGCAAAGGCAGAATTTAACAAGATGAAGAACATTCTCTGCAATTTGTCTTTGTGAATCCAGGTGAGGAAAACGGTTTTCACGAGCTATATCGAGCCAATCCTGATGTACTGAAGCGAATCCTGGACAATTATTAGACAAGTAAAGTATTATCTGGAATCTGCGGAGATGTGGTGTTTTTATTTTTATTTTTACAGAAGAACTATGAGAACAGCATGGACGGATAGAACGACGATATCTTGAAAGAAGTTCATTCACAAAGAGAACTGGTTACTCGCATCTAAAGAAGAAAGTTTACATTCTTTGGGCATGTCATGAGAGGGGCTGAGTGGTCTCGATGTATGGTGTCCGCCTCGAGTGCTGGAGGGTTCAAGCCCCGGTGAGGGCCAGGAATTTTTCATGTGGACTTCCAGTAAAAAAAATTTCCCCTGGTCTCTGGGTAGTGAGATCGGACGTGTGTATTGTTGCGCACGTAAAAAAATCCCTTGACAGTTGGAAATCGAAAAAGAGTAGCCTAACAGCGCCGCCCGGGCAAAATTTGGAGTTTAAAATCTACTCAAAGTATTTAAGGATCCTCGCCGGTGCTACGGAGTTCGTGCACTGAGCTGAGATTCTCCGGACTCAGGCTTGAGTTAGGAGAAGAACGGAGCATTTATGGGTTACACCCGTAGGCCGTGATGTTGATCCGTCGAATAAACTAAACTAAACTAAACTATGTCATGAGAAAGGAAAAACGAGTATGTTGTCACAACGTTAAATGTGGAGGGGGAGAGAGGCAGGGGAGACCAAGAAAGAATATGCAGAACAGTCTGTCATCATGGTCTGTCGTGTATCGGAAATGATTCACAGCATACGAGTGAAGACTGTGGACAGACATGATCACACAGCATACGAGAGCAGACTGGACAGACACGATCACAAAGCATACTAGAGCAGACTGGACAGACACGATCACACAGCATACTAGAGCAGACTGGACAGACATGATCACACAGCATACTAGAGCAGACTGTGGACAGACACGATCACACAGCATACTAGAGCAGACTGTGGACAGACACGATCACAAAGCATACGAGAGAAGACTGGACAGACATGATCACACAGCATACTAGAGCAGACTGTGGACAGACACGATCACACAGCATACGAGAGAAGACTGGACAGACATGATCACACAGCATACTAGAGCAGACTGTGGACAGACACGATCACAAAGCATACTAGAGCAGACTGGACAGACATGATCACACAGCATACTAGAGCAGACTGTGGACAGACACGATCACACAGCATACGAGAGAAGACTGGACAGACATGATCACACAGCATACTAGAGCAGACTGTGGACAGACACGATCACACAGCATACGAGAGAAGACTGGACAGACACGATCACACAGCATACTAGAGCAGACTGTGGACAGACACGATCACACAGCATACGAGAGAAGACTGGACAGACACGATCACACAGCATACGAGAGCAGACTGTGGACAGACATGATCACACAGCATACTAGAGCAGACTGTGGACAGACATGATCACACAGCATACTAGAGCAGACTGTGGACAGACATGATCACACAGCATACTAGAGCAGACTGTGGACAGACACGATCACACAGCATACGAGAGAAGACTGGACAGACACGATCACACAGCATACGAGAGCAGACTGTGGACAGACATGATCACACAGCATACTAGAGCAGACTGGACAGACATGATCACACAGCATACTAGAGCAGACTGTGGACAGACATGATCACACAGCATACTAGAGCAGACTGTGGACAGACACGATCACACAGCATACGAGAGAAGACTGGACAGACATGATCACACAGCATACTAGAGCAGACTGGACAGACATGATCACACAGCATACTAGAGCAGACTGTGGACAGACACGATCACACAGCATACGAGAGAAGACTGGACAGACACGATCACACAGCATACGAGAGCAGACTGTGGACAGACATGATCACACAGCATACTAGAGCAGACTGGACAGACATGATCACACAGCATACTAGAGCAGACTGTGGACAGACATGATCACACAGCATACGAGAGAAGACTGGACAGACATGATCACACAGCATACTAGAGCAGACTGTGGACAGACATGATCACACAGCATACGAGAGAAGACTGGACAGACACGATCACACAGCATACTAGAGCAGACTGTGGACAGACATGATCACACAGCATACGAGAGAAGACTGGACAGACACGATCACACAGCATACGAGAGCAGACTGTGGACAGACATGATCACACAGCATACTAGAGCAGACTGGACAGACATGATCACACAGCATACTAGAGCAGACTGTGGACAGACATGATCACACAGCATACGAGAGCAGACTGTGGACAGACATGATCACACAGCATACGAGAGAAGACTGTGGACAGACATGATCACACAGCATACTAGAGCAGACTGTGGACAGACATGATCACACAGCATACGAGAGAAGACTGTGGACAGACATGATCACACAGCATACGAGAGAAGACCTGGACAGACATGATCACAACAGCATACTAGAGCAGACTGTGGACAGACATGATCACACAGCATACGAGAGAAGGACTGTGGACAGACATGATCACACAGCATACGAGAGAAGACTGTGGACAGACATGATCACACAGCATACTAGAGCAGACTGTGGACAGACATGATCACACAGCATACGAGAGAAGACTGGACAGACATGATCACACAGCATACTAGAGCAGACTGTGGACAGACATGATCACACAGCATACGAGAGCAGACTGTGGACAGACATGATCACACAGCATACGAGAGAAGACTGTGGACAGACATGATCACACAGCATACTAGAGCAGACTGGACAGACATGATCACACAGCATACTAGAGCAGACTGTGGACAGACATGATCACACAGCATACTAGAGCAGACTGGACAGACATGATCACACAGCATACGAGAGAAGACTGGACAGACATGATCACACAGCATACGAGAGAAGACTGGACAGACACGATCACACAGCATACGAGAGCAGACTGTGGACAGACATGATCACACAGCATACTAGAGCAGACTGTGGACAGACATGATCACACAGCATACGAGAGAAGACTGGACAGACATGATCACACAGCATACGAGAGAAGACTGGACAGACATGATCACACAGCATACTAGAGCAGACTGTGGACAGACATGATCACACAGCATACGAGAGCAGACTGTGGACAGACACGATCACACAGCATACGAGAGAAGACTGGACAGACACGATCACACAGCATACGAGAGCAGACTGTGGACAGACACGATCACACAGCATACGAGAGAAGACTGGACAGACATGATCACACAGCATACGAGAGCAGACTGTGGACAGACACGAATCCACAGCATACGAGAGAAGACTGGACAGACATGATCACACAGCATACGAGAGCAGACTGTGGACAGACACGATCACACAGCATACGAGAGAAGACTGGACAGACACGATCACACAGCATACTAGAGCAGACTGTGGACAGACATGATCACACAGCATACGAGAGAAGACTGGACAGACACGATCACACAGCATACGAGAGAAGACTGGACAGACACGATCACACAGCATACGAGAGAAGACTGGACAGACATGATCACACAGCATACGAGAGAAGACTGGACAGACATGATCACACAGCATACGAGAGAAGACTGGACAGACATGATCACACAGCATACTAGAGCAGACTGTGGACAGACATGATCACACAGCATACGAGAGCAGACTGTGGACAGACATGATCACACAGCATACTAGAGCAGACTGTGGACAGACATGATCACACAGCATACGAGAGAAGACTGGACAGGACATGATCACACAGCATACTAGAGCAGGACTGTGGACAGACATGATCACACAGCATACGAAGAGACTGAACTGTGGACAGACATGATCACACAGCATACTAGAGCAGACTGTGGACAGACACGATCACACAGCATACGAGAGAAGACTGGACAGACATGATCACACAGCATACTAGAGCAGACTGTGGACAGACATGATCACACAGCATACGAGAGCAGGACTGTGGACAGACATGATCACACAGCAGTACGAGAGAAGACTGGACAGACATGATCACACAGCATACGAGAGAAGACTGGACAGACAATGATCACACAGCATACTAGAGCAGACTGTGGACAGACATTGATCACACAGCATACGAGAGCAGACTGTGGACAGACATGATCACACAGCATACGAGAGAAGACTGGACAGACATGATCACACAGCATACTAGACGCAGACTGTGGACAGACATTGATCACACAGCATACGAGAGAAGAACTGTGGACAGACATGATCACACAGCATACGAGAGCAGACTGTGGAAGACATGATCACACAGCATACGAGAGAAGACTGGACAGACATGATCACACAGCATACGAGAGCAGACCTGTGGACAGACATGATCACACAGCATACGAGAGAAGACTGTGGACAGACATGATCACACAGCATACGAGAGAAGACTGTGGACAGACATGATCACACAGCATACGAGAGCAGACTGTGGACAGACATGATCACACAGCATACTAGAGCAGACTGGACAGACATGATCACACAGCATACGAGAGCAGACTGTGGACAGACATGATCACACAGCATACGAGAGAAGACTGTGGACAGACATGATCAAACAGCATACGAGAGAAGACTGTGGACAGACATGATCACACAGCATACGAGAGACAGACTGTGGACAGACCATGATCACACAGCATACGAGAGAAGACTGGACAGAACATGATCACACAGCATACGAGAGCAGACTGTGGACAGACACTGATCACACAGCATACGAGAGAAGACTGTGGACAGACATGATCACACAGCATACGAGAGCAGACTGTGGACAGACATGATCACACAGCATACGAGAGCAGACTGTGGACAGACATGATCAAACAGCATACGAGAGAAGACTGTGGACAGACATGATCACACAGCATACGAGAGCAGACTGTGGACAGACATGATCACACAGCATACGAGAGAAGACTGGACAGACATGATCACACAGCATACGAGAGCAGACTGTGGACAGACATGATCACACAGCATACGAGAGAAGACTGTGGACAGACATGATCACACAGCATACGAGAGCAGACTGTGGACAGACATGATCACACAGCATACGAGAGCAGACTGTGGACAGACATGATCAAACAGCATACGAGAGCAGACTGTGGACAGACACGATCACACAGCATAGAGAGCAGACTGTGGACAGACACGATCACAAACGCCACAAGGCATTGTCTGTATATGAAGATGAACCAAATACTCCGTCCGAAGGGCTTACGAACGTGATTCGTAATCTCGCATTCCACGTTCGAAACACAGCCGCGGCCATTTGGAAGCAGACCTCCTGGCGCTGGTTTTCATTCAATGGTATGAGTGCCGGTCGTTCAAAAGCAATGGCAAACTACTGAACTTAAACTTGTCAAGAAATCACAAACGGCCAGGAAATGATGGGGTTGATTGCGACATATGTAAACAATATGCAACTAGCTCTTTAAACCAAATACTCAGTACGCCCTCTGGTGTGAAAATAGAATCTTTACTTATTTCACTTTAAGTTGATACAGCAGCAGGCTTGGAGAGGCTGCGATTCCCATTGTGAAATAAATTGTTTACCTTCTAAAAACAGGACACATGCTACAATGAAATCCAAAAAAGACCGCGCCAGACGACATGCAAACTACATTGTTGTCGTACTATTTTAAGAAACTGCAACCGCTACCGCATCCCTCTCTTAACTGTCTGCAACCTGATGGCAAGGTCTGTTATCGTGTCAGATAGTTGCATTTTATTTATTCATGTCCTCTATACAAATATGAAATACGATATATATATATTGTTTACGAACACCGTGAAACGAATCGAAGAAGTTATTGCTAGTTATTTTGGCAACATGCAAAATTAAAATCTGAACGGAACTATAGAAAGTTTACTTATGATTTTTTAAAATAATTGTTTAGGTTGGACTTTGGGTCTTTTGGCTTCCCGGCGCTCAGATCCAAATTACATACACTGTTATCATCAAGTGCCGTACCGGAATACGTGGGAGATCATAGTATGTCATCTCACACGATCCAGAGAACACATAGCGCTACACGGCTCCAGAGAACACATAGCGCTACACGGCTCCAGAGAACACATAGCGCTACACGGCTCCAGAGAACAAATAGCGCTACACGGCTCCAGAGAACAAATAGCGCTACACTGCTCCAGGGAACACATACCGCTCCCTGCAAACATCAACAGCTACACGTCACAAATGATGTCCTCGGGAAACATTCCAACTGTACCATATGACGTATACGTAAACATGCAACGATTTCTGTTGTCATTTGCCTGGAACAATGCGGATTATTCTTTCTTAACGTGTTGTGCGCAAGACGCTGTAGTGAATCCATGGCTTGCGAACTGAGCAACAGCAATGTTGATAGGGAGAACCGAGACATTTCGCTTAGGCAGAAGGACGTCAAAAACTAAATGATTATGTCCAGTTTGTTCTAGGGTTGTCAACTGTCTACAATGATGTTTAATGTGTACTCAGCAAGAATGGTTCGATTCCTACACATATGATCTTCATACATTAGCTAATTGCCCGATATCACAACCCTCATGGAGATGGCACTCTGGTACCACGTAGGGAGACAAGTCTCAGCACCAACTTTACTCCGAGCCCTTTTCGGAGTTCAGACGACCTGAAACTCAACGCATCTGATTTCAGAAGGTCTCCCGTGTGTTGCCGGGGCCCATAAGGGAAGCAAAGAATAGCAACACTGTAGCCTACCATGCATGTCGTAAGAAGCGACTAAGGAGGCTATGGTTCCGTCGCCCTGCTACTGAGTGTGTGCGTGGCGCGACACTGTGAGCTGTGAGTTTCGTGTGAAATGCTTTTGAATCTGCCCGAGGTTTTTTGGAACATGACTGCATGTTCGGAGCGATGGCAGATGGCTATGTCCCAGAGTTGACCGGTTTGTGCCTTATGCAGAAATGCGTGGCTGCTGGGCATCTGGTTGACTGCCACTGACATTGACGATGAACTGTATTTTCGTGTCTGTGTGGGTAAACATCTAGGAAACATCCAGATGGGAAAATGACTGCCGATTCCATCAGAAATAAACTGGATATTTCGTGGGGGACTATTGTGTTGACATTCTGGTGGCGGCATTATGCACAGTGTATCTGTGCGGGCTGTTGTTTGTCGAGACTCCTGTCTTTTCCACTTTTCACATTGGGCAGTGGGGAGCGTTTTATGTGATATTCACTGGCACAGGAACAGAGCATAATGGGGACGACCCGTTGCTGTGAAGTTGGAACCGCGACTAACTAACTAACTAACTAACAATTTTAATGTATTTGGTAAAAAAAATTAAACAAGATTAAAGAGTAGAAACACTCTTACCGCAGATTAAGATAATACCAAGACAGGCCCAGCAAGCCGTTGGAGGATTTAATTGTTCAAATAAACATGCTCAAGATACTAACAGGAGAATAAACCAACGAACTCACTCTCAGGGCAAACAATCCAGCCCTGTATCGAAAACAGCATCATTAAACATCTGTGGCTTTTAACAAAAAAGAATATGTATTGTGAAAACACACGACATTCACATCAACTCCTCTCTGCGACGCTTCAATGGAAAAGCAATAGGACAGAAGAAAAAGAAGAAGAAGAAGAAGAAGAAGAAGAAGAAGAAGAAGAAGAAGAAGAAGAAGAAGAAGAAGAAGAAGAAGAAGAAGAAGAAGAAGAAGAAGAAGAAAGAAGAAGAAGAAGAAGAAGAAGCAGCAGCAGCAGCAGCAGCAGCAGCAGCAGCAGCAGAAGAAGAGAAGAAGAAGAAGAAGAAGAAGAAGAAGAAGAAGAAGAAGAAGAAGAAGAAGAAGAAGAAGAAGCTTAGCACTGACACAACAGCAGCTTAGTACTGACACAACAGCAAGCCAAAAGTTCACAGAAGACACAAGAAAGAACCGAAATCATTTTGCTACAAACCATTTATAACTAAAGCTTGCGTCCTGTTCAAAGGGCAAATGTACTTGAACAAGACCAGTTCTACAGCAGCCGTTATCTTAAGACAATACTCTTTAACCCGTCAGCTTTGTGGACTCAGGAGCAGGCCTTAGATCGCCCAAAGCTGCGCCATACAACAGGTGATGCAGTGCTGTGTTGGTATATACTCTAAAGCGACTTTGTGCAGTTAATGCTTAGAGTAGAGACATACTACCTGTATGCTGACATCAAAGGTATGCTAGACAAACACCCTACCCCTACCTCATCTCATGCTGCTTAACGGCAATTGTTCACCAAAGGTAATTGCCGATATTGAACGTGGGGTGTGTGTGCGTGTGTGTGCGTGTGTGCGTGTATGTGTGTGTGCGCGCGTGTGTGTGGTTGTTTGTCTGTGGGGTGATGGTGTGATGTGCAGACAGACAGACAGACAGACAGACAGACAGACAGACAGACAGACAGACAGACAGACAGACAGACAGACAGACAGATAGATAGATAGATAGATAGATAGATAGATAGATAGATAGATAGATAGATAGATAGATAGATAGATAGATAGATAGATATAGTATATTTATTGGTAGTTACGGGAGACAGTACGTGTAATTACTGTTCGCAAATTATTCGTTATGTCTCAATGTGTGCTGTGATTTGTAATTGGTTTTCTATATATTGCTAGAGAGAGAGAGAGAGTCTGAGAGAGAGAGAGAGAGAGAGAGTGAGTGAGTGGGTGGGTGAGTGAGTGCGTGCGTGCGTGCGTGCGTGCGTGTGTAGAACCGTCCGTCCGTCCGTGGAGATAGTCCTTTGGTATCGAATTTGTAGAAATATCTCTACACTGGCGCCGCTCTGACAGATGCAAGCCCTTCTCAAGGACCTGCCGACCGGAACGCCAATACTTTGGCAGGCTTCCTCAGAGAGGAAACAGAGAGAACACACAACGATGGAATAAGGCATAATCCATAACTAACTATTAAAATGTCGCCATTTGTTGTTATTGTTTTTTTTGTTTTTTAAATTAACCAAATATTCGTGTCGATAATTTTCTTTTTGAATAATGAAAACACAAACAATAGATTGCACGATTTATTGCCTGCCATATTTCACTGCATCTCGTCAGGTACATTCTGCAGAAATCACACAACATAAAGTAAAATAACTAGATAAAGTCGTCACGCTGAAATATGCCAGGCAATAAATCGTGCACTCTATTGTTTGTGTCTACGTTATTCAAATTTACTACGGGAATCTTCTGTTTCTTCTTTCAACCTGTGTTTCCCCCATTGGGAAATAGGCCTTCTACCAAGTCACTCTAATCAGAGGGGGCTGAGTGGTCTCGAGGTATGGTGTCCGCCTCGAGTGCTGGAGGTCCCGGGTTCAAGCCCCGGTGAGAACCGGGATTATTTCACGTGGACTTCTAGTAATAAAAATTTCCCCTGGTCTCTGGGTAGTGAGATCGGACGCCCGTATGTATTGTTGCGCACGTAAAAAATCCCTTGACAGTTGGAAATCGAAAAAGAGTAGCCTAACGCTCGGGCAAAATTTGGAGTTAAAAATATATTCAAAGTATTTAAGGATCCTCGTCGGTGCTACGGAGTTCGTGCACTCCGGACTCAGGCTTGAGTTAGGAGTAGAACGGAGCACTTATGGGTTACACCCGTGTACCGTGATGTTGATTCGTCGACTAAACTAAACTAAACTAAACTAAACTCTAATCAGCCCTATCCTTTGCTATCCCATGTAGCCGCGTCCTTATCCTCCCCATAGTACAGTATTCATTTCTGTTTCCACTTCTCCGTGTGTTTTTAGCTAAGTGGGTGATAGACCCGCCAAAAGAAGACGCGTTTTATTTTTACAAAAAGGAGTGTCTCGTTAGCCGCGCTTGGAAACGCACTTGTTCTTTCAGCGGTACTCTGTCCTTATTTGGGGGCAGTGGATTAGAATCAGATAGCAGTGGCAGCTGCTGAACGGAAAATTGCCTACATGGAGTTGGGGTTGATTGCAACGTCCTACAAAGAATATGAATAAAATTTGGTGGAACTGCGGTAAAGCTGTGAAAGTGTAAACAATATAAAATGACATAAAGTAGTGCAGCTTTACATAAAAGAATTAAGACACATACAGGACGTTGCGGCGATTAGCCTTCATCAGCAAACAAACACATTCACAAACACAACATACAATCAAGGAGATCTCCTGTGACTACATCAGAAGGTGACGACAGGACGAGAAGAACAAAAGGATGAAAAAATGAAAGTAATGAAGAGAAAATGAGAATTGAAAAAAATGTTTATACTCACCTCACAGTTCCGATCTGTGAGTAACTCAGAATATCTCCGATGTATTCTTTTTATACCCGGTGATAGGTGTTACGGTTCTGTGAGCACATTAGACCGACCTACTCCGCATACCTCATGTGGCATGTCGCAGGCACTTTTCCAACCTCTTTCTCTCTCTCTCTCTCTCCTCTCGTCTCTCTCTCTCTCTCTCTCTCTCTCTCATCTCTCGCTCTCTCTATATCCTTCTCTCTCTCTCTCTCTCTCTCTCTCTCTCTCTCTCTCTCTCTCTCTCATCTCTCTCTCTCTCTCTCTCCAAGCAATCGTGCTTCTCTGTGCCTACCCACATCATGTGTATTACCAGTGGTTGGATCTTATACAACCCCGATAAGACAAGCATTGGGTGATATGATCTTATAATACGTGGTTCATAGGAAACAGTAACAATACCCACCTCTCTCTCTTTCTTTCCCTCCACCTCTCTCTCTCTCTCTCTCTCTTCTTATATATACCCTGCACCTGCCCATATACACTAGCATTATGTCTGTTGAGCGGTGTATATGTGTCTATGTGCGTTCACGCATATCAGTCCACCCAGACTTTAGGATTCGCCTCATAACATCTATGAGTACATAGTGGGGTTTTGGTTAGTACCACCATCATGCTTGCGGCGCCCCCCCCCCCCCCCCCATGCTTCGTTAGTACATCCACTGAGATTGCTCAGATACCCCTACCAGACTATTTACCTTCCTGCCCTCCTGCCCTCCGCCCCCTTCTTTCAATGTGCTCACTGAACCGTAACACCTATCACCGGGTACAAAAAGAATACATCGGAGATTTTCTCAGTTGCTTACAGATCGGAACTGTCAGGTGAGTATAAACATGTTTTCAATTCTCATTTTCTCTTCATTACTTTCATTTTTTCATCCTTTTGTTCTTCTCGTCCTGTCGTCACCTTCTGATGTAGTCACAGAAGATCTCCTTGACTGTATGTTGTGTTTATGAATGTGTTTGTTTGCTGATGAAGGCTAATCGCCGTAACGTCCTGTGTGTGTCTTAATTCTGTTATGTAAAGCTGCACTACTTTATGTCATTTTATATTGTTTACAAAGAATATGCGACATTTAGCTTAGATTCGAATCCTCGTGTGGTCACTTTAGCTTTCCATTGTTGTATTGTCTTTATTGTTTTCCAGTGCTTATATGAGTGGTCTATCATTACGCGTGGATTTATTTCTCACGTTATTTCTCATGTTATTTTCACGTTATTTCTCATGTTATTTCTCGTGTTATTTCTTATATTATTTCTCACGTCATTTCTCATGTCATTTCTCACGTTATTTCTCAAGTTATTTCTCACATTATTTCTCAAATTATTCCTCACGTCATTTCTCATGTCATTTCTCACGTTATTTCTCATGTCATTTCTCGCGTTATTTTTCATGTTATTTCTCACATTATCTCTCAAGTTATTTCTCATGTTATTTCTCAAGTTATTTCTCGCGTCATTTCTCATGTCATTTTTCACGTTATTTCTCAAGCTGCTGCAATGGTCTCAAGAGTTCCCCAAACAAACGATATTGGTAGGTACTAATTTATTATAAGACACAGTAATATAAATTGAGAAACCCTTTGAGGCCACTAAGAAAGTTCATAAACAAACACACGCGCTGCTCACAAGAGTAGAAGTAGGGATAAGGGGACGCAGTAGACGACATTAAAATTGAAAGCTATAGTTACCGATGTACAACTGTTCCTGCGGCTAGGCGCTGTTGTTATTTGGAGGTGACAGGTTCGAATCTCGGTCAGTTGCTACAGCTTTCAGTGTGTATGTTGTCTATAGTGCGTTCGCTTGTCAATAAGACGCACAACAAAGTGCTACGTAACACAAGCATTCACGCAGAGAAGTACAATGGGTGTTGCAGATTTGACAAGAGCTGGTGTGTAACGATCAATAAACAAAAACATTTTATAAGCGTGTTCCGAAATACCAAGCGAGATCAATCGAAATAACGGTTCAGTCAAAATCAATAATGCGTGTCCATGTTAAGCAACGGCAAATTGCTGAAAGTAAATTTGCCTTAAAAATCAAGTATGAGTTGACCGCAGCGTCCTGCACAGAATATGCAATATTTGTTACATGTCTATGTTAAATTTGTAACTGGAATTGGACGCTCAAAGAAGGCATATTGGACAGACTGATAGATGCCTAGCCGACCGCTTTAGGGAACACCTTAGGGATATTATTCAAAACTCTGACAAACCTGTCTCTAACCATTTCACTTCTTCTGACCACAATGGAGTCGACATGTATGGGCCCTGCTACTCTAACAACTTCATTAAGCTTAAAATTGAAAGCCAGTTAATCAACTCTCTGGGATGCATCCATCCAGGGGGAATTAATACTGTTGTAGATGCACCTGCATAACTCTGCTGACTTTCCTCTATATTGTATATTCACATCTGACTGTTTGCACACCTTTGGCCACACATTCTTATTCGGCACTTTTGCAGCTGAATTGGACTTAACCGTTGTATATAAAAAGCACCTTTCAAAACCGAACTGAACCCAACTTTTGTGCCTTCTTGATAACGAAAGAGTTGTGTTTTAATAATTATTACTTTATAATTTAATCTTGTTTTTGTTGTCCTGTCCCTGATGAAGATTTATATAACCGAAACGTCGTTTGTATATTATATTATATATTTTTCTCTTGTTTTGGGAGATTTTCACTCTGTGATTTGTGTCTACCTTTATGGAGTCCCTTGTAAGGTATGTACACTGTGTCCGTGTTTAGTATGTCTCATTTTTTCGCAGATACTGCACTTACCTAACTGTTTGTATTTCCTAAAGAATGTACATCTTTTCAATGCCCTGGTTAATGTAATACTAACAGGGAATCTGCGTGGCGAAGTGGTTACGAAACCTGTCTGGCGCTCCGATGGTTGTGGGTTCGATGTCGGACCAACATTCGGTTCATGAGTGTAGTTTTCTCGGAGACTCCTCGGGGTCGCCGCTGGAGCTACAGAGCTCGTACTCTGTGTAACGCTGTCGGCAGACGGTTTTGTGGAAGGAGACCGGCCATATTGGATAAAATCCCGTGCAAGGAAGTGGATCCTCTTGACTTTTAAGCCCCAGTATTTTGTAATACTAACATTCACTACATCTTAAAATGGAAGATGTGTAATCGTAACGAAAGGCATTTGAACAATCGTCGTCACGAGGGGAGTTTGAACCCAGGACCACCACTTCGGCAGCGAATGCACAAG
This sequence comes from Cepaea nemoralis, assembly GCA_014155875.1. Lineage (NCBI taxonomy): Eukaryota > Metazoa > Mollusca > Gastropoda > Stylommatophora > Helicidae > Cepaea > Cepaea nemoralis. The sequence goes on along the minus strand of JACEFZ010027297.1, from coordinate 5,364 downwards.
TCATTATGTCACTGCAGTAAGAATACCGAGATTTTAAATCTGGAGACATCGGTTCAGGCCCCCGATAATATAAACAATGGAACTAGGCCAAACATGTCTGACAACCAGTAGATTAGTATGTCGTCGAAGCCAGAGGTCAGTGACCCCCTGATACCGGCTACTATTCAATCCTTTGTTATATCTTGTATATCTCTTTCTGAAGACTACTCCATCTGATCTGGTTAGCCAAGCCGGTAATTTTCATAGCTGACATTGATGGTAATGCGATTTCTGCCTACTGTTCTCTCTAGCAAAACTAGTCTTATCAACGCATAAGTCAATTACCCTTGTACACGCTCTAAGGCACAATGGGCATATGGTGTTTGGCCTATATTCTATAGGCCAGTGTGCACTCGATGGACGATGTTGTCAGTATCACACCTACTAGGGTCGTGTGGTAGATTTTCTCAGTATGATGCAAGTCTTCGAAATGACGCCCCTGAATGATGCGTCTTTGAAATGCCGCCCCTCCTTCCCTGTTTATGCCGCTCCCTTACGGTGCCGCCTGATGCGACCGCCTCTCTATATCATACCGCGGCACGGCCCTGTTATCGAACGTCTTACTTACTTCCCAAGACGTGTCCTGGCTCGACCTGGGAGTTTAGGTCAGTTTTAAAACGTCAAATCTGCACCGATGCAGATCGAACGCACCAGAACCGGGCCGGTAGGCGCGACTTCTGTCGTTCAGACAGGAGTGCAATTCTTTCTGGAGATTCATGGGGGTCATCGCTGGAGCTACGGAGTTCGTGTTTTGTACGATGCTCTTGGCCAGCAGCATGCCGCTCTGCAAAGAGAGACTGGGTTAGATGGTATAAAACTCGGCGCAATAAAGGCTATGCTCTGGACTGTTGTACTTAGTTAGTTAGTCTTTCCTCTTGAGCCTAAGGCGGCGCATAGGGCAGAAGTCCTGACTCTCCATGCTTGGCGATTCGTTGCTACCTGTTGTAGATCTTGGATATTTACTTGGCCATTGAATGATCCTTCTCTAATGATGGTTCTACGCAGGGTCTCTCTTGGTCTTCCCCGTTTTCTTTTCCCTACCGGTGACCATATGAGGGCTTGGTAGGGGAGTCTTGTCTTGTCCATTCTGAGTACATGGCCGATGTAGTTCCAACGGCGTCTTCTTATGAAATTGGATACTGTATCTTGCTTAGTCTCTTGTCTTATTTGCGTATTGGTTCTGAAGTCTGTCCAGTGGATGTTTAGAAGTCTTCTAAGACATTTGTTCTCAAAATTATCTAATTTTTTATCTAAAGCTACCGTTGATTTCCAACTTTCACATCCATACGTTAACACTGGAATCACACAAGAGTTGAAGATTTTAAGTTTTGTGTGTTTGCTGAGTGTCTTTGACTTCCAGATGTTTGACAGTTTATTGAAGGCACCAGATGCCAGTGCGATTCTAGATGATATTTCTGGTGTTGAGTCCCCTGTAGATGTCATTTTGCTTCCTAGGTATGTGAAGCTGTTGACTTTTTCAAGAACGTAGCTGTTCAATTTGGTGTCATCTGAACTGTTGGTAAGATCAATGTACTACGTTTAGTTATAACAAATCCATTCAAGAAAGATGGGTATTGCTACGGCGTCTGACGAATGTGTTTGTATAAGCTCTCATACGGTTATGTTTATAAAATAGAACCTCCTTTGTGTTTTCTCGGTCACCAGATTCCTATCAGGTGCTTGTTTTTTCTGGCCCGGAAGCACAGCCAAGAACCAGCTTCAGAAATGTATTTGGATACAATAGATTATGGTCTATTTATTTCGTTCAGTGCATCTTTTGAAGAACGGAAACTCCGTCTAATGTTTATGTGTAAGGTTTTTACGGGGTTTGAGGTCTAATGATTTGTACTTTGTAGAAAGCCTTCTTTTCCTTAATGCCTCACCCCACTCCCCTTCCTTCTTAGTAAGTTTAAAGTTACCTATGACACGTTGATTGGCACACAAGAAAAATAGCTAATCACACACGACGTGTAGATTGTTACACACGAAAATAACCAATCACACTCGATATGTTGATTGGTACACACGAAAATAACCAATCACACTCGATATGTTGATTGGTACATATGAAGAGTAACCAATCACACTCGATATGTTGATTGGCACACATGAAGAATAGCCAATGACACACAACATGTGGATTGACACACATGAAGGATAGCCAATTACACACGACATTTCGATTGGTACACATGAAGAATGCTAATAACACTTGTTACGTTGCATGAGACGGAAAGAGGTAGTAAGGCTTTGGGGGGATACAAAATGCCGAGAACCAGTCTTAAACGAACGACTTCAACTATTCATTCACATTTCAATCTTCCAGGGAATTCAGAGTTTGTTCAGCTCGATAAATATTTGTAACAAGGAGGAAAATACACAAGATGACGTTACCTAAAGAGTAGCTTGCTCCTGTCAATGAGCGTCTTTACTATACACTAATGTATGTAGTTTGCTAGTCTGACAGTTCATCAGTCGCTTTAGGGTTGTGGCTAGCAAGCTCGCTGGTCGGTCCGGTGGTCATATGTTGGAGATGTCAATTTTGTTGTTACTTGAGCTGGACTCCCAGGACCACTGAAACTACAATGAGTACCAGGGCTTGTTCTGAGAAGTCACCTCGGCGGCATGATAATGATCATATGACCGATCGAGTGCAGATTGGATTATAAAATTACGACGCTACCACCATATACCCAATACATCTGACGACGGCGAAAGGATTCCTTCTTGTTTACTACTGTAACAGCCACTGAGCCATGGGAGTTCATGCACTTTACTACTGTAACAGCCACTGAGCCATGGGAGTTCATGCACTTTACTACTGTAACAGCCACTGAGCCATGGGATCTCATGCACTTTACTACTGTCACAGCCACTGAGCCATGGGAGTTCATGCACTTGCCTGCCAACACAAAGTACCGGGATTCAACCCCTAGGAGTTGCACGTTTGCATTTTTTTTAAACGGTCAGTACTGCTCCGGCCTCAATCTCAGCATTGACCATACTTTTACAGTAATCCAACTTTACTCTAACTGTAATCTTACTGTAATCCAACTTTACACTGACTGTCCTCTTACACTAATCCAACTTTACTCTAACTGTACTCTTACTGTATTATAGTCGGACTTTATTATTGCTGCTTCAGTCAGGTCTTAGTCAGATATGACTGAGCTACCGTATAACAGTAGACGGTACTACATGTTTTCTGTTAGCGCCGAACGTTGGGCGGCGCTTACCAAACCCGACACCCCACATTGTGCCAACGGCTTCGGGCGGAAGAGTGCAATTGGGAGGGTACAAGCCTTACCCTGGTGCGAGGAAATGCAAGCTAAAGACAAAATGTCATGGCATGGCAGACCAGGCCCTAAGTCTTGGTTGGCAGCTGGTCTAGGATCGAAGCTCCAACAGGCGGACAGTTAGAGCATTGCTTTGCTAATCCGGCAGCTTCTGCAGCTTGTCTTGTCCCAGATGTAGGGGTGTTACCTTTCCTCTGGAGTGAACTAGGCAGGCCGAGAGAGGGATCATGCTGCATGGGCAACACATGATCTCTATATTTTAGCCCAGGCTTTGTGCTATGGAGAGGCAATAACTCCATCCCTGGTCTTAACCGGTCTCGGAATCAAAGCGAGAGGCAACTGTTACGGGTTATAAGTCCTGTCAACTGGCGTAGACATGGGGCGCCACGCGTTGCCTCTGTCGGTGGGAGACACCTACAGGTGTCACTGATCAGCTACCGCCCGCCTCAAGCTGGGCAGCCCCGGCCAATTGGGTGCTGATTCCGCCACAGCCTGCCTGCTTCAATGGGTGCTTGGGGCTAGGACAAAATCTGAATCGCAGGCTGTAAACCAATGCACCAGGTACAAAAAAATAAAATATAGAAACCTCAAGCTACGGCTTGCAACCTGGAACGTGAGAACCATGTGTCCAGGATTTTCCACTGACTTGACCAATATTGACGATGTGAGAAAAATTGCTGTGATTGATGCCGAACTCAATCGTCTTAACATTGATATTGCTGGCCTGCAGGAGACTCGCCTCGCTGAGGAAGGGTCACTCAGGGAAAACAATTACACCTTTTTTTGGAAGGGTAGAGAGCAGGCAGAAAAAAGGCAACAAGGCGTGGGCTTTCCAGTGCAGAATTCGCTACTGGGAATGATTGAAATTCCAGCAGGAGGAAATGAAAGACTATTATCCCTGTGCTTGGCAACCTCTTTTGGGTTTACCACCATTATTACTGCATATGCACCGACACTCGATTCCTATGATGATGTGAAGGATTCGTTCTATGAGCAGCTAGACTCCGTGATCAAGGCAGTTCCAAAATCTGACTACATTTATATGCTTGGTGATTTCAATGTTCGTGTGGGCAAGGACTCGAGTTCATGGCCAGTGTGCCTTGGAAAATGATCGCATGAATGAAAATGGGCAAAGGCTGCTTGAGCATTGCATCAGTAATGACCTATGTATTACAAACTCCTTTTTTAAAACAAAAGAGATGCATAAGGTCACATGGAAACATCCAAGATCCGGCTATTGGCACCAGCTGGACTTCATCACACCCGGGGACAACATCTAACCATATATTGACTCGAAGTTACCCCAGTGTGACTGTGATACGGGTCATTCTTTGGTTGTTGCAAGGGTTAGACTGGACCAAAAAGAATCTACACAGCTAAACCACAAATCTAGCCCCAGGATTAATATTTAACACTCACGATCCTGAAAAGTGCTTTTAGTTCAACAGCAACTGAAGACGCTTTCACTGATACACCCCGAAAAAATTTTAAGTAAATGAAAAGGGGTCAAATTAAAGAAACTCTTTTAAAACTGCTGTTTTGGGGTTTCGGCATGGGCAAAAGAGGCAGGACGGTTTGCGGAAACAGCGAGACTCTGCAGCCCTTGTTGATAAGAAGAAGAAAGCTCTCTTAAGAAACAAGGAAAGACCCAAGCGTAACACCTTTGGGGAACTAAGGGAAGTAGGAGGATGTGCAAAAGGTGCCAGGCAGTGGCAAATGATTATTGGATCAAGTTTTGTGAGTCCATTCAAATCGCAAGGATAAGGGAACCCTAAGAACTGTAGAAGGAATAAAGAAAGCCTGTGGTCCAGTGATCAAAAAAAGTGCACCATTGAAAACCTTGGTGGAGAAATCATCACTGAAAGAAAAGCAGTGGACGAGGGTAGAGCACTATTGGAGCTTTACTCAAATGAGACCAAACTAGCAGAGATTCCCTCAACGCCATAGAGGCTCTACCAACTCTTGACCCCCGGAACATTCCCCCAAAAAAAAAAAATAAACCCCCCCCGGGGGAAGGTTTAAAGGGTTT
>JACEFZ010027296.1:417500-420000 GCA_014155875.1 Cepaea nemoralis | reverse complement strand
ACATACATACATACATACATACATACATACATACATACATACATACATACATACATACATACATACATACATACATACATACATACATACATACATACATACATACATACATACATACATACATACATACATACATACATACATACATACATACATACATACATACATACATACATACATACATACATACATACATACATACATACATAACATACATACATACATACATACATACATACATACATACATACATACATACATACATACATACATACATACATACATACATACATACATACATACATACATACATACATACATACATACATACATACATACATACATACATACATACATACATACATACATACATACATACATACATACATACATACATACATACATACATACATACATACATACATACATACATACATACATACATACATACATACATACATACATACATACATACATACATACATACATACATACATACATACATACATACATACATACATACATACATACATACATACATACATACATACATACATACATACATACATACATACATACATACATACATACATACATACATACATACATACATACATACATACATACATACATACATACAATACATACATACATACATACATACATACATACATACATACATACATACATACATACATACATACATACATACATACATACATACATACATACATACATACATACATACATACATACATACATACATACATACATACATACATACATACATACATACATACATACATACATACATACATACATACATACATACATACATACATACATACATACATACATACATACATACATACATACATACATACATACATACATACATACATACATACATACATACATACATACATACATACATACATACATACATACATACATACATACATACATACATACATACATACATACATACATACATACATACATACATACATACATACATACATACATACATACATACATACATACATACATACATACATACATACATACATACATACATACATACATACATACATACATACATACATACATACATACATACATACATACATACATACATACATACATACATACATACATACATACATACATACATACATACATACATACATACATACATACATACATACATACATACATACATACATACATACATACATACATACATACATACATACATACATACATACATACATACATACATACATACATACATACATACATACATACATACATACATACATACATACATACATACATACATACATACATACATACATACATACATACATACATACATACATACATACATACATACATACATACATACATACATACATACATACATACATACATACATACATACATACATACATACATACATACATACATACATACATACATACATACATACATACATACATACATACATACATACATACATACATACATACATACATACATACATACATACATACATACATACATACATACATACATACATACATACATACATACATACATACATACATACATACATACATACATACATACATACATACATACATACATACATACATACATACATACATACATACATACATACATACATACATACATACATACATACATACATACATACATACATACATACATACATACATACATACATACATACATACATACATACATACATACATACATACATACATACATACATACATACATACATACATACATACATACATACATACATACATACATACATACATACATACATACATACATACATACATACATACATACATACATACATACATACATACATACATACATACATACATACATACATACATACATACATACATACATACATACATACATACATACATACATACATACATACATACATACATACATACATACATACATACATACATACATACATACATACATACATACATACATACATACATACATACATACATACATACATACATACATACATACATACATACATACATACATACATACATACATACATACATACATACATACATACATACATACATACATACATACATACATACATACATACATACATACATACATACATACATACATACATACATACATACATACATACATACATACATACATACATACATACATACATACATACATACATACATACATACATACATACATACATACATACATACATACATACATACATACATACATACATACATACATACATACATACATACATACATACCTACCTACATACATACATACATACATACATACATACATACATACATACATACATACATACATACATACATACATACATACATACATACATACTACATACATACATACATACATACATACATACATACATACATACATACATACA
>JACEFZ010027296.1:395000-407500 GCA_014155875.1 Cepaea nemoralis | reverse complement strand
GTTCGCGACTCTGCCCAGACATGTAACACTTTATCAAGACAGGAACGAACAAAATCAGCCAACCAGAAACCAGGAAGCTGAAAACAAGCAGCCCGATCTACGAACGAATCAAAACAAGCCACACAATAAAGGACCCAACTACTACAACCAAGCCGATATTGTAGGCGGTTGAACGGGACCATTTGTAACTAGGACGGAATCGGAATCGGAATTGAAGGGCTATTTATAGTCTGGAATAGCTTTATCCCGTTGGTTCTACAGCGCATTAATAAATGGCTAAAAACTTTCGCCCGACTGCTGTCAGTTATTTCATGTTCTTCCAGTTCAGGTGAGAGATGTTTATCTTATCAGTTAACGAGTCATTTACACCTCGATTGGTGGAATTTCCTTTGTAGTTATTGAGGGAACACACGTCGAGGCAACAGGATTTATAAAGCGCCACTGCCAACAGCCCAAACCAAAACCAGACGTAACTACAGTCCCTAAACTCAAGGTATTATTCCAGCTAACCTTTCAAGGGGATGCCGTAATGCAACGTCTACAAGACCGGCTTACTACAGCAGTGGGCCGAACATTATGTTCTGCAACTCCAGTCATTAGATATAAAACCGTACCGATTCCTATACCAGCAGTCAAAGAACATGTTCCCTCTGCACGCCACAAACAATTGTATTTACCAATTCACATGTAGATGCCAGACCTTCTACATTGGTAGAACAGAGAGAAAGCTTAACAGACGAGTGTCAGAACACATACCTCAACGGGTCAACAAAATGCAACACACAGGAGATGCTAGCCTCGTGGGGCCGACACACCGGAAGCTCCCGGCCTCTTCAATTGGTAGGCATATTATCGAAAGCGGCCATGTGATGGACAGAGACACTGCCTTTCGCGTGTTTTTTAACACACAAAATACTCGCTTGTTAAAGTTTGCAGAAGCAATTATGATCAATCAACGCAAGCCAGAATTGTACAAACAGAAAGACATTTTAGTCAGCTTAAATTTACCGTGGTGGATAATTAATATTACTGTGTGAATATGTGTATATTTCAACTTGAAGGATGTATCTAGTTAATTCACGTAAGTTGTGTGATTTCTGCAGTATGTACCTGACGAGATTTAGCAAAATATGCCGGGCAATAAATCATGTTATCTATTGTTTGTGTCTTCGGTATTCAAAAGTTATTATGCCTTTTTGAAGCACAACATATCGTCTGTCAAGATGGCAAGGTGCCAATGTATGTAATATATACGATTTCCGGCATGGCACATGATATATATATATATATATATATATATATATATATATATATATATATATATATATATATATATATATATATATATATATATATATATATATAATTTAATTCATTTTGGAGACTCCTAGGTTCGTCGCTGGAGCCATATAGGTCAAAAGCCGGTGCAATGAAGTCTAACTTACGTCTTTACACCTTCCAGTTTAAACACACAGACGAAAGGACTCACACCCATGTTCCTCTACCCGGCGCATGCCTATACATACACACTGATATTCATGCAGACGCAAACATGCTCAGAATATTTTCTTATACCATTTATTTAAAATATCGAATGCTAAGAAAAGAATAGAGGCAACTGAAATAAACATTTAGAGAACAATTATCACACATATCGTGGATAAAATAGCAATAGTAATAATATTCCAGTAGATCTTTATATCAATGGAACTTAGGTCTAAGCAATGCTTTGTCCTGTCATTGGCGAGCTCCATGGCGAAGGTTTCAAGACGTAAGCCTCGTGCTCCGAAAGTTGTATGTTCGATTCCTGGCTACGTCTTCCGGTTCACGGGTGCATTTTCTCGGAGGCTTCTAGGGGTCGTCGCTTGATCTACGGAATTTGTGCTCTGTGCGATGCTTTCGGCAGGCCGCCCTGCGGAAAAAAAGACCGAGCCATATGGTGTATTATCCGATGCAACGAAGTCGATCCTGTCGACGTTTCAGATTTTTTGTAAAACTTCATTGGTAAAATATTTCATATGCCATATAATGTCATTTATGACAATCAAGCCTATCTACTATTGTATTTGACTGACCCGTCATGTCAACACTTGTCTTGCATAGATCACACACTTACAAACTTCTAATTACATTATAGTCGACTACAACACAAGAAGTCGCTGACGCTATGAAACGTATGAAGAAAGGAAAAACAGCTGGGCCAGATGAAATCACAATAGAAGAATTAGAAGTATTGGGAGAATTTGGAGTAGATATATTAACCAAAATGTTGAATGATATTTACAGCAGTGGATATTTACCCAGTGATATGCTGAAATCTGTATTTATAGCTGTACCAAAAAGACCAGGAGCAATTGATTGTGAAGATTTTCGTACAATTAACCTTATAAACCATATCACTAAGCTTCTACTCAGAATCATAATGAGAAGAACCAAAAAGAAAATAAAAATGGAAATTAGTGAAGAACAGTATGGATTTGTGGAAGGAAAGGGCACAAACAATGCAATTTATACATTGCGGACACTAATAGAAAGGTCAATAGAGAAATAGAGGGACATATATTTGTGCTTCATAGATTATACTAAGGCATTTGATAAAGTAAAACATGATGAACTGATTAAAATGTTGGAAGATATCAACACTGATGGAAAAGATTTAAGAATAATAAAGAATATTTATAAGATATGGAAACTAATCACCAGAAAAATGAATCCAGAAAATTTTTTAAAGAACTGAAGTCAATGAAACGAGGGCACCAACAAAACACATATGGTTTAAAAGACAAAAATGGGAATATGATAAATACCAATGAGGAAATGTGCAACACATGGAAAGAATATTTTATTGAATTACTAAATTGTGAAGCTCCAAGTAACATTTTCCCACAGGAAGAGGTTCTAACATGCGAACCACAAATTGAAGAACCTACATTTGAAGAAATCCTATATGTAATCACACGACTTAAAAACAATAAGGCAACTGGGACTGATGGAATTGCTGCTGAATTTATAAAGGCAGGTGGCCATGCATTACATCTAAAGCTATACGAACTAATAATAAAAATCTGGAGGACAGAAGAATTACCCCATGACTGGAAAGAGTCATTATTGATACCTATCTTTAAGAAAGGAGACAAGTTCCAATGTGGAAATTATAGAGGAATATCACTACTGTCCACAAGCTATAAGATACTATCCGCAGTATTACTAAATAGACTAAAACCATATTCAGAAGACATATTAGGTGACTACCAGGCGGGTTTTAGACAAAACAGATCAACAATAGATCAGATATTTATCTTACGACAAATAGCCGAGAAAAATTGGGAATATAAAAGAGATCTCCATAACATTTTTGTGGATTTTAAAAAGGCTTATGATAGTGTCCATAGGAATAGTCTATGGAATGCTATGCAGGAATTTGGAATACCAAGGAAGTTAATCAACATGACCAGACTATGCATGGAAGATACTTATAATATAGTAACATATAAAGGCAGGAAATCAGACCCCTTCCAAATAACATCTGGCTTGAAACAGGGTGATGCACTATCGCCGCTACTCTTCAATCTGGCTCTAGAGAAAGTTGTAAGGAAGGTAAAGGAGGAATGTGATATTGGAGGAACATCCAAGCTGCTTGGTTATGCAGATGATATAGATATTATAGGGCAAAGTGAACAAAAGACATTGGAAATATTGACTCACTTAAAGGGAAAAGCCCAACAGATGGGGCTGGTTATCAACCAAGATAAGACAGAATATATGGTAATTTCAAGAGACGGAATGGCTAGAAACTCTGGCCACATACAAATAGATGATATGACCATTAAAAGAACGGAAACATACAAATACCTGGGTACAATCTTCAACTGCTCCAACATCATAAGGGAAGAAATACAAGCTAGAATCAACTCTGGAAATAAGATATACTATGCACTACAACATCTACTAAAATCAAAGGCGCTATCTCGTAACACCAAAATCACAATATACAAAACACTGATCAGACCAGTTGTGCTGTATGGCTCTGAAACCTGGAGTACAACGAAAGGAGACGAAGCCTTGTTACAAACCTTTGAGAACAAAATTTTAAGACGCATCTTTGGACCCATTAGGGATACACAAAGTGGAGAGTGGAAAAGAAGAAGTAACAAAGACATTTATGATCTGTTTAAGTCCCCGCTAATCACTGGTATCATGAAGGCTAATAGACTACAATGGCTGGGGCATATAGAAAGAATGGAAGATAATAGGGAAACAAAACTCGCTTACACTCAGGAAATAAATGATCGTAGACCCCGAGGTAGACCAAGAAGGCGGTGAAGAGATAATACATGTACAGACCTACAAGCACTTGGAATCAACGACTGGCAAGAGAAGGTCCACCAGAGAGACGAATGGAGACGGATTGTATTTGCAGCAAAGAACCTCAATGGCTCGGAACGCTAAAGAAGAAGAAGAAGAAAGAATATTTATTGGAACCAAGTAGCAGCAATTAAAATGGGAAATAAAGAGGGTAGTTACGAACAGATAAAGCTAGGAGTACGACAAGGGTGTGTCTTGTCACCAGATCTTTTCTCCCTGTATAGCGAAGTAATAATGAGAGAGATCAAAGAGATGCCAGGAATACTAGTTGGAGGTTATAATATAAATAATATACGCTATGCAGATGACACAGTATTGGTGGCGGATAATTCAACAGACCTACAACAATTATTAGACGTTGTAGTAACAGAGAGTGCAAGGAAAGGACTCAACTTGAATATCAAGAAAACAGTAACAATGGTAATATCAAAGAAAATGGTGACACCAAAATGTGACATAGAAATAAAAGGGAAAATCCTTAACCAAGTTGATAATTTTAGATACCTAGGGGCATTTATAACATCAGATGGAAGATGTACAACAGAGATTAGGAGCAGAATAGGGCAGGCAAAAGCTGCATTTCAGAAAATGAAGAGTATCATTATGCAATAAGTCACTGTCACTGAATGTAAGAAAGAGAGTGCTGAAATGCTATGTAGAACCAGTTTTGCTGTATGGCAGTGAATCTTGGAATGTAAATGAACAAATTAAGAAGAAATTAGAAGCAACAGAGATGTGGTTCCTGAGACGAATGTTGCGAATTCCTTGGACTGCCAGAGTAACTAACGACGACTGCCTGAAACAGGCTAATGAAACTAGAACATTATATACAACAATAAGACAGAGACAAACAGCTTTCCTCGGTCATGTGATGAGAAGAGAGGCATTGGAGAACATCGTAACAACTGGAAAGATCGAGGGGAAGAGAGGCAGAGGTAGACCAAGAGAAGTGATGCTGGATGGATTGAGACGGTGGCATGGAGGAATATCAGCAGCAGAGTTGATCAAGAAAATCAAAGACCGAGATCTATGGAGAGCCATGAACGCCTACGCCAGCCGGCACAGCACTTGATGATGATGACAACACAATGTAAAGATGTTAACGACCATTGTCTTTGTCACCGAGATAATCTGGGCATTGCATAGGAATCCATTGACAATGACATTCCTACCACCTCTCTAGGAAACATTACCAGCTGTGACCTAACGCCAGCCAGTCTGTAAATGCTGTGCTAAATCCTGACCTGGTAACATCGAATGTCTCTCCGTAGATGTGAAGTCTCAGTACCCATGCAGTACATCCAGCCGGTTTCTGAACTTGTTGTTGAGAATACATTACAAGTGGAGATAGTACTTTAGTACCGCATGGGAAGAAAAATCCCTACGCCAACTTTGCTCCGATAGATGCAACCTGTATTCACGGCCCAGGCTGCCCGAATGCCAGAACAGCGGATTTTTGAATTAAAATGCAGTGTTTCAGAAGATTGGTAACCAAACTAACAAACCATCTTATATCAATATGCCATATTGAGAATGTGGTACTAGGCTAAACGTACTTTTTTTTCTTTCAAGACACTGAACGGATTATTAAGTCAGTAATTCCCAAGCCGTAATAACATTATCATTATCGTTATCTCTATTATCACTATCATTATCTGGTGTCCAAACCCCAGTGAGGGTGGACGGCAATATATCTTCACAAAATCTATGTTCGAAACTTACATTCTACATTGTGTTACGGTGCATCGAATGGACACGGGCGGTCACTCTTTGCTTCATGTGTTCTGATGCCGAGATATCGTGTTGAACCCCTACACCGGTCAGTTGGACTAAAATGTTGACTTCTCCTCCTTGATTCGGTAAGGGGGTTGGAGGAGGAGGGGGAATTACAAGTACCTCAGAAGTCTGAGTGTGTTCATCTAATGGCGAGTTACACTTGTAATAGAGAAAGCTAATCCACATGCACAAATCAGTCCAGTGCAATAAAAAGTAGTAGCAAGGACTACGCTTGTGTTCAAAGCAAGCAACAATAAAAATCATGATGTTGTCTTCCATGCATAATCCTCACGTCCTGAGCTCTGCCTCAACCTTACTTTCCCTTATGGCTTTCGGTAAATTGTTATGTCGATTGATATTCTCAGAATACCAGACCGGTTTATTTCTCGCAGCATCGTCTCTCTGTATACTTAGTTGTTCTAAAACATCGCAATTTGGCTGCTTTATACCCAAGAATCTACTCTGTAGCAAAGGTGTTACGAATGCAATAACTATCCAACAAGCTGTCCCCACTCTCCGTATGATCTACGCGTATTAGTGTTCAGTGTATGCTCGATTTTACAACGCATCTTGGAGATGTCCAAAATTGCTGTATATTGCAAGTTTGATGTGGTCACAATTAAATCCAGTCTAGAGAAAGATTTAAACCACCGGACAAGTGAGCTATACCATTAATTACTTTGCTCTCATGCACAAAATGGCACGTGGAAAGAACACAAAATGACACGTAACATCCAAGATGTGCAGATTGGGATCCAACAAGACCGTCAAGAAGACGAATGTGGAGAGCCTGCCTGCGAGCTGCAAAGAACCTGAAACTACAGTTATTACTGAAGCTACCACGAGGAAGATCGACAACAGCCCACCACAGACAAGAGCAACGACAGCTGAGAAGAAGGAGGAGAAAGACACCAGAGTCGGACACACCGACTCAAAGACAGTCAGATGGGTTGTCAAGCGTATTCAAGAGGAGCTGTCAGACGAACAAATCATGAAGCAGCTACAGGAAGAGAATCTCATCCCCACACCCGATTCTTGAAGGCGGAGCGGATCCTGACATACTCAAAGATCCCTTCTACGCTGGCGGTGGAGACGACTGAGGGCAGCGAGATACCAAGCCGTGTATCGATAAACCAGAAATTACAACAACCTGGAAGGTTCATTCCAAGAATCATCCAATGCTCTAGATGCCAGAGGGCCGGCCATAGCAGAGCAACACGTCGCAGTAAGATGGAAATCTGCCGATACTGCGCCGATTACCATGCCTTAAAGGAGTGCCCGTTGACCAAACAGGACATGGACTTCCGAGCACCCAACAACAAGAGAAAGTGCGCCAACTGCCTTGGCAAGCATAGAGCAAGATACTTGGGATGTCCGTACCTCCAAAGACACAGAGACGTGTTAAAGATAACCATTACGACAAAGACACCATATAAGGAAGCAATGTGGAGGTGCGAGACATCCACGTGCATCTCACAAGCGAAAAGATCTCAACTACAAAGCCAGATAGACGAGTTAAAGAAACAAGTCAAGCCAAGCTACTACAAACACCATCACCAACCAGCGATAATGAGAAGCTGCTTGCTGAAATAAAGGAGAACCAGCAACACATCAAAGAAAAGGTGGAACATATGGCACAAACGACAAAGAAGAATGAAGAGATTCTACGAAACATCAAAGAGGAGATAGAAATTCTAAAAAGGGAGCCAACCCAAACCAAACCAGCTGAAGCCAAGGTAAAGATCACAGAAAAGCCGCAAGATGAAACCGAACAAAAGATCGAGCCGAAACCACAAGCTAAGGCAAGCAGCACCAACCAAGATACCCAAGAAATCCAAGAGGAAACCGATAGACCACCAGACCTCTGAAGAAATCATAGGGGAGGAGAATGAAGGCGGCACAGTGTACCCACTTGCACCTACCCTGAATGAGTACCTAGAATCGGCAAGAATGGAGGAACTCAGGCAAGCAGAATACTATTGGCAAAAGGAACGCAAAAGACTCGAAATAGAAAACAGACGCAAGAAATTCGAGAGGGAGAGGGAATACATATTGCGCAAACAAGGAAATGAAAACATATAAAAGCTGTTACAGACAATACACAAAAAAGGAGGCAATAAGACCAAATAAAAAGTCCTTATAATGACTCAACCAGCCAAGCGAGACGAACCAGCAGCCTTCACTAACCAAATAAACCACAAGTGGTAACGGGAGCAAAGGACAGCCGCCGACAAATCCTCCAGCTGACGTCACAAACACAAACGCTTATGTAACCAGTCCGAGTTAGGACTTACTCGTAAGAGCTAACAAGACAAAGAACAGGGTAAAAATACTGACAAACACCGCGGATCTCAACAATAACCAAAGCTGAGGAGGCAGGTTGAATGAGACCGAATTTGGAATTTTGTTTTGAAAATTAAAATTGGAATTGGAGCGGTATCCTGGAGGGATATCAGCAGAAGAGTTGATCCAGAACACTATAGAGCGAGATATGTAGAGACATGAACGCATACGCCAGCTGGCATGGCACTTGATGATGATACTAATGATGATGATGATGGTGATGACCAGAATGCATGGCGTGTTGAACGAGACCCTTTGATGGTATAGACATCATAGCATATTTAAAAAGCAAAATTAACAACACCGAGTATGTTCCCCATGCTCTTCATGTAATACCGGTTATTCGGTTCATGTTCAAGGGGCATTTGCTCTTTGCCTGTGAAAATATACAGTGTATATGTGTATATTCACAATTCTCACATACGCACACTCACACACACTCTCTCTCTCTCTCACACACACACACACACACACACACACACACACACACACACATACACGGAATCCATTGGAAAACCGTAGTAGTGCAGTGGCCAGACACTAGCCTGTCTGCCCGGTGGTCGTGGTGTCATTGTCCATTTTATCTACAGGTAACTGATGTAGTTAATAACATCTACGTGTTCATTTGGCGCAACAATAAGAAATAAACAATGTTCTTTGGTAATTTAATGAGATGAAGGACATTGGAAAACATTATGACGACTGGAAGTCCCAGCGGTAGAGGACATAAAGAGAGACCAAGAGAATTGAGTATGCAAGGTCTAAGACGGTGCTGTGTTGGAAATGTCGTGGCTAGAACTGATCGAAAACATCACGGATTGAGGTCTGTGGATTAACATAACACCTATCCTATATATGCAGTTACATTTTGATTATGATGATTTCTGTGTGACCTAATTATGCCTGCATATTACTTTTGCTGTTCAAAGTTTGAACTTCTTAGGAAAGTATCATAATAATGCGATTCAGGATAAGGTTAAGTGCAAGTAATAACTGGAACATGTTATGCCAATTTGATAGCTTAAGAGATCAATGTGAGACAATGCTCCATCTGTCAAGGACAGTGAGATATAATATAATAAATAACATGTTTGAAATAGCTTTAGACTGGTCATGGTCGTAGAAAGAAATAAGCATGATCAAGCGGTGAATACATGCACATAACTGGGAAAGAATAATTTGAGACTGTTCCCAATATAGCAAATTATAATATATGTAAAATCTAGCTCAGCTGATTATCTGATCCTATTATGAT
This sequence comes from Cepaea nemoralis, assembly GCA_014155875.1. Classification (NCBI taxonomy): domain Eukaryota; kingdom Metazoa; phylum Mollusca; class Gastropoda; order Stylommatophora; family Helicidae; genus Cepaea; species Cepaea nemoralis. The sequence continues at coordinate 397,761 of JACEFZ010027296.1, read as the reverse complement.
GTGAACCGGTATAGCTGATGTTTCTGCTTCAGTTGCCTAGAAGGATCTTCTGCACGATTGTCTTTAGACGTTTCCTGCTTCAGATGTCTAGCAGGATCTGCTAAACAATTACATTTAATTAATAATTTCCCCAAAGCAGTTTTCTGCCGTGGATCCGTATCTGTGAAGTTATAGAGCCTTCGCTTTGAGTAGGTCTGAATGCGGTGAGGAATAGGTGACCAGTTTTTCTGAATACAGCCTAAATGCAGTGAGGAATAAGTGACCTGCCTTTTTGAATAAAGCCTGAATACTGTGAGCAATAGGTGGTCTGTCTTTCTTAACACAGAATCAATGCATTGAGGTATAGGTGACCAGTCTTTCTGAGTACAGCCTAAATGCAGTAAGGCATAGGTGACCTGTCTTTCTGAATACAGCCTGAATACGATGAACAATAGGTGACCTGTCTTCCTGAATACAGCCTGAATGCGGTGAGGAATAGGTGACCTGTCTTTCTGAATGCAGTGAGGAATAGGTAACCTGTCTTTCTGAATACAGCCTGAATGCAGTGAGGATTAGGTGACCTGCCTTTCTGAATGCAGTGATGAATAGGTGACCTGTCTTTCTGAATACAGCCTAAATGCAGTGAGGAATAGGTGACCTTCTTTCTGAATGCAGTGATGAATAGGTGACCTGTCTTTCGGAATACAGCCTAAATGCAGTGAGCAATAAGTGATCAGTCTTTCTGAATACAGCCTGAATGCAGTGAGCAATAGGTGAACTGTCTGTCTGAATACAGCCTGAATGCAGTGAGCAATAGGTGACCTGTCTGTCTGAATACAGCCTGAATGCAGTGAGGAATATGTGACCTGTCTTTCTGAATGCAGTGATGAATAGGTGACCTGTTTTTCTGTATACAGCCTAAATGCAGTGAGGAATAGGTGACCTGTCTGTCAGAATACAGCCTGAATGCAGTGAGCAATAGGTGACCTGTCTTACTGAATACAGCCTGAAGGCAGTGAGCAGTGAGGTACAGGTGACCTGTCTTTCTGAATACAACGTGAATGCAGTGAGGAATAGGCGACCAGTATTTCTATAACTTTCGCAGGCGACGAGCTCGTGTGTCAGACTAGTTTCAGAGACCGTGCTCATGACATTATAAGGGTAGTTTGCTATTAGCTGTTCTTGGGCTCATGATCTACTGCGCGTTCTTTTGCACTCTTAGGGTTATTGCCAAAATAGCTCTAAACATGGTATAGACAGTTAAACTTTACTTAAGCAAAGGATGTTTTCGCTATAGAGGAAAAGAGATCCGGTTACAAGACACATCCCTGTCGTACTCCAAGCTTTATTTAGTTCATAATTGCCCTCTTAATTTCCCATTTTAATTACTGCTACTTGGTTCCAGTAAATATTCTTTATTATTCTGAGATCTTTCCCATCAGTGTTATTATCTTTCAAAAGTTTAATCAGTTCATCATGTTTTACTTTATCAAATGCTTTAGTATAATATAGTTAGTTAGTTAGTCTTTCCTCTTGAGCCCAAGGCGGCGCATAGGGTAGAAGTCATGGCTCTCCATATCCGGCGGTTCACTGCTACCTGTTGTAGATCCTGGATGTTCACTTGGCCGTTGAATGAGCCTTCTCTGATAATGGTTCTACGCAGGGTCTCTCTTTGGTCTTCCCCATTAGTATAATATATGAAGCACAAATATATGTCTTTCTGTGTCTCAATTGACCTTTCTATTAGTGTTCATTATGTATATATTGCAATCTTTGTGCTTTTTTTCTTCCACAAATCCATAGTGTTCTTCACCAATTTCCATTTTTTTCTTCTTTTTTGTTCTTCTAATTATAATTCTGAGTAGAATCTTAGTGGCATGGTTTATGGGGTGAACTGTACGACAATTGTCACGTTCAATTGCTCCTGGTCGTTTTTGGTATAGCTGTAAATACTGATTTAAGCACATCACTCGGTAGATATCGACTGCTGTAAATATCATTAAACATTTTGGTTTATGTATCTACGCCACATTCTCCCAAAACTTATAATGCTTCGATTGTGATTCCATCTAGCCCCGTTATTTTTCCTTTCTTCATATGTTTAATAGCGTCAGCGGCGTCTTCTTTTAAGAAATAGGTGGACCTTCTAAGTTACTTTCTTCTGTTAATTCTTCTCTTTCGCCACCATATAATTATCTTATATACTAATTCCACCTCTTCATTATAGCATTTTCGTCCAATAGTATCTTTCATGTTTATGATTTTAAACACCCTGTATTTATTCTTATTTTACATCCTCTGGGCTCACTGATTTGTCTGCGCACATTATTTTTTTAATCGTTAATATAATTCAATTTTCTTCCACTGCTCGTTTAACCACATTTCTTTTGACTTCACACATTTATCTCTTATTTCTTTATTTATTTTAGCATAATTCTTGTTTGTTAATTTTACTCTGTTTACTTTTGGCCATCAACTTTAAGATTTCTAGTTATCCATTTTATCTTAGCGTTTTGACTTCTCTCTTCTCGGTACTTTCTCTGCTCGTTTGATGAATGGAACCCTTAACATTTCCCATTGTTCATTTATACTCTGTATTTTAGCTTTTGCAATTGTATCGATTTTTTTTACCACTCACTCTATATTGTCCTTCAATTTCATTATCTACCTCTAAAACCTCTTTATTAAGTCGTATGGTCCTAAGGACTTTTTTACCCCTTTCTTCAGTCTTACTTTTATCAGTCAACATAGTGATACATGGTCACAATTACAGTCAGCACCA
>JACEFZ010027296.1:355000-387500 GCA_014155875.1 Cepaea nemoralis | reverse complement strand
GAGAGTGACATTCTTCTGTTCCAGAATCCGTTTGATTGTAACTTTGATTACGTGCCAGTTGAACAAGAGTTGGAGCTCAATGATTTGCAGCAAATGTCTTGTTGAAAGAGAAGCACTGAGGAGGACAATGTGTTGAATTTTACCTCTGCTTACCTGGTGTTGAGTTTACTAAACTGAAGAAATTTGCCGCTCGTATGGCAGCAGTGTTTCTAACAATTTATATCTGTTAGCAAACATTTTCAAAAATGAAGTATGTGAAGTCAACACATCGAACGAGATTGACTGATGACTATTTGAAAGCAATTCTCTTGATTGGATGCAGCAAATCGAAACCAAACATTGATGATATCTTGAAAGCCAAATATCAGTTTCACAATTCACACTAACCATTGTTTGCTGCTTAGTTTGTGAGATTCAGATATATGCACAATAGGTCTAATGCAACTATCTTTTTGCTAACGTCGCCTTCTTTAATAACATTTTGTTACGTAAATAAATATGTTGGTTACCTTCGTTGTTTATGCATTGCACGCCACCCACCTATGATTAACTTATTTTTTCGTCTTTTTTTCCCAGAGCTTTCGTTCTGGCTTGCAAGTATTGTTAAAGTTAGTTGCATATCTTATACAGGACGTTTGCAGTTAACACCAGCAGTTTTTGCTGTTGTTGATGTCTTGGCAAGTTTACGTTCAGTAGTTTGCCATTGCTTTCTAAACGGCCGGCCCCTATACCATAGTGTAAAAAATTGCGCTACCCGTTGTCACGAATTTGCTCAACTCAGCTGGCCTTCGCTAGGGGAATCCCCGTCGGGAGAAGTCCACGGGAGAAGTCCACGGGAGAATTAGGTCGCCAGGTTAAAATTAACTTGGGGAAAGTCGGCCGGTTGCTCGGTACAGAAAGTTCGAGAAATCACTCGAAGTAGAAAGTTCGAGTTAGCATTGTGTACTCAACCACCCGATGACCAGAACCGGAATGATCCACACGTGAATGTAATCCATGATTTACGGAGAATGGTATCTTTTGCATGATACGTCACTCCGGCGTGAATTGAGTTTTTCACTAAACTCAAGGCTAGCCCTGTTTTGATTCAGTGTCACTTCAGTCACCTACCAGAGCGGATGCTCTTGAAACCAGCTGCTATTGTCTAGGGCAGTCCAATGCTAAACAGTAACTACAGCTGAACGTGGTCATGTCTTCTGCTCGAAGGTAAAGATTTATGTTAGTCTTTCCGGGTAGTGATCCAGCGAATTTCGCGGTTGTAAACTCCACGCTGGGCGTTCGAATAGTAATTAATATTTATGAGGTCGGCGATTAATACCTGAGCGGAAACACGTTGTCGCGGCGTGTGTTTGAATACTCAGGCTGTGTAACAGGGTTTCTGTGAACTGAAGTTATGTAAACAAATCCTTTACATAAGCGATTGCTATGAGGCCCATATTATATTGGTGTAATTTAGGAAGGCAGTGGTTTAACGGAATGTTACTATTGTAGTGAAGTTAATACTGCTATTCACGAATGTACTTTTTTCCGGACAGACTAAGTGTTAGTTTAGCATGTACTAGGTTACTGGTAATTTTATATTAAACAGCTAGCTGAAGTGAGGTAGAATTCTTTCACAAATGTGTTAAAGATATTTAGTGCTGTGATTGTGGTGCTATGCTGTGTCATTTGATGCGCCTATTTTAGTTACTATGAAATAGTGGTGTCATTCCAGGAACAAGTGCTGCTAAATAGTTAGTCATATTGGTGTGGTGAAATATATATGGTGCTGGTGTAGCGTAATGTCGTGCCATGCGAATTGACCGATGTGCCGTGAGACGACGTGTCGACTCGGTGTGCCTGTGCGTTGCCGTTGCGATGTTTGGGGACCGATAGATGATTGTGGGGGATAGTGCTGTGATTGTGGTGCTATGCTTTGCCATTTGATGCGCCTATTTTAGTTACTATGAAATAGTGGTGTCATTCCAGGAACAAGTGCAGCTAAATAGTTAGTCATATTGGTGTGGTGAAATATATATGGTGCTGGTGTAGCGTAATGTCGTGCCATGCGAATTGACCGATGTGCCGTGAGACGACGTGTCGACTCGGTGTGCCTGTGCGTTGCCGTCGCGATGTTTGGGGACCGATAGATGATTGTTGGGGAACCGCTTCGTGATATGTGGGGAACCGATCGATGATATTTGGGGAAACGATTGGCGAATTGGGAAACCAGTGGGGGAAATACTCTACATTTTCCTATGCACTTTCTTTACAGTCTGGACATATACTAGGGTTTGACTGATAAATGAAAATGTGCTGGGATACTCAGAGGGACAATGAGAAATATGGGATAGAATACGTGTTGCAGGTTCACAGTTGATGGGACTGGCCCATAAGGCTGGTTGAACCGTTCTAACTTTGCCAACGGCCAACCTAGGTGGCACAGGGAGGATGGATGTACACCTTCGACGTGGGGTGGAAAACGACATGTTTTGCACCCGAGACTTGTTGCCTCTGGAGCAGAGGGTTTCACAAGGAGGGTTTCTCTATAACATGGGGCAGAGCTCCCAGAAGAGAAAACACTGGATGGATCAATTTATTATTTACCTTGTTAATTACTTAATTGGTTAATTAATGAATTGATAATTATGTTTATGTTGACAATGACGGGGAGTTGTCCAGACAGACATCTCTACCGGAAACATATGTTCTACTTGTATATATTGCCTAATAGCTTTAGACAATGCACGTAGAGAAACAATAGGAGAAATAGAGATATATAGGTACTAAGATGAGGGGGTGGAAGTGCTTCATGACTGGACCAGTACATTTTGGCACCGCACCTCTCAGACAGGCAATTCAAGGCGCACACTGACAGCGGATTCACATACGTGCCTGCTCATCTTCCTGATGTTGAAGATCCCGTAAACTTCATTTTAGATTGGTTATATTATTACTAATGGCATAGCAAGATCATGTTGTGTAAGGATGTCAGTGTTGGTGCCGATTGCTCTAACGTACCTCTCTCTTTGTGCAGAGTTTACCTTTTGAAGTAGTAACCACGAAACTGATACACAGATGGAGCGATTTGACTACATCCTCATTCCAGGTACACAGCCCAGGCTTGGGTGGTGTCAAAGTACTGGGAGCAAGTCAACACCATCAAATTGGTGGAAAGTAACCATACCCTATTGCATACAGGTAATCCAGGAGAGACCATGCTTGATCACCCGTTGTGGGAATTCCGAAGATGATGATTCTACTAGATCACACTTTGATCGAACAGAGCAGTCGTCTAATGAGACTAAAGAGCTTAGGAAGCTGTATCTACCTCATGAAGAATATTCTCTATTACCAGAATCAGGTAGAGTCATGTCATGCATATTACTCGTCAACTTGCATGTATGAATCTGCTACAGTCGACGACTGCTACAACGAAAACGACTGGTGAATCTGGTGTATTCCAGTCAGAAGTGTTTTGACATGTTTCCTGTTACATTTTATAAGGACTGGTTGGACTTTTGGTATTCCAGTCAGTAGTGTTAGGACATTGATCTGCTACATTACAATATGATTGGTGTGAACTTCTTCAGCCAAAGTAAGGGGTTTTCTGATATTGCTAGGTTAGAGACAATGCATTTATATGTAGTTCTAGAAACCCAGCCAGGGTTCCAACAGCATTTGAACAAACATTAATATTGTAGGTTCAAGGATGCATACTTCACTTGGTGATGATCAACAGAAGACACCTCAGGTCATAGGGTCCCCCCAACTAAACTGCTGAGAATAGAAGTCAAAGTGCTGACACCATTAAGTGACATTTATAATATCATCTATGATGAGATTCCGGTCAAGTCAAAGCGTCTATTAGGCTAATCCCATTATGCATCACCGGGTACTTGTTCGCGGCCGGGAGAGTCAACAAGTGTCCAGAAAACATTGCCTAGAGAAGGACCGGTGAGTCTCCGAGACTGACTACACGGATACACACAACAGATCTTCCAGTGCCTGATGATAATCAAGGGATCATCTCCTACACTTACTCTACTCTACTCTGTCATCTAATATGCACATAGATACCCTTTCTATCGGTGTCTTTATCATCCTGCTTCGACACTAGTGTACAATAACCTTCTTGTTTGGTTAACATGACTTTACTGAAGTATATGGGTGATGTCTTGGATGAGCCTAGGGTTCAAGGTCCTTAGTATAGGGGGATAGGATAGAGGGAGTCTGGAAATTATTGGGGGGGGGGGGGGTGTCCTGTAGACTGAAACAACTTATATTACATGTCTGGTGGTAAGTACAGGTGGAAGGAGCAAGTGTATCTACGTGTCCGCCCCAGGGGTCAGTATACACAGTAAAAGTTATCCGTCGGCTGGGAAACAACGACGATCCCGATACACCCAGTCTGCTGCCAAATCGCGCGCTGTTGTGTTTCGAACTTGGGTAAAGGGAATTACGGACTGCGTCCTTAAGACATTCGCCAAGGAGCCGGCTCAGGTATTGTACATAATGACTATGCGGCCCGCGCTCGACATTTTGTCAGTTATCCGGCCCGCCGTGAAAAAAGTTTGGTGGCCCATGTATAGAGTGATGAAACATTACACAGAAATACAATAATTGGTGTTGAATGTAAACATGCATTCATTATCATTGTAGTTTCTGTGAATATTCCATAACAATATTAAATGTTCCTATCTGGAGTAAAACTGCCATCTACCGCCATTGAAATTACCGCATTACAGCATGCGATCTTCATAATTTCAGTGTGACATTGTCTCCCACCTTAAATGGTCGAAAATTACAAAATACACATAAAATGGATGCTAAATTTAATAATGCATAGAATAACAATGTAATACGTCTCATCAAACGGTATTTACAGGTTTATTTACCACTTATAATAGACAGCCTGGTTCTCCGGTATACCAAAGATTCTTGATTAGCCAGAAATGGACAACGCAAAACGGGGTGGGAAAAACTATATCAAGTAATCGGTGTCTGTTTTAACTCGATCTTGAAATAATCGAGGAATTTAACATAATGAGTACTCTAAATTTCATCAAATTGGAGACACAAAAACAAGAAAACGAAAGTTACCGCAAAATGTCTCCGGTAAAGTTCGGCAACCGAAAAATGTAGTGCCTACTTATGCAATGGTAATTGTGACAAAACCACAAGAGGTTGCTAAATGCAGAGATAATAGTCTTTCATTACCCCCAGTTAGAATTTCAAACTTTTTCAGTTGTGAATTCTTCACTGCAACGCCCACTCTATGATGCCGCTTTTATGTCTGCCCTCTACAATTCCCCAAAAAAGGTGCAATTGTTTTCCCCTAGTGACCCTTCCTCGGCGAGGCGAATCTCCTACAGGCCAGCATTATCAATATTAAGACGACTGAGTTCCGAATCAATCACAGCCGTGTTTCGCACACCATCAATATTCGTCAAGTAAGTGGACAATCCTGGACACATGGTTCTTACGCTCCAGGTTTCAAGCCGTAGCTTGAGGTTTCTATCTTTATTTTTAGTGCTTGGTGCATTGGTTTCACAGCCTGCGATTCAGATTTTGCCCAAGCCCCAAGCGCACATTAAAGCAGGCAGGCTGATGTGGATCAGCTCCCAACTGGCTGGCGGATGCCTAGCTTGAGGCGGGCGGTAGCTGATCAGTGAAACCAGTAAATGTCTCCCACCGTCAGAGCTATCCAAAGGCGCCACCTGTATACGCCAGTTGACAAGAACCTAAATCCCGTATCTGCCACCTCTCGATTTGATTCCGAGACCGATTAAGACCAGGGCTGGAGTTATACGTATCCATAGCACAAAGTCTGGGCTGAATTGTAGATACCATGTGTTGCCCATGCTGCATGATCCCTCTCTCGGCCTGCCTAGTTTACTCCAGTGGAAAGGTGACACCGATACATCTGGTACAAGACTGCAGACGCTGCCGGATCAACAAAGCATTGCACTAACTGTCCGCCTGTCGGAGCTTCGTTCCTAGACCAGTTGCCAACAAAGGCTTGGGGCCAGGTCTGCTCTGCCACGACATTTAGTTTTTATGTTGCATTTCCTCGCACCAGGATAAGGTCTGTACACTTCTAACTGCGTCGCCCAACATTCAGCGCTAACAGAAAGCAGCTAGTATCGTCTACTGTCATACGGTTGCTCGGTCATATCTGACAAAGACCTGAAAAAGCGATTACTTATATGTAATAAATTACATATAATCAAGCCAGCAACACCATGATAACACGGATAAAACAAAAGTGGCAATGTCACTTAGTTTAATCATGTATAACATATTATTTCAGAATGTGACTGACGTTGAATTTATCAGGAAAGGATGACAAATCCTGAAACAACTTTCTTTGGCATATATCTAGACATAACACAATGTTGCTGTCAATAAATAAAGTGTTAAATCCATTTCTGTAAGATAAATAATGGATTATTAGTTTTTTCTAAAAAGGCAATACTAATTTATTTTTTTTTTTCATTTTCATTTAGCAATGGGACCACATGTTGCCCAGTTCATAGGTGCTATACTTATGAGAGGAAATAAAAGTTAAATAGCCAAAACTCTTATATATATATATATATATATATATATATATATATATATATATATATATATATATATATATATATATATATATATTCCAATACAAGGATGTCTTTATACATACATCTACAACATACACGATTTTTCTGATTATGTATCAACGATACCGGACTTTGGAGTTGCATATCTTGCATTGATGTTCATGATATGCTGATATATTCATTCCTCAAGCCATTTGTAGAAGCAATAACTTCTGGTTCCACGAAAACCCTAGAAACATGTGTTTTTTAATTAGTAACAACAAGTACCATTCATAACACTCATGCACGCACGCATGGACGCACTCACACGTACACACAAAGAGACACACACACTGACACACACAGTTTGTCCATCTATTCTCCCTTGCTCTCGAACCTACAAAATGTGATGGCTTCACACCACATACCCATTGGTGGAAACTGCTTTGGAACAGTTTTAAAAACGTGTATATATATATATATATATATATATATATATATATATATATATATATATATATATATATACTGAGAGAGAGAGAGAGAGAGAGAGAGAGAGAGAGAGATGTGTATAAGAGAGAGAGAGAGAAAGAGAGAGAGAGAAAGAGAGAGAGAGAGAGAGAGAGAGAGAGAAAATCATATGCCCTCATCACATGCCATGCCTATAGGTCTAGACAGTCATGTCTCGTTCATGCCATGTGGCAAATCTATCCAGGTATTTTCCTCTCGGTCTTCCTCTTAGTCCCTTCGATCTTGCCAGTTGTCACTAAGTTCTCCAATCCATTTCTTCTCATAACATGTCCAAAAAATGTTGACTGTCTACGTCTAATTTCTCTAATCAATTTACGATTTTCATTTGTCTCCTGTAGTACTTGGTCATTGGTTTTTCTGTCTGTCCATGATATTCTTTGCATGTTCTTCAGAAACCACATTTCTGCGGCCATCAGATGTTTTTCAGCTTGACTGCACATTGTCCAAGTTTCACATCCATACAACAGAAAAGGCTCTATATATCCCCTCAACACTCTTTTTCTCATTTCACTTGACATCTTTTTATTGGTCAGAATGTTTTTATCTTGCTAAAGGCTACTTTCGCCATGACGATTTTTGTTCTAATCTCTTCAAGGCATCTCCCATCAGATGTTATGACTGTTTCGAGATAATTTTACCGATTCACTTGTTGAAGAATATTCCCATTTACTTGTATATTGATTGATTGATTGATTGATTTAGGAACCGACATTACTACGTTCTTCATAGTGACGACCATAACCTGTGTCTTCTTACAATTTAATTCCAACCCCAGCTGCTCACTGTGTACAACAACTGCCTCTACTAATTGTTGTAGATCTTGTGCATTGTCTGCAATCAATAGTGTATCATCTGCATATCTAATGTTATTGATGTTTCGTCCTCCAATGCTAATTCCATTTATATCTTCTACATTCCTGAAAATATTTTCACTCTATAGGGAAACAAGATCTGGAGACATTATACATCCATGCCTAACACCTCTCTTAATAGGTTGATATTGTCCCACTTCATTATCAATCCTTATGGCAGCTTGTTGTTTCCAATATATGATTTTTATAAGTCGAATGTCTTTCCCATCATTTTATAGATCTGCAAGCATATCTACCATGTTGACATGTCTAACTTTATCAAAAGCCTTTGTGTAGTCAATAAAGCAAAGGTGTATATCCTTGTTTACTTCTATAGCACGTTCAATAACTGTTCGCAGCATATACACAGCATATACTGTATCCTTTCCTTCTACAAACCTACATTGTTCTTCCCCTATTTCAGGTTGTATTTTCTTCCTCACTCTTTGCATGATAATTCGTAGCAAAATCTTTGTGATGCGGCTCATTATACTAATTGTTCCATAATGATCACATTCAAAAGTTCCTGATTTCTTTGGGATTGCAATAAATACAGAGTTACATAATTCACAAGGTATATCTTCAGTATCATATAATGTGTTCAGGAGTCTTGTGACTTGATCTAGTCAAAATTCTTCTAAAGCTTTAATCATTTCTATTTTTTTGTTATCTGCACCGTGAACCTTGGCAGCTTTCATATACTTAAGAATATTTCTAACCTCCATCTTCAAAATTGGAGTCCCTTCATTATTAAATCTAATATCATACTGTTTCTCTCTGTTATCGTTATAAAGGGTTTTCACATAATCTGTTTATACATGTAGAATCTGATCTTTTTCTATAATGATTTTGCCATCTTTAGTTTTTAAGCAGCCTGTTGATGTACTTGTTCTTTTATTAGTAAGTTCCTGAATTCTTTTGTGCACTAATTTGGTATTTTGAAGAACAGGTTTGGAAACCTAGCTATGGGGCGGTTGATAAGAAGTAGTCTTATCCACCAGGCCAAACGACTCTGCAGAGAAACCACCGATCTGCCCAGAGTTGGTATCCCTCTAACAACTATTCCAGAGCGAACTCCATGGAAAGATGAATATAGACTATCACTACAAATCCAGACAAAAGTGAGAGGAATTTTTGACAAGGAAGAACAGAACAGTGTGCAGCGTAGTACAGCCACTCTCAACTTCCTTGGTGAAGAATACTCACAGGACCTCTGGATCCGAGTCTACACAGATGGGTCAGCATAAAATGCTGTTCGAAATGGAGGAGCGGGAGTGTTCATGGAATATCCAAATAATACTAGGCACACAGCCAGAGTATAGACAGCAAAGTACTGCCATAACTATGATGCTGAAATTGAGGCAATAAGATAGCAACAGAGAAATAACTAAATACCAGCAATGGTACACAAGCTGTGGTGCTATTGACAGATGCAAAATCAGTACTCGAGGCGATCCTATCTTGGAAATTGCCAGTACTAAGGACACTACTTTCTGAACTTACAGGCAGCATAATGTCACACTACAGTGGATACCATCCCACTGTGCAGTACTAGGAAACGACAGAACTTCAATTTGCTAAAGAAGGAGCGAAGGAAGAACCGCCTGATGTGCCCGTTGCATACCACCAAAAGAAAAGAATGATCAAATCAATCAGAAAGCCATCAAAACCTGCTCAAGATGACTACCACGTTATGGACCAGAACAAGTCATTATTCTGTGCCTCAGAAAAGGACACAATAGGCTACGCAACCACATGTATACACAATTCAAGTTTTGGTGAAACAGCCATGCGCACGTGTGGATTGGCGTTGCGGACAGCAGAGCACATACTCCAAGACTGCCCAAAGTATAACATATCTAGGCAAACCTTCTGGCCTAGAAAGGCGACAGTGGAAGATTGTGACATGTATGTCATCATCCCTCAGTCTTTTCCAGCAGACATTGCTACGATACGCTACCTGACAAGGAAATGCTATTAAAAAGCCCGACGGGAGAATCAACGTAACTAACTTTCGTTTGAATTAAGCATTGATTGGCCGAGCCCCGGAAACACAGGCTTAAGCGAGACAAAGGCTTGGTAGACAAAGCGGTCTCGTCAATCGCCATGTTTTCTTAAAGTTAGCGGGTGACCCATTGTTAATGGGTTAATTAAAAGCCCACTTATTCTCTGCGTCTTGGGTGAGCATTATATTATATAAAACATATCATGTTATGTATTAGAATAAATGCTTTGATGCAACTAATATCATGATTGAAGTTGTGTGTGTGAAAAATATGAGAAAAGTTGGTTTGAGTCACGCAATCTATACTATCGCCATGGTGTCCAGTGAGCTTTCATTCAGCTTACAATATAATCTTGCTATGAGTCACCGTTCTGATACGCTTTTGGAAAATTATTTTATAATGCTTATTTTTCACAACTGGTCTCTGTGTTATAAAGTGTTTTTTTCTGAGTGCATAATTTGTATTTCTGCCCTTAGGAGGGAGAAATATTCCTATCTGTGTACAACATAATAGTATGTTTGAGAGAGAGATATTCTCGCTGGACTTTTTCATGCACTTAGTAGTTAACCTTTTGTTTACATTGTTGTAAATACACAGGGGTGTGATTGTCTTGTAGTCTTTTTCATAAATGATGTTATGGGATTTTCATTTTTTATGATATACATAATCTCAAGTGTATGGGACAAGATTCCCATGATTTCTCTTCTATGAGTATTTTACCTTTTATGCTCATGATTGTTACTGCTTAATGCGGTTATAAGATTGTCATTTGGTATGATATATCTATATATAATATATAATCTCAAGTGAGTGGGAAATGACACCATGCTCTTGTGTTTTTACTTTGAGATGTTGGGTAATACCCACTAGAGAGTTCATACCATGTTTAGTAAAAGACTAACAAGTTTTTCTGTTATTCATCATATATATGTATAGTTTATTATGATACATTGTTACCAGAATGTATGTTTTATTATGATACATTGTTATCCAAGTTTGGATTGTATAACTAATCTATATCGACCCTGTTCTTCTTCACTATACAGCGCTAGAGATGGCGGTGGAGTATTGGCACTAGTCACCATGCTTGGCACTGGAATTATAGTCAACTTATTTGGATTTAGAGGCAGGAAACTGGGATATCAGCCTACCCCTAATATTGGTGGCTGGTGTTCACAAGTATGGGCTTAGACACAAGTTTTATGAACCCATGGTGTCTTAATCACAAGTATTGTTTGTTAGTGTTTTAACTATTGTTCACTGGTGATGTCTATGTCCTAGAAATAGAAACCTGTGTTAATGTTTGTATATGAGAATGGTTAACTCATTTTGTATCCTTTTGGTGGGAGACCTTTTCCGTGTATAGAACCTCATAAAATAGGGTCGTCTCGGGGATTGTAAACCCATATAGGATTATTCCTGGTAGGATGTAAGAAATTCTTGATTGATTTTGTGTGATGTTAAATGTTATTGTTACTCTGGGATGTTCTTGATTAGTTAAATTATGGTAGTATGATAAACATATTATTGTACTATATGTCCTCATTTTTGCATAGACCCACATATGAGTCCTGGGCTGTTTAACTATGTTGTTATATATTGCCATTTTATTTTGTGCATGCTCTGTTTGTTGGGGTCATGTACTATTGAAACTTATCCAAAGCAACAGACAAATCAAAAAAAAATTTTAATGGCTGAGACAGATAGGATATAGACCCCCAAATTCTTTTTAGAGAATTCAGTAAAGATATCTTTATTTAAGTGGGACATGATGTGCATTTGAGATTTAAGGAACATCAGGGTGGAAATAACAATAAACAATTAAGTTGATTTAATGTTAGGGCCAATACTCCACCTGCAATTTTATCCGACATGTATAATGGAAGGAGTATGAATATTGTTGTAACTTGCAGTATTCGTAGTCGCCATGCGGGAAACAGTGGATTTTATATTTCACCCCATATGCATAACATGTTCGGAAATACTGAAAGTAGATAGATTTACACTAATGATTCCTATAAGGACATAAAGACTCCTATTTAACGCTTTCAGTTTAAGGGTCTGGTATTCATAACAGATCTTTTATTGTCCATGTGTCAGAAATGGCACTGGTCAATTTTATTATTCGGTTGTTGTAACTCTGTAGTGAACAAGGATCCATTTACTACGTGAGAGGAAGCAATTGAATTACAGGGCCCCTTTGACAAGCTAGACCCTCTGGCATTACCAGTGACAGAGAAGCATACGTCGTTGTGTGATTGGCGAAAGACGGATATGGTCTCAACCGTAAATTTACCCTGTTTTTTTTATTGGGATGTCATAGAAATTTTAAGAGCTACCGGAAGAAACCTGCAAGTATCTCAAATTTTTGATGTCAGAAAACAGGAAATTGGTCCTCATCTGCGACATTCCCAATTTTATTCTCATCAGAGAATTAGTAACAGGCTCGGGCAGCATTAGCTCCCATTTTGCATGTTGCTTGTACTGACTTGAAAGACTAGGGACAGCTTTCTAGTTGTCACATTATATTCTTAAAGTCAGGATTTTTCTCCAAAACATCAAACTATTTTGGTGGTCTAGGAGATAGCACGATTTATACAACTATTAGCTAATGGTTGTTGTTGACGTACCTCTCGACAGATGAAGAGTAGGACGCCTTATTCTTATATATAAATAGACCGTGTTAGATTGGGATATAGCAAGGACTATACTTTTCAAGCAGTTGGAAGCCTTTGGCTGAGAGTTGCTTGACTTTTTACTAAGTTAGTATTTCCTCTTGGGAGTCTCTAGTAATATATTTCAGTTCAGAGGAAAAAGCTTTCAAACTCTTCCAGTTTCAACAGATTCATTGTTCTCCGTATTAATCGGTTACGAACAGACCTGGAGAGAAACTTAAAGGTACCCTGATTTTTTTTTTATCTTGAGGAAGTTATCTCAGGAAACACCAGAATAGAGGGATATAATTATACCTGTGGCTTTCATTGCTTACAAGTAAGGTAACCCATCAGTAAACTGGGAGTGTACCGACAACTTGGTTGTTCGGATGACTATTACAGGGACCACCTACGGCTTTAAATCCTATATGAACTGAGTATAATGTGGATGGTGATACAGCAACGTGCAATGTTATTACATCTACTTTACGGTGCTTAGGTGGAAATTGACTACAACATAGTTGGAGGCAGATGACGATCAATCTACGACAATCGACGCAGAATTACTCACTATTTTCGCCACGAAAGAAACGTATACGTGTTGGAGGGGAGAGAGAAAATGCCGGTAACTCATTCTAGTCAGGGTAAAGTGCGGATGGACTTATAAACTAGCCAGGACTTTTAGTAGATTTGACATCAAAGCAAATGAACCTACACATGTGCTAATGATACTTACCCAGTTCAGTATGTTAATATGACTGATTTGAAAGAGGAGATCGTGCTGTTAGCATATTTTAAGGATGATATTCTTATGGCTAATGAAACGGTTGTCGAAGCTTTATATCTTCGTTCAAACGTCTTGGAGAAATTGGTTCAATTACAGTGGAACCAATACCTCATATTCAAATCTCATAAGTACCCTCATATTTCAATGGAATGCTGACAACAGTGGAGAGAGAGTTACACTTCTTCAAGCGTAGCAAGATGAACCTTCAATGTTATGTCCAGTTGTCTTGGCAAGTAGAAAAATGAATGTGGCACTGAGAGATTATTCTACCATAGTGATTAAAGGTAAAGCATAATTGGAGGACCTGGAAGACCAAATGCATCAGATTAAGAAGGTGGAAGACTGTGGATGATGTATCAGCTCTATCTATGTGGGTAGACCTGTCTAGGTGGGAGACTTGTGACATGTATGTCATCATCCCTCAGTCTTTTCCAGAAGACATTGCTAGGATGCGCTACCTGAAAAGGAAAGGCTATTAAAAAGCCCGACGGGAGAATCAACGTAACTAATTTTCGTTTGAATTAAGGCCATTGATTGGTCGAGCCCCGGAAACACAGGCTTAAGCGAGACAAAGGCTTGGTAGACAAAGCGGTCTCGTCAATCGCCATGTTTTCTTAAAGTTAGCGGGTGACCCATTGTTAATGGGTTAATTAAAAGCCCACTTATTCTCTGCGTTTTAGTTGAGCATTATATTATATAAAACATATCATGTTATGTATTAGAATAAATGCTTTGATGCAACTAATATCATGATTGAAGTTGTGTGTGTGAAAAATATGAGAATCGCTTTCATTGAAAAGTTGGTTTGAGTCACGCAATCTGTACTATCGCCATGGTGTCCAGAGAGCTTTCATTCAGCTTAAAATATAATCTTGCTATGAGTCACCGTTCTGATACGCTTTTGGAAAATTATTTTATAATGCTTATTTTTCACAACTGGTCTCTGTGTTATAAAGTGTTTTTTTCTGAGTGTATATTTTGTATTTCTGCCCTAGGAGGTAGAAATATTCCTATCTGTGTACAACATAATAGTATGATTGAGAGAGAGATATTCTCGTTGGACTTTTTCATGCACTTAGTAGTTAACCTTTTGTTTACATTGTTGTAAATACACAGAGGTGTGATTGTCTTGTAGTCTTTTTCATAAATGATGTTATGGGATTTTCATTTTTTATGATATACATAATCTCAAGTGTATGGGACAAGATCCCCATGATTTCTCTTCTATGAGTATTTTACCTTTTATGCTCATGATTGTTACTGCTTAATGCGGTTATAAGATTGTCATTTGGTATGATATATCTATATATAATATATAATCTCAAGTGAGTGGGGAATGACACCATGCTCTTGTGTTTTTACTTTGAGATGTTGGGTAATACCCACTAGAGAGTTCATACCATGTTTAGTAAAAGACTAACAAGTTTTTCTGTTATTCATCATATATATATGTATAGTTTATTATGATACATTGTTATCAGAATGTATGTTTTATTATGATACATTGTTATCCAAGTTTGGATTGTATAACTAATCTATATCGACCCTGTTCTTCTTCACTATACAGCGCTAGAGATTGCGGTGGAGTATTGGCACTAGTCACCATGCTTGGCACTGGAATTATAGTCAACTTATTTGGATTTAGAGGCAGGAAACTGGGATATCAGCCTACCCCTAATATTCTACAAAGAGTGCTGGTTACTGCTGCACACCCTGAACCTGAATGTCAATGCCTGGATAATTAAGGGATTGTGAATATGCTGAAGTGGATTTCCCTACCTCTGGGAACTTACAGATATTGTGAATATTTTCAATGTATGCAAAGACATGAGGCATAACTGGCCTAGATGGTTTTCAGCGTATACCCTCTTCTAAAAGTCACAGCTTGATTCCACGTTCAACTGTCATATACCAGAGTCATGGATAGTCTGGGTTTCACCATCATTTACCAGTATGGATTTACCAACTGCTTTTGTGGACTCCCAGCTTCCTTTGAATCTTCTCATCCATCATATCCCAGACATGGACAATCAAGCACTATACCAACTCCCGGTCAATCAAGTCGTATATTCAGCCGAAGAAACAATAATCTACATCTTAACCAAGAAAAGGGCCGGAATATTCATGCCCAAATCAAGTTAGTTCTGTCAGGAAATACTATGGATAATGTGATGTCACTCCTCAACCAAAAATAGACTGAAAGTGTTTGTGCCTAATCCTGATCGAATCAATCACATGGACTCCTGTTTGTCACGCCACGCCAGAACGTTTCCGACTCATATCTGTCGGTTATACCACCCCGGAATGCTCCTAGCCCAGGGACTTAGCAACTGTGTCTTGAGAGATTACAGTATATCAACTTTGGATTCACATGGATTACTCCTACATGTTTTTCGCTTTGGATATATGATCCTTAGGTGAAAGCTCCGCGCGCGCGCGCGCGTGTGTGTGTGTGTGTGTGTGTGTGTGTGTGTGTGCAATCCCCAATTTTCTGAATAGGTGGATATATGCAAAGCAGCTATTTCCCTGGATTATAGAGAGTGTGATTATGGCCAGACTTTTCCTAGTGGATATTGAAGGAGAGGGAGTCATCATCAGACCCATTGGATAGTTCTAGAGACAGATTAGATAGATTTTCTTTATCTATTTCTGTGTATGGATTATTTACTTTATTTGTGTTTGACACATATATTTGTTGTGAACCTTTTTTGGGGATTTTTGGGGACTTCTGTTGTGGTTGTATAATTTGTGTGCATTACCTGAATATAATTTATTTCATGTATATGTCACCATAATGTAGCCAACAGGGGTTGTTCAAGACCCAAATGTATTCACAATACAGTTGTTTGTTTGTTTGGTTTAACCAAGCCTTGAAGTTACTTCGTTGTTAACCTGTTGTTCCAAAATTTATGTTTATAGTCCAGTTATGGTTACTGTTATGTGATACAGTGAGTCATTGTACTATTTTTGTCTAACTGTGGCTGTTTTCCTCTGTCATGTAATCCAGTTGTGGTGTCTAACTTTGGTTGTTGTCCCTCTGTTATGTAATACTGTGGATGTGCATGACAGTGGATACTTGTCATTGTTTATATATATATATATATATATATATATATATATATATATATATATATATATATATATATATATATATATATATATATATATATATATATATATGGGAGATTAAATGTGGGGCGGGGCACTTACACATAGACACACCTTATGGGTAGAGTGATTAGTTACTCGGGTGTCTGTGGTAGAACTTCCCGGATCTCCCAGCTTTCTGTGGGAAACATTTCTTCTATGTTAGTGTTGAACTTGCACCCTTTTCTGCCTTGATCAATGATTGGGGGTTTAACGAGCCAATATATTATTTCCTATAGAATGCGTGTTTGGGATTTAGACCCCATTCATACTGAATACCCCTAGCGAAACTTGTCCTTATTCTAAATTAGTATATTTACCACCCCACAAAGATAAACTCTATGGATCGCTGTGGGAACTAATAAAGACAGTTAAATTCATACAAGAGACAACATTGCAGTTATAGACATATTTCAAGCGACGAAAGAAGAAGAAAAAGGCCTGTTCGACTTGGGAGTGTAGATCAAATTTTGTGAAACCGCCAATGTGTATGGAACCCAAGGGCCATATACTTACTTACACTTATGAACATATTATATTGAGACATCAGATATCGTTTCTATGACATCATGCTTTATTTAAAATATTTGGACATACCTTAGAAGCAACTTTGCAATTACAATGCATGCTTTGCCACTAGCTACATGTTGTGTTGTTTGTCCATCAAGAATGATGATGACCATTCATTTCATCCAGTGGAGTTGAAAGTATGGAGCCGTGAGTTCTAAGATCGCTGATAAGGCCTCTTTTGACTCGAAATCTTCTTTGATAATGTGGGCAAATAATGCTTGACGTTCCAGGAGGATGATCCCTTGCAGTGGTTTTTGTCTGTCCAGCCTTTTCTTTACAGCTCTTGCAGTCCTGGTTGCAACACAAATGACTGCACCCTTGCGCAATGATGTACACCACGAATTTCGGTCCTTGGCAGCAGTCTCCCAGGTGTCATGATGAATTCCAAAAGGTTTCAGTTAGATTTTCAGAATGTCTTTAAATCGTTTCCTCTGGCCGCGTTGGGAGCGTTTACGCAGCTCGTCGTATAATAATTCGTTTAAAGAGTCTGTGATCTGGGATGCGAGTCAAGTGACCAGCCCAGCGAATATAATTCTTAATTTCTAGCTACATGCAAGACAAATAACAGCAGCTAGATGTCTGGTATTTTCGTTTGTATTACTTTAGCAATATTTTCACGAAATCTGACGTTCTTCAACGTCCGTGCGGGAAAAAAAACAAAGCATGCAAAACCAGTGAATGAATATACAAATGTATGGCAATTAAACACTAACCTGGTTTTAATACTTATCATATTTGAAGCATAACGTAGAGGAGTCCCACAATTAGACAACTGTAACCTAAAGATAAACCAAATAAAGGATATATGCAAAGAAATTTTATTAAAAGAGCATTGCAAGGAAATGTAATTAAATTAAAGGTATACAAATGTGCACAGATAAATGGAGCTCGCGTGAAGAGAAATAAGAGTAACTACAGGGTGTTAGAAATAAAAAAAATATATATATATTATTGGAGGCTGGTGCTATAATGAAGTTGGGGAACGAGTATATAAAAGATTTATATGATGTAGATAGAGACGAATTAAAAGAAGAAAGAAACGTTGAAGGTCGACCTATTATGAAAGAAGTCGCTGACGCTGTCGAACATATGAAGAAAGGAAAAATCTGGGCCAGATAGTATAGCAATGGAAGAAGTAGAAGGGCAGTGAGATTATGGAGTAGGCATATTAACGAAAATGTTGAATGATATTTACAACAGTGGCTATTTACCAAGTGATGCTGAAATATAAAGCTATTAAAAAAGCTGGTTAAGGTCGTTAAAAGTGAAAAATAGGCAGAGGTATGTCAAAGAGTAAGCAAAAACAAGTCACTGAAACTGTTCTGGTGAATACATAAAAGCATGAATGGGGTAGTCAAGAATAAGAGAATGTCTGACTTCCAAGGTGCTCACCTCATGTGGCAGAGGGCTGACAAGAACCAGGGCAATGCCCTCTTCGAACGATGTCTAGAGCAGAACAACAAGACAGACATGAGAGGCCAAAATCTTGCCGAGGAGGTCACCTTAGACGGGTTTAAGGCCCAGAACATTTTGGATGAAGACACAGTGACAGTGAAAGAAATCAAGGCTGTGCTTCGACGATCAAAAAAGAGTGTTCCAGGTGCCAAGGGCCGGAACTCACTCATCATGCCCGACCTCTTGGGTATGTGTCCAGGGATTATAAGATTTAGCAGACATATCTCAGTAGGCTCGTAGAATCACTGTACAAGTCTTTCGTGCACACAACACAAGTTCATAACGCGTCCTTAGAGTATATGTACACTTTATTACATCCCAGTCCTTACCGTGGTCGCCATCATGCCCCACCAGCATCTCGCCTTCCAGTGTTCTGGACATGACCATCCCACCAACTGGCTAGCAACAGTGTGCCCATCATACCGCTAATCGGTGTTTATTTCTTGTGTTTGTTGTACACTCTAGAATCTACATATAACTGCTACTGTTAAGAATAGTCTCTACTTACAGTACACAAGTGCCCAATGAGTCACGGCGTGTTTCCCTCGCCGCCATTCACAGTGTTCAGAAAACGAGGTCAGCTCTCTCGTCACAACCGATCAACCTGTACCGGGCCATTGGCCGTCTGTTACTTCAGTGTATTGCTCCTTCCCTCCTAGTTGTCTGAATCACGAACACTTCTTCATTGTTGTCTGTGACTTCAATAACTGCGACCAGCGTAAACGCTTTCAAGCGCAGAACTTTCTCAAACTTGACCATCTTAGACTCACGCCTCAGCTCAGACTGACTTCAGCGTCACCTCTTCCGGCTTCTTGCCTGGGCGCCGTCACGTGACGCATTAGCTCAGCCCACTAATGTTAGCCGCGTTCGCTTGCGTTTCTAAACTGTGTGTCAACACATCTCTCCAGTGACGACTGACACACCTGCCGTGTTTCGCGCAATCCATATCATGGCACCAGGGCAGATGGCATAAGATATGACGACGTCAATAGGTATACCGACATTTAGCTAGAGAAACTAGCAGACATGTACAACAACAGTATTGGGAGTGCTAACATCAAGGAGGAGTGGTTACAGAGCTATCTGATTCCCTGCCGAGGTCTGGCAAAGACAACACAAAAATTCAGTGATATCGAGTAATAACCATGCAGAATACAATAGCCAAACTGTTGGAGAAGTTAATTGCGACAAAAATATCAAGTCAGCTAGAGAAGCAAAGTGTTTTCCCACCCACCCTGGGAGGGTACCGTCCCCCCCAAAAAAAACCTGGACTAATGCAGCAGTTTTTTCCCATGATGTTTATGAAGATTTCCTCTCAGGCATTGAAATCTCTGCTGCAGCGATTGATCTGGAGGACGCATACAACAGAGTAGCATTTGATTTTCTAATGCTTAAACTTCTTGAACTCAAGATAAGTCCGTTCCACCTTAATTGGATGGCTGCAGCCCTCTTCCAACGGAGAGTAGTTTTAAGATGTGGCAGTTGGACGTCAGAACCAACAACAATATATCCTGGCCTACCAAATGGATCACCTTTATCTCCGGAGCTGTTCAATGCCTACAATGTGAGAATCACCAGCGTGCAGATCACTGGAACGGGGAGGATATTGTCATATCCCGACAATGTTTTAGTGTAACGTCAGGGTAAGGATAGAGATCAGGTTGCTGTGGAACTGCAAACTGAACTCAAAAGCATAAGTACTTGGGGTGCTGAATCTGGGGCAATGGTCAACCCAACAAAGGCAACAGTGACATGGTTCTCTTTGAATAATCATATTGTCAACACGCCACCTTCTGTTAATCTGTGTTCAGAGACTGTGGAAATAATGCAGGCAATGAATTACCTGGGGATACGTTTTGATCGAAGCCTTGCTTATAATGAGCACAAAGACCAGGTGATAACAAAGGCCAAGCGGGGGTTGGCTGCGGTGCGAGTGATGGCTGCAGAAAACTGTTAGCAGCGCCATCTATGCCTCCTGTACGAGGGGCTGGTCATGTCTGTTTTTGAGTATGCGATAGCGATCTTGACTCTCATCCGTATGCAGTTAGAAAGGATGGAAAGGATACAAAACGAACCTATGCGCATTATTCTTTGATGTACAGGCGATACAGCATGCAGGGTGATGCGCTACCTTCTTGATTTTCCAACCATTGAAGACAGACTACAAATTTGCAGAGCACGTGCCTACCTCAGAGTAAACGCAAACACACAACATCCACTGCATGGTGAAATTAGGAAGGTGATGGGCAGCAGGTTAAAAAGAGGAAGGTCGTGGATATGTCAAGCGGAAGACATTCTTGAACAGGTGTGTTCACTGGAGGACTTAGTACCTGGCGATGAGTGGGTTCAGGTGCCAACAGATTTGTGTACGTCCTTTTCAGTTTGCATCCAACTAGACAGAAAATGCAGACAAGAACATCTGGCTGCGATGGAGGCCGAAGTACAAGCGTTGATCTTTGAGAATTCGTTAGACTGTGATGCTGTCATTTACATAGATGGGTCGGTCGTCCCACATGTGAGAAGCCCATGGACCTTTACGGCGCGGGCCGGAGGGAGAAGTGTGAAGGAGGACTCTGGTGCTTTTGCCGAGACCATAAATAGCCTGACTATGGAAGTCATGGCAGTAAGTAAAGCAATAACATGGCTCGAGACACAGACATTCACTAGAGCATGTGTCCTTAGCGACTCAATGAGCATGCTCAAGAGGATAGATACGGGGTAGATTCGAAGAGAGTGGTTGCTGTCTCTGGAGCGGTCTCGGCTGGCAAAGATTAGTTTCATCTTTGTGCCAGGGCACTCGGGAGTCCAAAGAAATGAACGGACTGACAAGCTCGCAGGTTTGGCTAATGTGGAGGGCGGACGCGCCATGGACTAGGCTGACATTCGGAATGCGCTTCGAGAAGTAAGACATGCGAGAACCAAGTGATGACTGCGAATCTACAACCATAGTCAGACTGCGAGAACAGCAAATTAAAAGAGGTGTGGCCAGACAAGAACACTACGCAGGAAACCAAAGAAGATTGATAAACCAGCACAGAATCGATCGGTGTCGTTAATCGCTACACGCTGCGGGATTTGCTGAGGAGAGGATCCGAGCACTTATATACTAAATGGTTCGATGTGCAATGATGATGATCTGTCGACTAACTAATTAACTAACTAACTATGCTGATATATGTATTTATAGCCACACACACACAAACAGGAGGAATTAAATGCGAATTTTTTAGGTGGAATTAACCTCAAAAACCATGTCACTAAGCTTAGACTCAGAATCAAATGTAAAGAAGAAGAAAAAACAATGAAAATATAAATTTGTGACGAACAGTATGGATTTGTGGAAAGAAGGGGTACTAACAATGCAATATACATGTTACGAACACTAATAGAAAGATCAATAGATACACAGAAGCACACATACTTGTGCTTCATAGATTATACTAAGACATTTGATAAAGTAAAACATGATCAACTGATTAAAATGTTGGAAGATATCAGCATTGATGGGACTGAGTTCAGTTAAATATAGAATATGTACACTACCATGTTGAAGCAATTAAAATGGAAAATGAGGAGGGCAATTATGAACAAATAAAACTAGGTGTAAGACAGGGATGTGTTTTGTCAACGGAAATCACCTCCCTCCATCATCATCATTTTGTGCTATGCCGATAAGCGTGGGCGTCATGTTTCGCCATCTCACTGGAGTAGTGAATCAACTCATTGTTCTTGTCTCCACCATACCCCGTGGCTAAGCCATCACGGTGTTTCCTTATCTGCTCTCCCCTTGTTCTCTTCCCCTCAATCTTGCCAGTTGTCGCCAAGTTCTCTAATTTATTTTTTCTAATAACTTGACCAACTTATTGTGACTGTCTACGCCTAATATCTCTAATCAGTGTAAGATTTTCATTTCTTTCTTTCCGGACTTGGTCATTGGTTTTTCTGTCTGTCCATGGTATTCTTTGTATATTCCTCAGAAACCACATTTCCACAGCCATCAGATGTCTTTCAGCGTATTTGCTCATTGTCAACGCGTCACATCCATACACAAGCACAGGTTCTAGGTAGCACATCAACACTCTTTTTCTCGTTGCAAATGACATCGTTTTATTGGTCGGTATGTTTTTCATCTTGCAAAAGGCTACCTTCACCATGGCGATTATTGTTCTAATCCCTTCAAGCAACCCCCATAAGATATTAAGACTGTTCCGAGATAATTGTACCGATTCACTTGATTAAGAATATCCCCATGTACTTGTATATTACATTGTGGCATTTCCTTCTTATAGTGACGACCATAATCTGTGTCTTCTTACAATTAAATTTAACCCTAGTTGTTCACTGTGTGCAACAACTGCGTCTACTAAATGTTGCAGATCATGTTCATTGTCTGCAATGAATACTGTATCATCCGCATATCTAATGTTATTGATGTTTCGTACTCCAATGATGAGGGAACTCCCTTTATAGGGAAGTAATAATGAGAGAGACCAAAAAGAAGTCAGGAATACTAATCGGAGGTTATAGTATAAATAATATCTGTATAAACGCTATGCATATGACAAAGTATAGGTGGCGGATAATAAACATATACAACAATTGTTGGACATCGTAGTAAAATAAAGTTCAATGAAAGTACTCGCCTTGCATATCAAGAAAAATGTAACAATGGTAATATCAAAGAAATATGTGAAACCAAAATGTGAAATAGAAATAAAAAGGGGCATTCTTAACCTAGTGGATAATTATGAATACATGAGAGCATTTATAACATCAGATGGAAGCTGCATATCAGAGATAAAGAATAGAAACAAGCAAAAGCTGTCACAATAATTTAATGTAAAAAAGAGAGCTCTGAAGTGCTATATAGAACATTTTTTGCTATATGGCTTTGGATCTTGGAATGTAAATAAACAAATTAGACAGAACGTGGAAGCAACAGAGATGTGGTCCCTGAGACGAATGTTGCAAATTCCTTGGACTGCCAGAGTAACTAACGAGGATTGGCTGAAAGAGACGAGAGTTGAATGTTCAGTGAGGTGACGGATTATTTTTTTTTTCTTTTTTTTTTTTTCATGTTAGAGGCAAAAATAAAGCCCTAACAGAGTTCGCGGTGACTGCATTAGTCAGACGATTTAATGCCTGTGGCTCAAGAATCCACCTTCCCGTCACACATTTCTCCTTCTTTGTCCACACCACCAGGTACTATATTTAGTAATAACAGTTGCTGTTCCTTCTTTAATCACTACCAACCAGTGGTTATGTGTTGAAATCTCCACGGATGAAGGGGTTGTTGTTTAAGCCGCCCATTCTCAGAGAAGGAAGAAGCCTAAAATGGGCACCATGAACTTTCATGAGAAGTCCAGGCGGTCGGTGTGATTGTAACCAAATCTCTCATCGGGTGCCAGGCGATCGGTTTACAAACATATATGTAATTCATCGCATGCGTAAAATGATTGCATTTCTTACTTCTAGTATATAGTATATATATATATATATATATATATATATATATATATATATATATATATATATATATATATATATATATATATATATATATATATATTTACATTGGGCAGTGGGGAGCGTTTTGTGTGATATTCACTGGCACAGGAACGGAGCATAATGGGGAGGACCCGTTGCTGTGAAGTTGGAACTGCGACTAACTAACTAATATAATATATATATATATATATATATATATATATATATATATATATATATATATATATATATATATATAGCCGGCTCCCTGGAAGAGCAGTTAGCAGCTTTCTCCGTTAATCCCGAATACTCTCGTGGTTGACGTGAGCGCACGAGAATTAGAAGTGGTTCGAGTCGCGCCAGTGACTTATGAGAGTATGGAGCAGGTCGCTCAGAAAGTCGTGGCGTGCTGATGAGAGTAATCTAGCCTAGGAATCAACATACAGCTGAAAGATGCTGATGTTGACCGCAATATCCTGAAACAGGATGGAAAACGCGGGAAAACAAAATTATATATATATATATATATATATATATATATATATATATATATATATATATATATATAATGTGTACGTGTGTGTTAAGAAGTGGAAAATGAAGAGGGAGAAGATGACGTAGAAGAACAATAATTAGCTGAAAGGATTGTTATTTTGACACACCTGGAAATGTCGGCACCATTGTTGTTTGCGCTGTGATGAAAGGCTCAATTCCCATTATTGCTGGATATGAATACATTTCCCCTTATGATATATTTCCAAACCTATCTCGGTGTGCGAAAATGGTACTGAAAAACTTTAAAAAATGTACGGGTAGGAAAGACCATGTGAGGTGCGGATTCCACTGTTTTTACCACTACGTAATATATGTGAGGGTCTAACACTCGACGCACCCGATCCCGTCAAATATTAAAATGTTACAAGCTCGTTTTGTGAGTACATTCCATACATTGATTGTTAATAATAATCTGAAACCCACAACTGCAGATTGAGTTAAAACATTTCACAACATATAAACATTAATTTTACTAGAAGCACCTTTTGAACACACTGGGATAAAATATAAGGTGTATGTGTTACTTATATTTTAGAGTGGCATCTTACGAGACCACTATAACTATAATGGTGGCCAACTGTTGAGCTATTTCAAGTGACTGTTGGTATGCTAAAGTGAGCGTGTTAGTCTAGTCCAGGGGTCATCAAACTTTTTTCACAGCGTGCCGGATAACATGCGAAAGGACGAGCGCTATCAGTAGACTAATTCTGTACAATACCTGCTCCCGTCTCCGTGGCGAAGGTCTTAGGACTGTCGTAAGTAACGAATGTAGTGGTAGCTATTTGTTCTTCTTTACTATTTTAGTGTTGTCCCTGGAGTGAGGGGAATCAACACCCACATTTATTTTAATTCAATATCACTATCCTGGAGATATCCAGCAGACTCCGTCCTACAACACTCCCTCAATCTGAAGACACCTTCTTCTCACTCTTAATCACCCCTGGATCATGCCCCCACTCATTCTTCCCCAACATAACATACTTGACAACTCTAGCTTCAACAAATAAAAAACAAGAAATTTATTAAAGCAAAGAGTATATGTAGGAGAAGTGTGTGTGTGTGTATAATGTGTAGAATGTGTGAAGTATATTCTAAGGTGTATATAGACTCAGATCAGTGTTCAGGAGTATAGTCATTCTCATCACTGTGCTGAGAACACACCAGCACCATGTATTCCAGACAAACAACCTCACCGAGGTGATGCTTCTTCCGGTCACGTGAAGAGTTTCTCCGCTATCTCTCGAGGCATCCAGATGTTTGGACTTCCATGACAAACACTGTCTAATGAGAGTCTTCAATCTAATTCACACTATGAATTTCCTCTGTTATTAACTGTTTGTTACTCAGAGAATTCTAACACTATTGTCACTGTTACTTGGGAAATCTTAATTGATCTAGTGTCACTGGTTGTAAAGATTCCCCATATTAACACCACAATCTGAATGTTCCAGGTATTTCTATAAATTTATATGAATGTTCCTGGTATCAGTATTATATATATGTATATAATGTTCTGACTGTTCAGTGATACAACTATCACTTTGCTAAACATAAGTATCATCAGCATGTCCTGCTCAGCAGAAGCCAGGTTCCCGCAGACCAACTGGGGTATAAGCCCAATGTAGAGGTCTCTCAGCAACTTCTGTCTTCAAATCCTGAGCCATCATCTTCTAAACTGTGTTCTAGCTTCACTGTTGAATATCATAGCACACATACGTGGAACCTGTTGAGTAGAGAATACTATGGTGAGAGCAACTCAATCCTGGCCGGAATTAGGTGAGTGTAGGCCAATAGCAGCACTCAGATCTATAACAGAGATCCGATCTCTGTCATACGGCCAAATAGCTCATCACATTGTCTGAGACATGGCAACACCAGGAAAGAATAAAGGAACGGGTAGAAACCCAGCAGATGCCCTACTGGAAGATCCTACCATTTCACATTCCCCTCCTCCCTCCCAACCATCCTCAATCTCTCTAATTATTATCCCAATACATTGTCCTCAACTCCCTGAGTAAAATGATATATCACACAAGCTAGTTAAAGCCACACAATAGGATACTAGTGCCGACGCTCCTATGATACTTTCTAGCACCGCACTTATAGAACATTCTATCACCGCACCTATAATACATTGTATCACAACACCTATAATACATTATATCACCTCACAGTACTGTACTCTACTCCTAATCATACTCTAAGTTAGATGTGATTAACAGAATACCATATGCCTATTTCCGGTTGCAGATTGAGACTATGCAATCCCTGATTGGATCTATGTCTGCCGATAATTATCAACACTTGGACACTATAGTCTCTTTCTAAAACACAATTCGGAAACTGCACCGATCCTTCAAACTTCAGAAATCTTGGTCGACTAACTCTACTTGTTTACCGCAGCGGGTTTTAAGAAGGGCTTTGAGTGACGTCACCAAAAAGTCTAGACGCAACGGCGTCGAGAAGTTGTTTTTCTCTTTATTTTTCCGAACTCAATGTGAACATCTGACTGGTGTCCCCTTTCATCTGGGAAATTGTCTCCTGTCTGTGATCTAGAGACCTTCTCCACATCACAAGACTCCATCCTACGTCTGGCCAGACATTCCGTCTACCACTTCAAAGGCTAACAACCGCCCTGGCAGCCGTCAGGCGTTATTCTTCGTTTCTCGAACAACCCACATATTAACAAAATGCCGACCGTGTGTAGACATCTTGACGCGACTTATTTTTCTCAGTCTGTACAACATCAAAGGGTTGCCTGTTTTTGCAGACGAATGTCGGGTCTTGTTTGTCATCGATCGAAACTAACAAGTTTATTTTTCGTGACACGGACGCAGTGTAATACCGTTTATCCACGTTCTAAACATAGCTAAGTGCGATTTAGCAGTAGACAGCGGTGCGCTGTTTCTTACGCAATGGTATGGATGCCGGTCGTTCAGAAAGCAATGGCAAACTACTGAACGTAAACTTGCTAAGAAAACAACAGCAAAAAAGCTGGTGTTAACTGCAACGTCCTGTAAAGGATATGGAACAAACTTTAACAATATTTGCAAGACATAACGAAAGCTCTGGGAAAAAAGAAAATAAAAGTTAAGTTAATCATGGGTGAGTGATTGCAATGCACAACAAACAAAGACACCCAACATATTTATTTACAAAGAAAAGTTATCAAAGAAGGCGACGTTAGCAAAAAGATAGTTACATTAGACCTAGTATGCACATATCCGAATCCCACAAACTAAGAAGGAAAAAAAGTAAGATATGTAAAACTGATATTTCGTTTTCAAGATTTCATCTATGTTTGGTTTGGAATTGTTGCAACCAATAAAGAGAAATAATTTTAAATGATCACCAGTCAATCCCGTTGGATGGGTTGACTCCACATACTTCATCTTTGCAAATATTTGCTAACAGAAATATGTTGTGGCAAACACTGATGCCATACAAGCGGCAAATTTGTTCAATTTCGGAAACTCAACATCAGGTAAGCAGCGTGAAAATTCAACAAGTTTTCATTCTCTGTGCTTCTCTTTCACCAAGTCATTTGCTTGAAAATCAATGAGCTCCAACTATAGTTCAACTGGGATATCACAAGGTTACAATTAAAAGGATTCTGGAACAGAAGCATGCTACTCTCAATTTTGTCAAGATCTGAAAATCTCTCTTCCCCCCCCTCCCCCCAAAAAAAATGCTTCTTCAAATCGATGCCGACATCTTCGGCGATTGTAGCACAAAAGTCTTTGACACAGTGAACATGAAAAACGTTTTCTCCTTCCAATTTTGCATTAAACAATGGCAGCTAGCTCCGAATTCCTTTGATGATTCTGTAGAGGTCATAGACGAGGTTATTTTTCCCCTGAAAGTTTCAAATTCAGTTCATTCATGTGAGATGTGATGTCGACCAAAAATGACAACTTTGACAGCCAGGTAGGATCTGCCAGCTGTGAATCTACTCTATCCTTTTCAGTGAGGAACACATCTACTTCGCTTTGGAGCTTGTAAAAACGAAACATGACTTTACCGCATCTAAGCCGCCTCACTGATGTGTGATAAGGCAAGTCACATAATTCAGAATCAAATTCTTCAAGAAAAGGCTGGAACTGACGGCGGTTGAATGCATGTCCCCGAATGAATTTCACTGCAGAAACGACTGGTTACTGCACACAAGAAATATCTAAGTCTTTCTCACAGAGTGTTTGCTGATGTATGATGCAGTTTATAAGCAGAGCGCCCGGAATTTGCAAATCTTCCAACTGAGTCCTGAGCTTCCCCTTCAGACCATACATTACTAGAGCAATGTTGGTTCCTAAATCAACTGTAACACCCCGAAGCTGATTCCACTTAGGTTATTGTGTTACAATACTTTTTGCATTTCCATGAAACATATATTTTCCATTTGTTGTTTCGTGCATGCTGCAAACGGATACCAAATATTCCGTTATCTCATCTCATCTCATCATGTTCCTCTTGTACCTTTCGGTGTCGAGGGGAAGTATAAACATTGTGAGAGTGCCCGATTATGGGCTTCAAATATCGATATTCCTATGGACTCCCTCATTCCCTCCGTCCAACGTTTATGGGGTTGGCCTCTTCCTCTCTTTCCATCTGGTCTGTACATCATTTCTTGTTGTGGTATGCTGTTGACTGGTAACCTACTTGCATAGCAAAACCATTTGACTTGCTGCTTTTTAATACAATCTAATGCTGCTTTAACCCCCACTTTAGTCCTGATTTCCGTTATCTGAAAGTCCAAATTCATACCACGAATGAACAGGAGAAGTTGTGACGTACTTAACAGAACAGTAGACTCATCCAGCGACAGAATACCACAAGTTCCCAGTTTTCTCGCATATCTGTAGTAATATGTTGTCTCCAGGGTCTTCTGTTCTTCGCACACTTGAACTTGCCGAAAGGCTGATAGTTCCAAACAAATCGCCTTTCTCAGAACACAATTCATTTGCTGCTTCCATCTTACACTCTGTGATGAAGTTGCCATTAGTAAACGGTTTTCCTCGGTCTGCCATCTTTTGCACTATTTTGTAACTTGTATTAGTGACAGCGGGTGCGGGTAGCAGGGTAGGGGTAACCCCTATCAAAGGAGAAGTAGGGTACCTCCTTCCCTCCGTTAGCCTACGGGACACACTTGGGAAAGGTGGAGTACCCGTTTAGGCCCCCCCCCCCCTCCAAAAAAAAGGGTAACGTGAAGCCATGCGAGCAGGTGGTGGATTGGACTTAGGAGCAACCGACAGATAGTTGTTGGTTATGGTTTCAAGTCAGTGAAAAAAAAACAACAATAACCGGCCCTAAGGCTGGGAACATAGAACGTAAGAACTTCGACCCCTGGCATCTCAGACGATCTAAATGAGAGTGTGGATGCCCGCAAAACTGCAGTGATAAACAAGAACTACTCAGACTATGGATAGACATTGTCGCCCTGCAAGAGACCAGACTCCAAGAATCTGGAAACATCAAGGAGAGGGACTTAGCTTTCTACTGGCATGGCAAACCGTGCCGGAGGGTGGGGGGAGACCAGAGAGCATGGAGATGGCTTCGCTATCAGAAACAAGCTGCTTAATTCCATCATACCACCAAGTGATGGCACTGAAAGAATACTGAAGCTCCAACTCCAGACAGAGACAGGCCCAGTTAGTATTATAAGCGTTTACGCCCCAACACTAACTGCAGCATCAGAATCTAAAGACAAGTTCTATGACGACCTTAGCAAAGAAGTCAGTGAAACACTAGAGAAACAACATCTTTTTATACTGGGGGATTATAATGCTAGGATTGGCTCCGGCCACATTCATGTCGAGGACAGTTTGGCGATGGGAAGATCAAATACAATGGACGTCTCTTGGAATTCTGCAGCCACATTAATCTGTGCGTGACCAACACCTTCTTTCATACGAAACCTCAACACAAGCTGTCATGGAGGCACCCCAGATCAGAGAACTGGCACCAACTCGACCTGGTGCTCACTAAACGCAGCAATCTCCGGATAACGAACCATTCCTCACATAAATCAGCGAAGCACTAGACATTCTCAGATCCGGCAATGCACCAGGAAAAGATAGTTTTACACCTGAAAGTTTGAATTGTAGCAAAGAAACATTCATCTCAAAACTGTATGCAATATTTCTGCTCTGCTGGAAAGAAAAATCAGTACCACAAGATATGAAAGACGCAAACATTTCTACAATTTATAAAAACAAAGGCCACAGAAGCGACTGCAACAACTACCGGGGCATTTCCCTACTAAGCATTACAGGCAAGAGTTTTGCTCGAGTAATCCTTAAAAGGTTACTCATTCTTGCTGAAAGAATCTACCCCGGATCACAGTGCGGATTTAGACCCAACAGGTCCACCAACGATATGATTTTCTAACTCCGGCAGCTCCAAGAGAAGTTCAAAGAACAGAGGAAACCATTACATATTGCCTTCATCGACCTCACAAAGGCATTTGACCTCGTGAGCAGAAACGGCCTTTTTAAGGTCCTTGAAAAGATAGGATGGCCACCCGCAATTCTAAGTCTCGTGACATCATTTCACGAAAACATGCAGGGGACCATTTTATTTGACGTCTCAACATCCCAGTCATTCAGCATATCCATCCATCATGTGCCATGCCGGTAAGCGTGGGCGGTCATGTTCTGCCATCTCACCCGATCAACAGAGTCGTGGATCAGTTCCGTGTTTCTGTCTCGACCATGCCACAAGGCCAAGCCATCCAGATACTTGTTTCTAGGTCTTCCCCTTGGTCTGTTCCCCTCGATCTTACCAGTTGTCACCAAGTTCTCCAAATCATTTCTTCTCATAACATGCCCAAAAAATTGTGACTGTCTACGTCTAATGTCTCTGATCAGTTTACGATCTTCATTTGTTTCTTGAAGGACTTGTTCATTGGTCTTTCTGGCTGTCCATGGTATTCTTTACATTTTCCTCAGAAACCACATTTCTACAGCCATCAGATGTTTTTCAGCCTGGCTGCTCATTGTCCAAGCTTCACATCCATATAAAAGTACAGGTTCTATGTAGCATCTCAACACTCTTTTTCTCGTTTCAATTGACATCTTTTTATTGGTCAGTATGTTTTTCATCTGGCTAAAGGCTACTTTTGCCATGGCGATTCTTGTTCTAATCTCTTCAAGGCATCTCCCATCAGATGTTATTACTGTTCCGAGATAATTGTACCTATTCACTTGTTGAAGAATATTCCCATTTACTCGTATATTACACTGTGGTATTTCATTCTTCCTAGTGACGACCATAATCTGTGTCTTTTTACAATTTCATATATTCAGCATATGCAGTGGAGTAAAGCAGGGCTGCGTGCTTGCTCCGACACTTTTTGGTATCTTTTTCGCCGTTCTCTTAAGATAGGCATTTGGGACTGCCACTGAAGGCATATACCTCCATACAAGATCTGATGGCAAACTTTTTAACCCATCAAGACTCAAGACAAAGACCAAAATAAGATCAAGATGCATAAGAAAACTACTTTTTGCAGATGATGCAGCACTGACTACTCATTACTCTTGTTGCAGAAGATCTCCAACGGCTCATAGATCGTTTTGCAGCCGCCTGCAATACAATAATTTAAAATGGAAAATAGTACATTTAAGGCACACAGTAGTCAATAGGTCTCCGCACGTGTGAAGATCTCCCAGTATTCTAACCATAATATTTACATTTAAATTTTATCACAACGTCTCATGTTTCATACGTTTTATCAAGCAAATTCGAGTACGTTGGCGGCCGGATGAACTGACATGGCTGGCCGTATACCGCCCGCGGGCCATAGTTTGGTGATCCCTGGTCTAGTCAATATGGCGCTTTATCGTTAAGTCGTCAGCTAGGGCGGATGAGAGTTCAACGCCTGCGTTCGTCATCCGCC
>JACEFZ010027296.1:237500-352500 GCA_014155875.1 Cepaea nemoralis | reverse complement strand
TCATTGCTCGTTGTGGTATACTGTTAGTTGGTAGCCTAGTTATATGGACGGCCCTATATAGAACTGTTACTGAATATGAAACCTGGGTTCACTACATCGAGCCAGAAACGAAGAGAGTTAACAAGGAATGGCGCCATCCATCCTTACTGAAACGAAACCAAAGACGTTTCGCACAGAGCCTTTAGCAGAGACATTTATGCTGACTCTCTTTTGGGATGAACGAGGCGTTACTTCAGAGCAGTAGATGCCAAGAGGGAAAACTGCCACCAGTGATACGCATACCGATCTTCTCAGGAATCATCTTCGACCAGCAATCAAATCCAAAAAAGTGGACGCGTGTGTAAAGGTTTCTTTTTGTAACATGACAATGCTCGACCTCATACTGCCCGTGCAATGGTGTAAACCTACGATGCCCCCCCCCCCCACCACTTTCAGTGTGTACTACATCATCCGTACTCGACAGACATAGCCCAAGAGATTTACACCCATTTGGACACCTCAATGAGTCATTGGAAGCTAATACTTTTCGGTCCGATGAATAGGTACAACAGGTGGTGCATAAGTGTTTACACACGCGATCATCAACGAGAATCCAAGCACGTTATCCGCGCTGGAGAATTTCCATTGAACGCATGAGTGACTACATCGCAAATATATACATGTGCACCTTATGTTTTCAGAATATATTCACATACTAATACACAACATTAAAGGTTATCATTTAAACCACCCTCATATATATCTACATATATACAGACTCGGGAAGATAGAGATGGGTTGGGTCCGAAGACAGTGGTTGGTGTCTCTGGGGTGGTCACGGCGGGCTAAGATTAGTTTTATTCTCGTGCCAGGGCATGCGGATATGCAAAGAAATGAGAAGGCTGACAGGATTTCCGGTAAGGCTACTGTGGAGGGCAGACGAGCCATGGACCAGACTGATATACTAAATGCATACGAGAAGTAAGATGTTTGCGAGAACCAAGTGATGATAGTGAATCTACAAACATAGTCATACCGCGAGTACAGCAAGTTAAACGAGATGTGGCCAAATCAGAACACAATCCAAGAATCCAAAGACTATACAGATCTGCTGTCGTTAACGTCTACACGCTGCGGGATATACTGAGGAGGGGATCCACTAACTAACTATATATATATATATATATATATATATATATATATATATATATATATATATATATATATATAGAGAGAGAGAGAGAGAGAGAGAGAGAGAGAGAGAGAGAGAGAGAGAAAGAGAGAGAGAGAGAGAGAGAGACGCTTTCATCCCAGCGTGAAGCAAAGGTGGTCAGAAGTTACTCCTCACAGATCTCCAGTTTTGTCCTGCAGACAGCGTAGAATGGATCTATGACTGCCATCTATTAAGTTCGCCCCAATAGCTCTACACTGGGCAATCTTTAAAGCTAACAATAACAACTACGACGTTGCAAGTACTCCACAGAAAATCAAAGAATGTCAATCTCTTCAGAACAGAACAGCCATCGGTGTCCATTTCCCCTGCCTCGACAATGTTCATGCTCAAGAAAGCCTTAAAGACATGTGCCCACCAGCGTGATGGTCGACCCTGGGTAGGTCTTGTAGGAACTATGTCACTCATACTTTTCGTTCGAATCCACCACGAAGATACATATGATCAAAGCATAATAAAAATAACGAATAAGTAGGATTACATACTTCTTTCCACAATCAGACGGATTGTCCACAGCGTTTTTGGCGGCCGTGAGCAGCGGGTACGGTCCTTGATTGCAAAACTCGCCCTTGAAGTCATCAAAGTCAATTGTCCAGAAGAGTATACCTCCGTACCCGTTTGTTCTGGCATAGCAGGCCTGAGTTAAATAATTGGTAAGAACACATCACTGGCCACGACTGTATACTGCACACAGATTTGTAATGTTCTCTTCAACTTCGTAAAGTTAGCTGCATATCCTTTACATGACTCTGAAGTCAACGGCAGCATTTATTTGCTGTTTATGATCTATTTGGCAATTTTACGTTGAGTAGATTTCAAGGCTTTTTAAACAACAAGCGCTCATATAATCGAAATCAACGGAAAGCTATTTGCTCAACATTTGCCTGTGTCTGAAGTCAAACTCTTAACTCAGTATTTCGGGGAATTGTGAAACTACTTTCAGGAACCCCTAGGTTCTTCTTACATGCTTGAATATCAACGTGGATATTATAAATAAACATCACAGCTTGTCCTAAGTCTTCGTCGCTCCCGTAACGTTTTTTATGACATGTTTTTGGAGCAATCCAACTGTATTCTCGTTAGCCCAGATATCCCGGGCAACCCAGCTGTGTGTGATCAGCTGAGATATCATATTTATAAAGAAATAAATCCAATTCTATTTCTGTGAGGTTTTTTTTTTTTTTTTTTGGGGGGGTGGGGGGGGGGGGGGGGGTGGGTGGGAGGTGTTTCCATTGTTATCAATTCCCTATAGACAGTGATTTCTAAGGTGAAGGTAAACATGGTCCCATAGCAGAAAGTATCTTGGAGATGTGGAATGTTAGGCCTTCATTTATTCTTGGTGATGAAATATGATTTGGGCTAACCAATTCCCTGTCGTCGAGCCATTCCTTCCCAGGTTGTTCACAGACAATTCCGAAAATTGTCTGATACATATTTACTGAGTTGGTTCGAATCAAATGGCAGCACAGGTAGGTAAAAGTACCATATCTCGGCTCTTTAAATTTTGTTAAAATTTTAACCCGGAAGAAGTAATATAAGATGTTTTGCTATATTAAATGAGTCTTCGATCCTCATCGTTTGTCTTCTATAAGCCTTATGACGTCTTAACTAAAATATCACTTGTACACGCCTCTTTTTCACGTCTCGTAGGCTGGAGGAAGATAACTGCTTCAGTCGGTGTTAAGGGACGGGGTGGTCGTGTCGAGGAGGTTGGAGGACCTTTGAGGTTGTGTGGGAAATAAAAGCACAAGATGATCTGTATTATATCCCTTGTCCGTATAGTCGGTCGATCGAAACATTTCCGAGCTGAGTAAACAACTTCGACATTAGCGCAACGGGAGTTTAAAGCGTTCTCCATTTTTACCCGCCCGTATTCTGAAGTAAACAATTCTACTAACGGGCTGTTCAGTGTTGTTGTTGTTGTTTTATTTTTTCAACAGAAAAAAATACATACATGACTTCCGAGATAACATATCACCCTTCTAGAGAATGCTAGCACGGATGAGGTCAATAACAGTTGATCATATAATGTCTCATATTTCACACCATGCTCTCGTGTGACAAGTTGGACTTTGTCGTCACATGATTGCCGACGTGTGCCGTGCGTGACGAGTGATGTGTGGCCAAGACGGTGCAAAGCCAGTGATGTAAATACGAGCATTGTCGCTGTTAAATTTCATTACGAGCGAGCCAACCAGCCAGCCAACAATTGAATTCGAAAACAGATCCCCAACAGTCATCAACATTGCAGTAGCTGGTGCTATGTCTACAACTCAACGAGTACTACAATTTTAACCGAGCTATTCATCTCTCTCTCTCTCTCTCTCTCTCTCTCTCTCTCTCTCTCTCTCTCTCATCTCTCTCTCTCTCATCTCTCTCTCTCTCTCTCTCTCTCTCTCTCTCTCTCTCTCTCTCTGTCTCTGTCATCACTCACTCTCAAACGCTCTCTAAATATCTTTTTTCTCTACTTATATCTGTTTTGTTTCTCTCTCTCTCTCTCTCATTGTTCGTTTGTGTGTGTGTGTGTTTGTGTGTTTGTGTGTGTGTGTTCTGTCTAATCTCTCTCACTCTCTCTTTCGAGCTCTGTCTTAGCGTCCCTCACCCTGTTTCACTTCGACATACACTCCCCCACTCAAATTTCTCTGTGTGTCATTTACGTGTGTCAGAATTCATTAATTCCATAGGTGGGCCACTCGGACAGAATGCACTGGAAGCAACGGACATGTGAAAGAATGTTGCGAATACCTTGGACTGTTAGAGTAACTAGCACATGATAATTGTATCAGGCTAATGAAAATGGAGCAATATCCGTAACTATATGACGGAAACAATAGTATACATCGTTTTAAGACATAAACAATATTATATACAACTATTTTAAAATTTACTTGTCCTGAATTTAAGCTTCCAGGCATACACATTTAGAAATAACGGTTATAAATAGTAGACATGACCAATGTGACTTGAAATTTACTGTTGTATCACTGTATAAGTAAATATTTGTTTTATGTAGCATGCAATTGGTTTTCTATATTCAGTCAGAAAAAAGTCCCCTGTATACTTATCTATATATTGATGTATTGTTTAATTTTTAATTCATTTTATTTAAATCAATTTCATTGTTTCGTTATTATTACTTATTATGAGAAGTCAAATCCATAAATTGACTGTAATAAGTAAACTTATTATAAAATTGCATTATCCAAATGTTACTGCTCCCTCACTTCCCATTACTATAAATTCTCAATAGACAGTAATATATTTTCATTGCTGGCTTTGTTAATTTAGTTAGCAGTGTAACCAACTCGTACCTTTCTTCATTTTAAATTATATATCTTTGTCACACAGGGCAACGATAGTGTTATTTGAATGTATTACTGTTTCCATTTACTAAGATGCTTGGAGGTTTAAATTTGGATTTTGGGCTCTAAAAATGTTTTGCATATCCTTTACAGGATATCGCTGTCAACATCAGAATCTTTCAGCTGATTGTTGATTTCTTGGCAAGATACGCTCAGTAGTTTGCCATTGCTTTCTGAGCAACCGGCTCCATACTCTTATAAGTCACTGGCGCGACTCGAACCGCTTCTAATTCTCGTACGCTCTCGTCAACCACGAGAGTATTCGGGGTTACGGAGAAAGCTGCTAACTCCTCGGCCAAGGATACCGGCATTTTGGGCCCTAGATGATAATATTTGCTAAATTTTAATATCACATGTGTTGAGTAGAAGACACGTGATTATTTCTTTATCGCTTTTAAGGCTGTATGGCAATGAATATACGTTTTAATGAGTCTATTTTAAGTAGAAATGAGTGAACAAGATGCCATGTTGTTATCTTCATGTAAACAATGTATCATATGTTTGTATCATCAAGTACTTGACATACTGATGTATGGGTTGCATTTTTTAAAATTTCGTTAATAACTTGATTTGATATTGAATTATTGTTCAAATATTGAAATATTGAAATTGAATTTAATAGTCTGCTGGTTATTTTGCACACATTTAATACTATAAACACTATGCCATAGTAATTATTTCTCTGTAGATTATTTATGAGGACTCGTTTTCTAATATCTTTTCTCTCATCAGAACAGCTCTGTCACCATCATCATCATCGCTATCATCATGATCATCATGATCATCATGATCATCATCATTATCATCATGATCATCATCATCATCATCATCATCATCATCATCATCATCATCATCATCATCATCATCATCATCATCATCATCATAATCTTCCACTTCTGCCGTCAAGCATCGTGGGGAGGAATAATTTACGCTCCAGCGCCCGATGGGCGGCACTTGATAGTGTTATTTCTTGTGATTTTACAATGTCTTTGATGTCGTCAATCCATGTTCTTCTTGGTCTCGTCGCAGATGATCTTTGTTGTAAGTCCAGTGATGGTAGTTGATGATGATGTATTCTAACGACATGGTCAAACCACTTGATCTTCTGTCTTTCAATAAATGTATCACAAGATGTTGATCCCACTGTCTGTCTGATAACAATATTTCTTGCTCGGTCTCGGATTGTTAAGTTGGCAGCTCTCCTCGGGCTCTGTAAGTAAGTAATAACAGGTTAACTGCTTGGACGTTTCTAAAGAACTTACCAGCCCTGTTTTTTTCTAAAAGAAGCTTCTGTTTGTAAATAGATATGTTATTTAAGAGTTATTTGATAGCAAATAAGTTAAGTAAGAACGTCTTTATATTCTTCTTCTTCTTCTTCTTCTTCTTCTTCTTCTTCTTCTTCTTCTTCTTCTTCTTCTTCTTCTTCTTCTTCTTCTTCTTCTTCTTCAGCATTCCGAGCCATTGAGGTTCTTTGCTGCAGATACAAGCCGTCTCCATTCGTCTCTCTGGTGGACCTTCTCTTGCCAGTCGTTGATTCCAAGTGCTTGTAGGTCTGTATGTATATTATCTCTTCACCGTCTACTTGGTCTACCTCGGGGTCTACGGTCATTTAATTCCTGAGTGTATTACTGTTTTCTTTATATTACAGTTCAAAATTACTAACAGAATAACAGTAATTATATTCTGAAGATTTGTTCGTTAGATACTAAGATCTTTATAATTGGGAGAACCACTACACTTTGTAGTTTTAACAGAAAGGTAATGAAAAATACCCACGGTCCACTTGGTTAACAGGGGCGTTACTACATCCGCTCCGCTTGGTTAATGGGACGTTACTACATCTGATTCACGTGGCTAAGTGGGTCGTCACTGCATCTGGTCCACATGGTTAAGATGTTTAAAACAATGTTTTCTGTAATATCTTGATTTGAAACTGACATAGAAATCATAGCTTGTACTCCCAAACTGACAGAATGCTTCACTACTGCAAAATGCTATTTTTGTCATGGCGATTCATGTTGTAAACTCGTAGAGGTATTTTCCATAAGATTGTTCCTACACAGTTGTTTTCACTCTATTATGAACATTCTCATGTATATGTCTATTACATTTTGGTATTAATTTTTCTTGAAAGCAACAATTGCTTACAATTTGATTCTAACCCATTTTGTTCACTGTGTGCAATACACACACAGTAAATGTTGTAGATTCTGCTCTTTGTCTGCATGCACATATCTTAAGTTGTACCGAATCACATGCGTATGAATAGTATTATATACGTGTATAGGTCAACGCAAGAAAAATATTAGCCAAAGTAAGAAACATGTATGCCAAATGAAGAACACATGTCTGTTAAATTAGGAAATGTGATGGGCTTATGTGGAAATACGACTGACCAAAGGCATAAATATGTAAGCCACGTTAATACAAATGTCGGACAAATTATTCAAAACATATATCCATAACCAAGTGGACACGAGTTATTAACGCCTCTTAACCACGTAGACTGTATGTAATAACGAACCCGTTAACCACTTGGATAGTGGATATGTTTCATTAATTTTCTGTTAAATTGCAATGTGTAATCGTTCTCCCAATTGTAGAGATCTTAGTAGTAGTGGTGTAA
Organism: Cepaea nemoralis; assembly: GCA_014155875.1. Taxonomy (NCBI): domain Eukaryota; kingdom Metazoa; phylum Mollusca; class Gastropoda; order Stylommatophora; family Helicidae; genus Cepaea; species Cepaea nemoralis. The sequence continues at coordinate 345,302 of JACEFZ010027296.1, read as the reverse complement.
GTTGTAACCAGGTACCATTTAGGGCTTGCAAGCATGGAAAACTCCTTCTTTATCCCAATGTAACGTCACGGCCTGATTAAAGAAGGCAAACACTAAATCCTTATATAAGCCATGAATAGATTAGGACTGGTCAAAGGGTCATGAGTCTAAACAAAAAGCTGCTATTGCTAATAAGGACAGATAATTAATTGTATACTATTGTAAAACGTGGGTGATCGGTACGGAATAGCAAGATTGACTGGTAAGCGAACCCACGGTGGACGGGTTAATGTACCTTTAGGGTGGAGAAGTGAACCCCTCGTAGCGCAGCGGTTCGAACCCATGAACATCACCGGGGTGTGTAAGTATTCTAGGGTAACACGCGTCTACGAAAGTTACGTGTCTTGCAAAGCACAGGAATATTGTCTGATTAGACAAATAGGACCACATGCCACTTTTATTCTGTCCTTAGTTAATTAGCGATGACGACACATGTGTCCAGTCATGGGTTTTGTGTGTCAGGGGTGTTCGTGTTTCCATGTCTTGACTCTGGTTGTATGTGTTTGTATATGCGAGTGTTTGTACGCCTTCACATACGTCGGTCTGTTTATCTGTTTGTCTGATGTATGTCTAGATGTTTTATTTCTGTCTATCTATCTGTCTACCTGTCTGTCTAATTCGATGTCTGGCCGTATGCGTAGTATGACTATTGTTCTGGAATCGCTATGTCTGTTTGACTGTTTGTCAGCCTGCGTATATGACTGTGTGTGTCCCTGTATGTGACTGGATGCTATATATAGAAACATGTCCTGGAATTAGGAATAATGTTGCCAAAATATGTTTTCCAAAGTAGGAAACTGTGTCACCGAAGCTAGGATTTGAAACGAAAACACGAAAAATAAATTAAAATTTGTAATGTTAAATTTTATTGTTGAAATTTGCCCTTTCTTGAAAATTGCTATGTCCAGACGTTTCAAACCCTGTGAGCAAGGTTACAAACTACACACATACAAATTAACCCCGTCTACACCCACTCCACGGTCACATGGTCAGAAAGCCCGAGAGTGATGAGTGTATATCTAATACATCGCGAATTTTATGATGTTAGTGCTTAGAGTCATCCATTGTAGATAATAATAGCCGCCATTATAATAAAGTGACGATCACTTTACAAATGATATATCGCGAAAAAAAATCAACACATTCTGACGATTCGATCCACAAATTCGCATCGAATATGTTGACGTTAGATCTACTAACCCTTACACTATGCCGCCATCCTTAATTTTCAATTTAAAAACAATTACTAATGTTTAAAATTTAAATCGCATATAATATTACTTTTAATAATTAAAGTTTAACATTTTAAATATACGAAACCGGAAGCAGTTGAGTATCCTCAATCGCGAAATTTAAAAATTCGTAATTTATTTTCTGAAAGATTGTTTTGACGCCACATACGATTACAAATTATAGCACGGAGCGAGCCTGAGCCGATCCTGAAATGGAACCGCAAGTGCACATAACATACCACTAAATATCACACACATGTGATAGTTATGTCAAACTCTAGGAATGGTATCACACACCGGTTGCAGTCAGTTTAGTAATATTAAACGGTTAACACATACTGTACCGTGTCATAAGGTCACGTCAGACGCATTATTTAGAGATATGTTGTGTTACAAGCAATCATTGTCAGGTATATATATATATATATATATATAGCATACAGTCACATACAGGGACACACTTAGTCATATACGTTGACGAGCAAACAGTCAAACAGACATAGAGATACCAGAACAGACGCTATCACAACAATGTTACACTCAAGTATTTTGACAAATAAGCAGACAGACACATGCACAAACATACAAACCCCAGACACAAACCGCTTACTACGTATACATCCAGACATACAGATAGGTAGACAGATAGACAGATAGATAGATATGCAAACAGCTAGACACACATACAGACATACAGACAGTTAAACCGACCGTCGTTCTTGCAGCATACCAAATCACGCTACATAAACACACACAACCAGACACAAAACATGAAAACACGAACACCGCTGACACACACAAAACCATGACTGGTCAAATCTGTAACTCTCATGTCTAATTAACAGCGTACAGACGTAAAGTGACAATTGATCACATTTATCTCACGAGACAATCTCCCTAGACGGTTAGATTCGTATGATGCGACATAGTTTGACACTCGATACGTGCGTTAATTAACTTTGTATGGTTAATAAATTCCTGTGTTTTGTAAGGCATGCTACTTTGGTTGACGCTTGTTGCTTCAGAATGCATAAAAACCCGGTGATGGTCACGGGTTCGAACCGCTGAGCCTCGAGGGGTTCACTTATCCACCTTGCGTCGTTCACTAGTCCGTCCACCGAGGTTTCGCTTATCGGCCAGGTTCGTTAGTCCGTCGCGATAACACTGATTTTATAATATTATATTTTACATTATCAAACCACCACGGCGTTCTAAAGGGGTAAAATTTGCAAAAAAAGAAAAAAATAACAACTAAATGTTACTTGCCTAAACAGCAAAAACATTCAGCTGTCGTTTGAAAACATGCTGGAAAAAGAGTGTATTGCCCTAAAGGACATATTCTACAACACTGCTATTGCAATCGTGATTTCAGCCCGCCCCCCCCCCCCCCCCCCCCCCCCCCCCCCCCCCCCCCTCAACCCACCCTACCCGAAAGCATAAAGACTAGTGTGATAAAAATTCTGAAGACATCAACCAATTGCTGGGCGAATAAAACATTGAGTGACCCGATAAACATTTTAAAAAAAAAGAACAAACAAAAAACATGCCTTCAATAACATTCGGAGAGTAGTGCAGCAGAATCTTCGGCACATGCGGAACTCCTGGCTGAGCAACAAATCAGATGAAATTAAGGCGTTGCTGACAGACATGATATGAAACACTTATACGACTCACTGAAAGCGGTCTACGGTCCTTCATCACCAGGCATAGTTCCCTTCTTCAGTGCAGATGGGGGAACATTGGTCACCGATAAGAAAGAAATCCTTCAACGCTAGGCAGAGCATTTCAGCAACATCTTAAATGCAACTTCCTTCTTCGATGATGAAACCATCAACTGCCTTCCTCAAGTTCCCACTAATGATACACTTGATGACCTGCCAACCATATTTAACAAAACAAAGCCATCCAGCAACTTTCCAGTGGATAGCCGCATGATCCTGACTTCATACCAGCAGAGATATACAATGCAGGTGGGTCGGTCTTAAAAGAGCAGCTTCACCAAGTCTTTACCAACATATGGGTGAACGAAACCATGCCACAAGAATTCAAGGACGCGTCAATAGTCCACCTTTACAAACGTAAAGGAAACCGCCAATCCTGTGACAATCACCGAAAAATCTCCTTGCTCTCAATCGCAGGGAAGATACCAGCCATAATTCTTCTCAATCCCTTCACGGCCCATCTCGATCAAGGTCTTCTTCCTGAGAGTCAATGTGGCTTCAGAAAAGAAAGAGGAACTGTTAACATGATCTTCGCTGCAAGACAGCTGCAAGATAAATGTCAGGATCAACTCTGAAGTGTTCCCCACTTGCATTGACCTTACTAAGGCTTTTGATATAGTCAGCAGAGAAGGACTGGGGTAGAATATGGCGAAATATGGCTGACCACAAAAGTTTGTCCAAATAGTGCGGCTATTTCACAATGGTATGCAGGCAAAAGTACAGGAAAATGGTGAACTATCTGATCCATTTCCTGTCACCAATGAAGTGTAGCAAGGATGTGTCCTGGCACCAACACTGTTCATATGCTGACGAATGTCTTCGAGATTAATGGCATTGGAATAGACATCAACTACCGCAGGAATGGAAAGTTGTTTTATCTCAGAAGGCTAAAAGCCAAAAACAAAACTAACAGCGACACCGTCAGAGAACTGGTGTTTGCTGATGATTGCAATCTATATGCTAAATCACAGGCAGACATGCAACACAGTGTTTCAGCTTTCGCATATGCCTGTGCCAAATTTGGGCTCAATATCAACTTGGAGAAGACTGTAGTTATGTACCAGACAGCTCTAGGGAATAATCACACTATGCCGGATATCAAGGTGAACCGTCATAGATTAAGTGTTGAGGACAAATTCACCAATCTTGGCAACACTTTGTCACAAGCTGCCAGAATTGATGACGAAGTTAAAGCAAAAATTTCCAAGGCCAGCGCGGCCTTTGGCAGACTGTACAAGAATGTATCGGATATAATTGGAATAAGCCTGCAAACAAAGCTGAAAGTCTACAAAGCAGTTGTATTATCCACACTATTATATGCTTGTGAAACATGGACTGTTTATCATCGACATTATAGGACATCAAATCACTTCCACACAGTCTGCCTTAGGAAGCTTTTGAAGATTAAATGGCAATACACGATCCCAGACAATGAAGTTATGGAAAGAGCATCCATGCCCAGTATTCACACTCTGCAAATGAAAAATAAGATTCGCTGGGCAGGTCACACAACTCGTATACCATATCACACGCTCCCTAAACAATGTTTATTTTTTTACGGTGAGCTGCGTTGTGGTAAACGCTCCCAGGGAGGCCAGAGGAAACGCTTTAAAGACACTCTGAAAATTTCACTGAAAGCTTTTGGAATTCATTCTTACACATGGGAGACTGCTACTAAAGACCTTAATTCGCTGCGTACATCATTACATAAGGGTGCAGTCTTGCCTGAAGCGACCAGGACTGCAAGAGCTGTGAAGAAAAAGCTGGACAGAAAAACCACTGCAGGAGATCCTCCTCCTGGAACGTCAGGCATTCTTTTCCCCCATTTTCAAAGAACATTTCGAGCCAAAATATGCCTTATCAACCGTCTTAGAACTAACGGCTCCATACTTTCAACCCCATTAGATCAAATGAATAGTCTTTATCATTCTTGATGGACAAACAACGTTACATTATCTGTCTTTAGGAGCAACAGCAGATTTTCTTAGTCGTATGGCCTTTTGAATAGTCTTAATCTATATATGGCTTATATACGGGTTTAGGAATTGCCGTTTTGACACCAGGCCGTGACGTCACATAGAATATATAAGGATTTTTCAAGCGTTTGGAAGCCATAAATGCTACCTGATTACAAACGTATACCTCTACTTTTAGTATCTAACGAACAAATCTTCAGAAAATAATTACTGTTTATCACGAAGTTCTAGATGATAAGTTCGTGATATGGTCGTTGTCTAGGTAACGATACTCCTGGTGTGTCAATTGAGCTATCTCACTGTCTTACACTATGATTGACCCCCGCAGTGCACATTGACCAGTCAGTAAACAAGATCGATTTTGGCGCATATAATCCTTTAATACAGAAATAACACAGACCCACGGAACATATTTATTTATTCAGAAAAAACCATATAATCCATAGAATATCCATATCCTCCTCACAACATTAACACGCACACATCACTGTCTTCTCACGGCCTGCTTAATCTCAAATTCACAAGACAGGTAATCCAGCTCCTATCCACCGCTGGACCTCACACAATACACCCACACACTGGGTCTAGTCTCCACTAACTATATCACCCACTCTGGGTTCAGGCCTCCATTAACTATCCAACCCCCACTGGGTTTTAGGCCTGCATTTACAACTGGGAGAACAACACAACACAAGAACTGACCCACCGTCAGTCTAAACTCCCACGTCCTCGACAACCGATCCGTTCGGCGCCAAAACATCAACTGTCCTGAAGTCCCCTGACTTCACCCAAACTAAACACTGCTCTCCCCCCATCCACCCTGGGGGGTTCTGCACTCACCCTCACCATTATTTCTCATGGCTGGTTGTTTTTCTCGTAGTCTCCCTACTGGGGTCACTCACCTTACTGTCTCTAACTTTCATCTATTATTTCTCATGCCCGGTCACTTGTTTATGTACTAGCACGGTCATTCTCCTTAATGTCAATGACCCCAGGCATGTGTCACTGTTATTATATTTTTTTTATGTTACATATCCCTTACAGGACGTTGCAGTCAACACCAGCATTTTTCAGCTGCTGTTGATGTACTAAGCAAGTTTTACGTTCAGTAGTTTGCCATTGCTTTCTGAACGACAGTTATTATATTAGCAATACTTAAATGTAACATAGATAAGTTCTTACTCAACTTATTTATTACCAAATCAGTCTTCATCGAAACAACTTAACTATTTCCAAACAGGAACATCTCTCAATAAACTTGGCAGGTCAATTCTTTAGAAATGTCCAAATAATTAGCCTGTTAATACTTATTTACAGAGCTGTTCTAACAAGATAAAAGGCATAATTAAACAAGTCCTCATAACTAATCTAGGATAAATAATTACTATAGCATTAGTCTTTTAGAATGACATATTAGAAAAAAGGACCCGCAGACTATTACAATTAACAAGAATTATAACAGTTAATAACTCAAGATGGCAATTATACTGCAAAATTGTAAGCTATGCAAAAAAAATAGGAAATATCACAAAAAGGGTATCTTTATGCAAGCATAAGAAACGATATAAACACATTCTTCCAAGTTGGGAGTACAAAATATGGTAAGTATGTCAGTTGTAAATCACGTTATTACTGAAAACAATTATTATTATAACAATTATTAACATCTAAGACACAACGATATGAATTTACAGCTCTAATCTTCTTAGTAAATGTAAAACATATAATAGTACATTCAAATCACACGCCACTATCGTTTACTTCTGCGACAAATACTTGCAATTGGCTATACAGTTAACTAAATTAATAAAGCAAGCAGTAACTTTTGGGTAATATAATTTTATAATAATGTTACTAATTACAGTCAAATTCTTGATTTGACTTCTTATAATACGGAAAAATAAATGAAGGAATTCATCCATATATAGTCAGACATACAAGGGACTGTGTTTCTGAGTGAATATAGAAAGCCGGTTCAATGCTAAATAACACTTATATTTACTTAAACAGTGATGGATAAAACAGTAAATGTCATGTCAGTTTGTATGTCAAGTATTCATGATCGATATATTTACGTGTTCACGCCTGAAGACTTATATTCATGGCCAGTGAGTTGCAAAGCTATTGTGCTTACTATTGTTTCTGACTTATAGTATGTATACTATAGTTTATGTCTTTTAGTTATGTATATTGTTACATTCTCGTTAGCCTTTTACGGGTACTATGTGTTAGCTACTCTAACAATCCAAGGTAATAGCAATATTAGTCCAGGTAAACACATATCCGTTGCTTCAATGCATTCTCGCCGAGAGACCCACTTATTGAATTAATGCATTATGGCATTCACAGATGACACGCTTAGAAATATGAGTGATATAGTGTATGTGAAAGTGAGACAGAGTGACAGACGTTGACAAAGACGGCAAGAGAGTAAAAGAGATAGACAAAAGAGAGTAGGCAGACTAAAAACATTCATATACGGACAATTAAAGAGAAAGAAAGATAGAGAGAAAGACTTAGGTACATAGAAAATTATATATATATATATATATATATATATATATATATATATATATATATATATATATATATATATATCACCCTCTCTATCTATCTATATATCTATGCGTGTCATCCGTGAATGCCACGTGAATATATATATATATATATATATATATATATATATATATATATATATATATATATATATATATATTCACGTGGCATTCACAGATGACACGCATAAATATATAGATAGACAGAGAGGGTGTGAGAGAGAGAGTGAAGTGAGCGAGAGAGAGAGAGAGAGACAGACAGACAGACAGAGAGAGCTATCTTTGGGAATAGAAAGAGAGAAAAAGGGATGAAAAGGCGGACTAAAACTGTCGCGCTCATTCAGTTATGTTGACATGTTATAGCGATCTGTTTGCGATTCTGTATTCTGGCTAGAAGGCAAGCTTGTAATGATTTTTAAAGCAAAAGTGCTCGTAGGTATACCACTGGCTTAGCGCCTTCATTGGCAACACTTCAGTAGTGAGTCACAATCGGCCCACTTCGGCATTCACGCTACGACAATGTCTAAACTGTCACATGAGGGCATGGCGTGGAATATGGGACGTTTTATGATACGATTTTACTGACATCATGTGCACTAACATTTTCTCGCAGGGTGACATGTTATCTTGGAAGCCAAGTATGTATTTTATGTTGATAAACACGCTGACCAGCCTGTGCGTAGATTTCAGAACAAGGAAGAAGAAGTTGCTGGTGAAAATGAAGAATGCCTTCAACTCTGAATGCGGTCATGTCGAAATCGTTCACTTACCTCGGGATTTACTCGATGGATAAAACGGACAAAAGAGGAATACAGACTCTCCTGCCCTTATACTCCCACACTACCTCAAAATGTCCTCTAACCCCATAGCCACTAGTCGACCCGACCACCCCGTCCCTTAACAAGTACCGGAAGAAGTTATATGCAGTTATGAAAGTGATAGCTCCTGCACGTGATATGCTACTCGTGACGTCAATGGGCTAATAGAGGACAAACAATAAGACTCGGAGCCTTATTTCCAATGACAAAACATCCTCTATTACTACTCCCGGACTACTGTTGTTTTTTTCTTTAGAGAAGCATGGCAACCCCCATCTTACAAAACCTGCTTGGTTGCTACCTCATAATGTAGTTATTGTGTAAGACACTGTATCGTCAACCACTAACATAACTGAAGTACTGGTTGGGGAGTTGCTAGCACAGTACCAGTTCGTCTGGTGGTCATGTGTTCGAACCGCATGGAGACGCGGATAAGATAAGTTAAGCTGGGCTGGCAAGATCAAACCAGCTAATATGGGTACCAGAAAATGTTATGTGTAATAAGTGCGACGGGCGTTCTACTGACTACACCAAATATCGAGTGTCGGTTGTTAGACAACATATTGACTAGCACCATATGCCAACTACGATTGAAAGCATGGTAACTTGTCCTTGACGCTTTATGTTCATCCATGCCAGAACTCTCGAGACATGCCGGCGTGTGCTCTCCCTCAGTGTCGAAAAGATTGAGAGAGAGAGAGAGAGAGAGAGAGAGAGAGAGAGAGGAGAGAGAGAGAGAGAGAGAGAGAGAGAGAGAGAGAGAGAGAGAGAGAGAGAGAGAGTGATCGCAGAAAATGATACTTGTTATTGGTTTTCCATTTATTTTGCAAGTGAATCTGCTCCTAATCGCGGCACTACGTCATTTCTCCTGATCGCAGTTAATTCTGTTAAATGAAAATACGCAGAACCCGTGGTGGTCCCCTGCACTTATGTGTAATCCCCCACTGTGATTACAGGGTCCGGGTATGACTAGATTACCGTTTAGTATAGGTATTTCTTTGTAAACGGTGTTATTCTTCGTACACAACATAGCAATAATTACAGCAATGGGCACGGTTTTCGACACGTAGAACGCTCTCTTACTAAGACATCTCTCGTCAATGACTTTTAAATGTATTTAAAGTCAAGAGTATCATCTTCATTCCACGGAGTTTATCCTATAAGGTTCGTCCTATGTCTATAGATAGTCGTGCTGAAAGAGTCGTAAAGAGTGGGAACCCGGCAGCTGTAGCGACGACGGCTGAGGGGTCTCCGAAGAAATAAATTGCTGAAAAAAAATTAGTGAATGATGGAGTACAACAAAGAACCAACGGACTGTAAGAGAGCGAAACTGCTGGCTTAACGTCCTTGCAAAGCCGTCTTCACAATAGCCATGTCTGTCAGTTTCGTTTCAAATCTGACATTCTTGAGCAGGCGGTGTTTATCCTATATTGAAATCTGGCAGGGAGTGGAGAGGTGTGAGTGTGAAACGGTGCTGGGGTGGTCACGTGTCCACTTCTTGGTTTGAGAAGAAGAAAATCCTACGGCATTTGGAAATTTCAAAGAGTAGATCATGACTCTCAGGAAAGAGACCGGGACGCAGAGATGTTTCCAAGGTACCATGGCCAGGTTCTATACTGGCCAAGACCTACTAACACGTCATAATCGTGCATCCTGGGCAACAAGTCCCTTCGCTAATCGCTAGTATTGCTGATTCTTCCGAAGTCGGAGAATATCTGCCTGCACGGCGAGGAACCACCAGTCAGCACACCAATAAGCCAGACATTGGACAATGGATACTAACGCTAAGCTCAGTCCGGTATCACATCACACTGATGTTGGACAACACGATGTCCTCATCCGACATATATGACACAAGCAAGCAAGCAGGAAAGAGACCTTAACAGCGTGTAGATAAGAGTCCGTTACCTTGGATGAAATTTGTTTATAACACAAATGCGCCCGGAAGATCGACACACTGACCTTTGTGGTGCATAACTAGATGTGATGCACGTCCTTTAAAACAAAAGAAGAAAGAAAGAAAGAAAGAAAGAAAGAAGAGGAGGAGGAGAAGAAGAAGAAGAAGAAGAAGAAGAAGAAGAAGAAGAAGAAGAAGAAGAAGAAGAAGAAGAAGAAGAAGAAGAAGAAGAAGAAGAAGAAGAAGAAGAAGAGAAAAAGAAAACGCAATTTGTGGCTTACCCCGGCATAAACCAAGAATAGTACATAACACCTCAATGCTAGTTTCTATAGCTTTCTGTATGCGATATCTGTAGTGTATACATTTAATAAAACTAAACTATATTTAAAAGAAAAATGCTAATTTCACATTCTTATCCTGGAGTAGACCGCGTCGCGCTATATTTAACGAATTGTTATGGTAGCCGGTGGTTCGGAAAGCAATGACAAACTACTGAACGTAAACTTGCGAAGGCATCAAAAACATCAGTAAAATGCTTGTGGTGACAGCGATGTTATATAAACAGGACATGCAAACACCAGGATTAACTGACCTTGGCCCTGACACTCTCAACATCATCGTAGCCAACCCACTGGTCACCTTTCACCCGGTACGGATTCTTTTGAGAAGTTACTTGCACAATCTGCCCATTTTTAAACATTTCACATATCTGTAGTGTTGATGAGAAATAGAGCATGGTAAACAGTTTATTGCATTTCCTTTAAACGACGACACAGTTAACCCAAGCATTGTGTATGGCTGTTTGTTATTAAGTATGCAAATTCTAAGTTCAGTAGTTTGCCATTGCTTTCTGAACGAACGGCACCTATACCTTTTTCGAAAAAAAAAAAAAAAAAAAAGCAACGCGGTGTTTCGAACCAGGGTGGACGGGATTACGAATCGTGTCCGTAACAATTTCGCCTCGGATACCGATATTTATTCGGTTATCTACGTTAAATTGTAGGGGTATGCACCCATCCGTCACTACCCCCATCATGTACATGTTTGTCTCCAATAGTTACTGTCTGGAGAGATAGTCTCAGGGCGTAATACGGCTGTCTATAACATCAATTGCACGTAGAAGTCGTTCTCATCTACCACTCCACATTATATGCATGTGAAAACTACAGTGGTTGCCCGGAGGAATCAAGTCAGGAATCGGATAGAAGTATAGCATGCGTTAAAGAGAAAGAAATAAGTTAAATAGCCCATAGTTAGTTTAATAGAAACACAACTTTATCAAATGTAAACAAATAACAAGACCACGAGAACAGGTCAAACAAATTAGAGGTAGTGGCTTAATAGAAGTCAGGGGATAAAAAATAACTGAAGCAGACTTTGATAAACGAAACTCTGAACGGCAGTGAACTGCTCGCGGATGACGACCGAAGTGAATGGTCGCGTACTCCAGGATCGTCTGGAGTACCCTCGCTTCTGCCTTCTTTCCCGCGAGTAAGGACAGTGAGCCTGTCGGCGGATCGAGTCACCCAACGTTCACATCGTGCCAGACGCGACTTCCCCTATCCGACCTCGATTCCCAGTGTGTTTAACACTATGGGCCTCTTCCCTACGGAGCATGTATCCCCTAGCCACGGGTGGACACTTAGAAGACCGCAGAACCTCCCCACAGACTTCCTGCGTAGGACTGAGTCTACTTCACCCTCATCTGGACCTTGAACCGAATCTAGCGCGATGGCCGTCGCACTAAGTTGGGAGAAACTACCTCGGACCTCTCCAAATTATGAAGGAGAGTACAATGGAACTTTAGCAATTCCCCTCCGACCTTCACCTAATACGTGGATCGGGACAGCACCCGTACTACAGGAACGTGTGTGTGTGTGTGTGTGTGTGTTCATTTGATTGGATAATCATTTTCCATCACTGGTGGAAGACACGCATACACTTCGTACACTACGTATATATATGTGTGTGTGTGTATGTGTGTGTGTTTGTGTGTATATATATATATATATATATATATATATATATATATATATATATATATATATATATATATATATATATACTCTTGTGGCGTATATATTACGTGAGGAAGTGCGATACCTAAACGAGCTACTTGCCGAGTTGCGAAATGGTTCGACGCAATATGCCTGTGCGTTTTCTTCGTGATTGTTGGGAAAGCGATCGAGGGTCTACTCTTTACTTTCCTGTAGTCTTTTCATATTGGCAGGAGTACTTGAGTGCTTGTGTGATGGATGTGACGAAAGACGCATGGATGTTGCATGAGACACCGGACAAATGGGGTATGGGACTTCTTGTAAGTCTACGAAGTATTTTACTGGCAAACCAAGCCAGTTGAACATTTCGGTCACGGCCCAATGCTAATCCGTTTCGGAGGAGACCGGAACAGGAGGGCCCACCTTGAACATGTGGTGGATTATACATTTTTTAATATAGATGACTTCTTCCCCCTAGAACAGGAGGACAATCAAGAATAGTTTCGTTATGAGATCCCACGAGCGAAATGGAAGGATTGTTCATTGGACATTTTACTTAGTTATTAATTAATTTATAATTCATTAATTAATTTGGTGACAAGAATTGTATGCCCAGTGCTGGGGAGTGGTCCAGGGACCTACTTTTCCGCAGATATAGTTTCTATGTAGGAAATAGAAATAGTGCTGCTACTCAACCTAGCTGCAGCAGACATGAGAAAGGTAGTGGTATGAGAGTACCATGTGATCAGACTCGATCTTCTCGGAACCCAATCTTGCCGACGGGCTGATCTAGGGGCAATATGACATTGGATTAATACCCATGCTTCAACTATACCCATATATGGATGATTCATTAATTAGGTGAATCATAATTAGTGAAGTTGATTTATTGACTTGATGCATGTGTGTCAGGGTTGGTGCCGAATAATCTCACCTACCGCTCTTCCTTGCAGGTGGTGCCTGTTTTGCGTTAATCAACGAACCAAAACTTCAGTGGAAAGGTGGTGATATGCTCGGTCCAGGGAGACATGCCAAGTTGGGGTACTGTCATAGCTCTGGGAGCCCACCAGTTTCATTGCCGTTGTTAACAGCCGTCTAACCGTCGGAAATAACAGGTAGTACTTACATGCACCAACATGGCTGCCGTAACAACGTCTGAAGCAGTGCCATGTCATCATTAGACCCACACCATAGTGCGTCTGTATGTTACTCAAGATCTACAGGTACATTAGGTCCAGATCATAAAGGATCTACGTGACAATCTAATTGTTGATATCAATTAAAATGATGTGTTCTACAGTACTTGATAGTCAACAAAGTCGACGAAAAGTGACATTGTTATGTTCATTAACTATTTTGTACTAAGCTTGATTATCATGTGTGACTAGACTCAGGTGAAGTCAGGTCAATCTTGAATTTGTCCAGCTGTTCTGACATCATCAGCCAAGTTTATAGACAATCGCAATAACTTTTCTTTAACCATGTTATGAGAAGCTATGATTTAGTGACTCTACTAGAACAGTGCTCCAGAAACTCTATTATACTCAACCAGGGGTATGAGATCATATTCAAGGAACATTGTGTTGATCTTTTGCTATAACAATCGATGCAGTTATTAATTATTACCTGGGGACACCTCAGGTAAAGGGTCTCCCATCCAGGCTGTATCGAGAGCAGTCATAATGACATTAGACAGTGACTCATCTTGATATTGCTGAGGTGGTAACTTCATCTAGTCAGCGGCGGTCCGAGTGGTTAACTCCGTTCATCGCTTATCTTGGGACATAGTGGTCTCCACGGTGCCAGTCAACCGTGCTGGGAGAGAGCCCGGTGAGTTTATCAGACCGACTAGACGGAACAAACACTGCAAATCTTCCACTCAGCCTCATGATGAAACTGGAACATCTCTGACTCTTTCTCTGACCTATTCTGTTTATTGTAAATATATCTTCTTCTATCAGGATATTCAATTTCTGCCTGTGTCTATAGTGTAGATTAAACTGTTTCATTGTTGACATGTCTTTTCTACAGTTATTGTGTGTGGTCTTGGACGAGGCCTCTGAGTTCAAGGTCTCTAGGTAGAGGGTAGTTAGTAGAAGTCTAGAATCTGGGAGGGGCTTGTAGACTCATAACGCTTGTAACTTGATAAAGGTGGTCAGTACCAGTAGTCACAGTGTATCTACCTGTCCAAACCCTGGGGTTAGTATACACGTGAGTGCCAGAGATACCTCGGCTCCTGTGTTCACTCCCAATAGCCGAGGCCATCCTGTTACACTCAGCTAAGGTAAATATATATATATATATATATATATATATATATATATATATATATATATATATATATATATATATATATATATATATATATATATATATATATATATATATATAAAACACGATGTATGTCTGTCCGTTCTTTATGCGTTCGCGAACGGTCCATCCGATTGAGATGAAATTTTCTACACGTTTTCTTTTCATTCCTGTGCAACTTTCTGTCATAGTTTTTTAGTGTAAAATCGGCTACTTACTTACTAAAATTTAATATTTCATTTTTCATTATAATTTCTATATAGCAAGGGGACTTAACTCTAGAAAAGTTATTTCAAGGGGCATAACTTTTAATAACATTTCTATATACTTTGTAGTCATATTGTTGAATCGTTTTCAAAGATTCATAAACTCTTTGTCTATAGTTATTTACAGGCATATGAGTTATAATAAATAATGATATAATCTTTAAGACATTTTCAAAGTTTTCATAAAAATAATGCATAATGCATAACATTGTAACTCATCTTTTTATACTTAAAAAAAGTTATCTACAGTCATGTAGGTGATTAAAAACAGTTTTCATTAAAAATAATGGATGGTGTGTGGAAGGACATTCTTTTAAGTTACTGTGTGAATTTAATGAGACGCTCCCCGCCAGGAGCTGGGCGAAGCCACGCCGGGTCAGATAGATAGACAGACAGACAGACAGATAGTCGGGAAAGGGAGCTTATATGACTACTTATATGAATTAAATGAGATGCCACCCACCAGGGACTGGGTGAAGCCGGGCTGGCTCAGACAGACAGACAGACAGACAGACAGACAGATAGTCGGGAACGGGATCTTATATGACTACTTTTATTAATTAAATGAGATGCTCCCCACTAGGGACTGGGTGAAGCCGGGCCGGGTCAGACAGACAGACAGACAGACAGACAGACAGACAGACAGACAGACAGACAGACAGACAGTCGGGAACGGGAGCTTATATGACTACGTATAGAATTAAATGAGATGCTCCAAACCAGGGACTGGGTGAAGCCGGGCCGGTCAGCCAGACAGACAGACAGACAGACAGACAAACAAGCAGACAGACAGACAGACAGACAAACATACATACATACAGACAGACAGACAGACAGATCCAGTCCAGGGACTGGGCGAAGCCGGGCCGGGTCAGCTAGTGTGTGTGTATATATATATATATATATATATATATATATATATATATATATATATATATATATATATATATATATATATATATATATATATATATATATATATATATATATATATATAATTTCAGTGCTCTCATACAGATATTTAAATGATTTCAGTTAAGTCAAAAAGCTCACATCACTAGACGGGACATTTTCATTCGCGTTATGTCCTCATCTTCAACCACCAGCAAAGAGTGTTAATACTAATTGTACTGGTTGCAATATAAATTTTTGTCCGCCTGGCCTTACCTTGGAGTACTGAGTGTCATCCATATCCTCTACCCTCCGCCTCACCATTTTCTCTAGACAATGATGATGTATCTGTTTTTCGACACTATATGCATGATTCCCAAGTGTCCTATCCACGTCTGCCTAATAATCGGTCATTACCTCATTCAACTGGACACATACATCGAATTTGTCCACCTAGTCGTTTCTCAACACACCTGCGCTCCCCGAGGAAAAGATCCAATGGATGCTCCCTATCTTTATTTTGTATTATTGAAACCTACCACTATTCACGAAGCTTACATGTCTTCACACTTCTCAGCATTCTCTGTAAGTCCGTTACAATCAGAACATATGTGTGTGAGTTGTGTGTGTGTGTGTGTGTGTGTGTGTGTGCGCGCGCGTGTGCGTGCGCGCCCGCTATTTGTCATCTTGCCAGCGAAACTGCGCAATGCCTACAACAATAGATACTTCATCATCTTCGGTATTTCAGCGGGTATTTTTATAGTAATTCTAAGTAGTAGGAGTGGGGCGCGCATCAACGTATATTTTTGGACGCATCTGGCGGCTGATGGTTTTATGGGAAAAGTGCCGACTGAGAGAGAAATTTTAGGTGAAATTTTTTTGGCGGCGTGTGGGAACGGGTCTATTTTTTTAGACGGGTGATGGCGGGTAAGTTTCTGTGAAAGTAAGTAAGGTAAAAGTATTCGTGTCTGTGTTGGTTGGTGGGATGTAAAAGTAATTACTGGAAATAGAAAGAGAGGGGTTGAGCACGGATGAGGGGTGTGAAGGGCTGTAAGTTATATATTTTGGTTGGACATGGTTACGTAGGGTATATGAATGTGTCAGTATGCGTGGTGAGTGATGTATAAACTGCCAAGGGTGTGATGGGTCGTGGTTATACTGGACGAAGTAAGAGGTGTAGATGGTTACTATCATCTGAATAGTGTGCTAGTAGTGTCTAAGTGAAAGTAAAGGGTGGTATGTAGCTTATTCACTACCAGCATTACAAAAGAAATCTTATAAAGTTGTAATGGGTGTCATTTGATGGTAAGGGGTGGGTATTAGTGGTCAAGTAGGAGTGGTCGATATAGGGATGGTCATACATGTAATAAGATAAGAGGTGTTATGTTCGCAGTTACACACTGGTCAACCAGTGGACAAGCAATGGTCAAATAATGGTCAAGTAGTCAAGTAAGAAAATTTTTGGGAAAAGTGGTTGTAATGATATGGTGATGATTAAAGAGTGGTAAATTAGTGGTCAAGAAAGGAAATTTTAGGGGAAAGTGATTGTAATGATATGGTGGTGATTAAACGGTGGTAAATTAGTGGTCAAGCAGTGGTCAAGCAGTGGTCAAGCGAGGAAAATTTTAGGGAAATTTTAGGGAAAAGTGATTGTAACGATATGGTGATGCTTACACGATGATAAATTAGTGGCCAAGCAGTGGTCAAGTAAGGAAATTTTAGGGGAAAGTGATTGTAATGATATGGTGGTGATTAAACGGTGGTAAATTAGTGGTCAAGCAGTGGTCAAGCAGTGGTCAAGCGAGGAAAATTTTAGGGAAATATTAGGGAAAAGTGATTGTAACGATATGGTGATGCTTAAACGATGGTAAATTAGTGGTCAAGCAAGGAAAATTTTAGCGGAAAGTAGTTGTAGCGACATGGTGATGAATAAAGGGTGATAAATTAGTGGTCAAGTAGTGGTCAAGTGGTCGAGTGACCACTTAAATTGTAGAGGACGGTGTGCCTAAGATAATGGTAGTGGTTAAAGTGATCGATGACGTGGTCAAGATGTGGTCAAGCTGTGGTCAAGTATTCGAGTGACCACTTAAATTGCAGGGGAAAGTACGTATAATGCAATGGTGGTGGGTAAACTGAGGAAGAATCAATAGTAGTGATAATAGTACTACCAATATTACCGACAAGAATATTAGCTGGTGCTTTGTTAGAGATACAAGTCTCTTTTTTGTGGGGTGTGTAAAAAATCATACAAAGAGGGTCATACAACCACAAAGACAACCAAGTACACACTTGATACACACAAATACAAAGACAACCAAACACACTGATACACAAACTCACACAAACTAACATACCAGCTATTATAGATCTACCACTCGGGCTCCTACCAACCTTTAAAGAGAATAACACCCAGACTTGTACGGCCATTACTAACACACACCCCGCTTATGCCAGAGTAGACCGCAGTAGTATAAGGCTGGAAAACTAATCAGTTTTCTTCAGCTCGTGAAAATTCGAGATTCTATCAACTGATAGCTGGACGACCATTGCTTACGAGACTATGATAATGACAATAACAGGCAGACGTGTACGGCCAGTACTAACATATTTTCCCCTGTACACCAGAAATATACGAAAAGATCATTGAAGAACGTCTATAGATATGCAGTCCTGTTTGTAGACAATGAACAGAACCATACAGATACAAATACACACACATATATATATATATATATATATATATATATATATATATATATATATATATATATATATATATATATATATATATATATATATATATATATATATATATATATAAGAGAGAAGAAAAACCACACAATCGAAAAAGAAAAAAAAACATAATAAAATATAGAAACAAATAATAACATATTCAAATGGCTTTTATTGGTATACAACATTTAAAAATGGGTTCGTTTACGATCGACTTGATTATTGTAGAAAGATGTCTGGTCTTGACATGCATAGCCACTTGGGTGTAGAAATCTTGATCGTTGTAGACACAAAGGGAGCAGAGGGACTTGGTTATTGTAGAAAGATGTCTTGCTTGTCGGTAGATTGATATATATGAAGTGTCGTTGTTCCTGTGTCTTGAGAAACTGTCACCACTTTCAAACTGTTGTCTAGGTGTCTGGGCATATCATCAGGTCTTGTCATGAATAACCACTTGGGTGTAGACACAAAAAGACGCGTGGTCGTCTCAGTTTATAACGATGAAGTTATCTAGTTTTAAACAGGTCTGGACTTGTCTTTTTTAACCACGGAGTAACCAATCGAAACACGAGACGATCGTTCACGTGTTGTCTGTGTCCAAAGGGTTGCAGGATACGTGACATGCTCGAGCCGCGGGATTTCATCAATAAGAAATACAACGCATACAGACCACAAGTACTGTTATTAATGTCTTGTAGCATACGGGTATTGTACACGGGTGATCTGTCCGAGTTTCGTTGTATAAAACCGATAATGTCGGCGTGTAATGGTGGCAAACCAAACGAATCGAAATATTCAAACTGACCTAGACCATTAAAATATAGGGCGATCCAATGTGACCCAGAGTAAGCACTGGTGTCAGTATTGACGATCAAAGCAGCTGGCTGTGTTCTATCAATGTGTCTAGGTAAATGATCTCTAGCGCACACGTTGACTAGTGGAAGGCGTCGAACAACCAGATCAGACATGAGTAATTGTCTTAGTTGTTGGGTATCCATTATGCTATGTAATCTGTTAGCACTTGTCTCGTCTTGGAAACTTCTAGGACCGAGTCGAGTTCGGCGTATACGACGACTTGTAGAGGTGCAGTCGTTATAACGTCAAACTTTAGTTCTACTGACAGTGCGCCAGATTTCGCCAATTCAAACTGTTCTCCGTCTAATATACTGGGCGTCAGATCAAAACCATAGAGACAATTCCCTTGACTAAAACTTTCATAATTTAAACCATTCCCGACATCCTTACCGATCAGACCAAGGGCCAAATTGGTACCATGGAAAGCTCGCATGTACTGACTTGTGGTATAATTCATGGTTAAGGGTTTGCCTGTGACACTACGCCCATCTACCATTAGACTCAAATAGTTTAACTGATAATGATTGAATATGAAGGGGTTCGTATTCAGCTCCCCATTAAAACACGAAGCATTCACTAATCCGATCACCACCCGGGTCGGTGTCTGGCTGAGGAAAAGGTTATCTTGTGTGTGGGACAACATACCTTTAGGGATAGAAAAGGTTTTTACCACGACCCTTTTAAAAGGATACTTGGCATTGGATCTCAATAAGGCTTTTTCATGGGCCAGAGAGATAGCAAGATTTAACTTAGCTTTCCTCACCAAGAGGGCGGCATAAGTAATGACGCTTTTGTTCCCACCATTTACATCCGTGGCAATCAAATTAAAGACGGATTTTGATGGGGTTAGTTTGATTTTAATATCGACGCCATTCAACATGTACCGGTCCTGATTGAAAATATCGGAATGTAGGCGCACCATCATATCCAGAGGCACACTATAGCTGGCTAAAGATCTTCTTTTGGCTAGACCTGTATTGGTATCACCCTTTGTGTCTGCCATGTGCAAAGGAGTATCTTGATAGTATAGAGCTGACGTCAGATGACTCTTTTTGGCCTCTTCGCCATAATTCAGAAGAGCTTCCAAGTAGGCCCGGTACGGATACGAATTTTCACTCGGTGAAATAAGAGTGTCGTTCAGGGACACGTCTACTTGAGAAAACAAACTATGCAAATAATAATTTATAGGACCGACTTCCTCTGTTGGTGGTAGGTCGTCGCCATTGGGCAGTGTAACTTTGGCTCTCACGTGAAGAAAAGTATTAAACAAATCAATGTAATCTTCACCGACACCAGAAATGGTGAATTCGATGGGTGCCCCATAAGCTAACGTAGCCAGTGGATAAATCTCCACAAACTGTCCCTCTTCCACGGCTGTCTGGGTGGGAGGCACACTAAACAGATCCAGACCAGAATGCAGACACTCACACGACTTGGGATGAATTAACGCCATTATGAGAAAATATCCGAATGTCCCTCTTGGTGGTGATGTGTCTTATGAGTCGACGACTTTCTGACTGTTGGTTTTATTCTTTTACTGGGCTGACCTGGCGGGGCGGCTCGTTTTCGTTTCCTAACCCCACTACCTGATTGGCTGATGTGTTGAGCAGCGCCTTGGAGTAGTCGTTGACCAGCGTCTCTGGCGTGTTCTTTGAAGGACTCACCAACATTTCTACCAGCTAGGGCATCTTGAGCCACTTGCAGACCCGTCCACAGTCCTTCTCTCAATAGGGCTTTGCCACCAGTCTTTAACCAAGGAAGAATTGTGCGACCAAAACCACTAAAGAAACTACCAATTCCATGACCTCGCTGACTTCGACCACCTACAAAAACAGGGAGACCACTTCCAGCTTGATTGCAGAAATAGTCCTCGAATAGTTTGGGGTTGCGTTGGATTGGTACGTGCCTAACCATGGTTACCCCAGATCAAACCGTTTGGTTGTTCGAAAATGTAACGTCACTACTGAAGTTCCACCTGTAAATGGGATAGGTTTCCCCTGCTCGTCGGTTATAAGAAGTTCAATCGTGTCAAATGAAAATCGACTGAGGGGTACGTAATGTGGCTTGTCATACATCCTAAATACCGAGGTGGTAGATCTGTCTAGAACAGGTAGCGTCCTCAGTAATGGTACCATCACATCACCAACCACCCGCGAGGTGACAATATCGGAATAGACGAAGACATTTTTTGTGCCCTGGTCTAAATCTACTTCACCCACACCAGACAGACTGGGTTCAGTCTCGGTGACATGTGTCGAGGGAAATTGTAAAATTTCTGCCAACTTGTCACTAAGTCTAACTTCAGCCCCCTGTTCATATAATTGAAAACGAGCCTTATTCGAAATATCGTTATAAGAGAACATCATTCGGTTATGTTCTTGCAAGGCATCATCGAGACGCAGCCATTGCAGTTCATTGATAAATCTCTCAGCTTCGAAAACCAATCTATTCAATTCACCAATGAATTTTTCTGTTGATTTGTACAACCAGGCGTCAGCGTAATCGTCATCGGTGGTTCATCTAGGTCTGGAGGTGGAAAGTACTTTATCCACACCTCATCTTTCAAAATATTAAAATAGGTGTTGGGAAACTGAATATCGACCAAACCAACTTCGTACTGGGAGGTGAGCTCAATAGTTTGTGGCAATTTGGCAAAGAAATGTCCGGCGTTATTTTGGGGGTATATTTGTAATGACGCGTTACTCGTCAGGCACGTAGAAACTCATCTTAGTCTATTCGAGGTCTGAATGTTTCCTGATTCGAAAATGTAAAGTTAGTCCTGAAGTCCCATCGTTGAATGAGAGTGTTTTACCCGTATCGTCAGTTAAAAGTATTTCCACCGTGTCGAAGGAGAATCGACTTAATGGTACACAATGTGGCTTATCATAAAGACGAAACACTGAAGGTGACAGTCGGTCCAATATAGGAACAGTCCTTAGTAAAGGAACCATGACGTCTCCAACTGGTCTCGCGGCTACGAGATCGGAATAGACGTAGATATTTTTAACTTCGTTATCCATCTCTAATTATGTATTACCGTATAATAAGACATTATCGTCTGATAGAGTCGAGCTTGGAAAACCCAACATAATCTTCAATCTGTCACTATTTTTTGCCTGGGCGCCTTTTTCAAATATTTTCAGCCCGACTTTTTTCCAAGGTGTACCTAGCATGAATTTGATGTTTACTTTCTCGTCTAGTTGGGTTTCTACACACAACTTATTCAATTTTTCGATGAAAGTTTCAGGGCTGATGAACAGACCCGGTGGACATACAAGGGTTATAGGTTCTATACCACTACCTTTAGGTGGAAAGTATTGGAACCAAATTTCACCAGGCAAACCATTAAAATACGAATTGGGGAACTGAATCTCGACCAGGGCCACTTCGTATTGGGTCGTTACATCAATGGTCTGCGGCAACTTGACAAAAAAGTGACCAGGTTGGTTGTTGGGAAATACCTGTGGTCCAGAATTACTCGGTAAAGTTACGTAGAAACTCATCGTTTTTCTAATTTAGGATTAGGTAGCATATACCCCAAACAATTACTCATTAGAGCTACCCACAACTTGCCGTCTGGTGCGTCTGCGTTGCCTTGAGTCAGATTGAACAAAGACACGGCAATTACGGCATATATAACCACCATTTGACACAGAAATACAATCTCTGGCCTCGGTACACGTTGTCCAAAGAATGACCAGATCGATGTTCTTTCCCCCTCTGTCGGTTGTGGGCGCACCCCCATAGTTTCCACCCTGTCTTCAGTCACACCACTAGTCTCCATAACTAGCTAGTTGCGTGTCAGATATCCAACTATTGAATGAATGGGGATAACCAAACCACTTCACTAAATACTCTTTCCCACCACCTCTCCTGGGTCTTTCTTGTAAGATTGTTTCGATACGCTCACTTGCTTGTCTCCAACTAGTTGTATTTCTTCTCTGTAGAACGAGCCCTGTAGTTCCTGTCCCGAATCGTCTTTTACCACATAGGTCACTGGACTGGTCTGGTTTATGCGACTGACGGTAAACAATTCTTCTGTCCACGAGGGCATATACCCTTTTTTAAAAGGTTGTTTGGGTTGAGCCAGTCTGACTCGATCCCCCGGTGTAAAATGCACTTTTTTCGATACGTATGTCGGCTTGTACAAGTTATTCCACACCTCTTCTTGATTACTATAGGTGACTTGCGCAGGGGCCATGCGAATACTTCTATGATACGAACCATTGTAGTTCTGGATCAATTTATCTATCACGTCGATGTATCGCAGTGTATTGGTCTTGGTGAAATAACGCCAATTTTTTTCTTTCAGGGGTCGATTGAATCTTTCCACTATCGCTGCCTTCACATCTTCATTCTCGGTGGTAAAGAAGTGCACACCTCGATCTTTCAGAAATTTTAAGAAGGTCCGATTAACGAATTCCGAACCTTTATTGCTCTGAAAATTTATCGGGTGACTATCACCAAAGATTTTACTCATAGCCACCACCAGAGCTTTCCCTGTTTTCTTCTGGATCGGGATAGCCCAAGCATATTTACTAAACACATCGATACAAGTCACTAGGTACGACATCCCATCGTTGTATCTTTGTAATAGTCTCATATTTATCAAGTCGGCTTGAAATTGGTGATTTATACCACCGGTTATGGTATGGCGTCTCTGGAAGCGGCGACGGATCGGTTTATGTAACGTGTAGGTATCCTGATGACGTAACCATTTATCTATTTTCTTCAGGTTAGTATTTCTTTTTAAGGCGGCTGCGCCACCATAGGCCCCCGGTTTCTTAGGGTCATAGTAATATGTTCTTAATTGGGTGGCCATTTTTGCTACTTGGGGGTAGGTATCCTAGTCTTCTTCTTGCTTCGCCTGAGTTTGTAATGTGGTGTGGTCTCGACAATTTTGGGCTCGACTACTTGAGCCGGTTGAATAGGTGTTGTTTGAAGAGGTGTTGGTTGAAGAGGTGTCTCGGTTACTGGTGTCGGTACACTGGTGACTTCAGGTTTTTGTTCCTTGATATCTATTAGTCCTAGAGGCTTGTGTCTGTACTGTTCGAGTCGAGTAAGATACCTCTGTAATGTTTGCTGATACGCTCTGGCCTTGTTACGAGGTGGTAAATCTTCTTTTTCCAGGACTTGTTGCATCTAACGATCCAATTCCTGTAGACTATCATTTAGTGTGTCGGGTGGTACATAGGGTTTTTCTAGCAACCGGGGATCGATCAAGATCATCTTCTTGGCCATTACAAACCCACCACGCTTTTCAATACATTTAGTATGGGGCCTAGTAAGGCGCCTATGAAACCACCTTGTTGTATAATCTCTTTCCTTTTCTTGAGCGATAATTTCTTATGCGTGAGTGCTCTCAGACTGTCTTTGTGCCGTTGCAGACGCTTCTTCTGAGCTGGTGTCAGGGGAACATTACCTTTTAAAACGTTGTGACAGCACTCGCAAATTGATTGGACGAGATCCGGGGAAGCTGATTTCATTACTGCCTTCACAGTGGCTGGGTTGGTCTGACCCAAGAAGCGTAACATACCCTCGTTACGTTTAAGTCGGTTAGACATGTTATTTAGGGACATAGACGACTTGCTGCTGGTCGGGAAATATATGACTTCGTAAGCGGAGCTGATCCGGTGTTTCCTGTCGCAGGTCAAATAACAAATACCCGTGTGGAGCCGATGTCGCGTCTTTAAAACTCTCTTGGACATATGACACACGGCCTGGATACATCTATTTGGCCAGATTGGTAATCTTAGACCCGTCTTGAGGATTCTTAAATACCACTAGGTAGTGCGTATTCAGACTGATAGTTCTTTGTTCTTTATTCTTAGCAAATAGGTTCTGTACTATATACATAACACTGAGGTTGCGATGATGACTGCCTTTAGTAAATAATTTAGTCACTCTGTCATCTGTCTCAGACATTAGATCATCTATGACTACTAACCGACGTCTATCCCCTGTCCATTTTTCCACATCCGGCAGACCTTCATTAAATTGAACACCCTTCATAGTTTCGTAGATGGGTTGCCATTCCCCATAGCACCATATAATGTCCTTTGGCAGGGGGTCTACCATGGTTGGTAGATGGGCAAAGAACCGTTGGACAAAGACGGTTTTACCACTCCCCGTTGGGCCCGCAATCAAGGCCGTAAAAGGATGTTTCCACCTAGGATCCATGTTTATTAATAATCAGCTACCTACTCGCATTGGTGTTTATAAACGCGTCGGATGATAATATTAGACCATTTGACCACCAACTGCACGCCAGTGGATCTCTGGTAGCTATTGGTATAATAATGATGGACCCAATAGTCGACTTGACACAAGTTCACACCGACGGTGGTGAGTATGGCGTTGACTATTATTAGTTCCTACAAGCCCACAAAGACCAATACCTCGAGGTTGTGTCGCTTAGTACGTCAGATAGCCAACCAACATGATGTGTTATTCACGAGACTAGAAGTCTGTATCAAGCCCGAACACGTTTTCCCGGTCTTTGTTTCAATCGCTGACGAAGTCTTTGCCGATAACGTCATCAACTATGGGAGAATAATGATGGTTTTTACACTTGGTATGCGTCTGGGTAAGCATCTGGTTAATAATTCTTACAACACAGACGTGAATGTCCAGGACCTGGAGGAAAGCTTCGCTACATCTGTAGGCCTGTATATGACTGATAAGCTACATCGTTGGATACTGGGAGGTGGATGGCGTAATTTCTATACTTGGTTGCAAGCATCAGTTGAATAAATACATAATACATTTCAGTATGTGTCTTTATTTCATTGTCTGTCAGTATTGATGTCTCTCGCGACAACGTCATGAAAACAAAACCACTAAAGAAAATCAACAAAAATCTTGGTTTCAATATATCAAAGAATGTGTTATTCATGAAAATAGGATAGTGATATAAGAAAACATCAATGACATACATGGTTACTGACAAACATATAAAACAATGTAGTTGGGGGATGACCTAGACATCAAACTATCGGGAACTCGGGCATATGAAAGAGGTAAAAACATATGCCAGCTACTGTCTCTAGTGTATATTTGGTGTCTGTACGTTGTTGCATGGCGTAGGAATGAATGTCATGTTCGTGTACTGATGTAAGGAAGGCGTCAAAGTCGTGTCTGTTATTGATTAGCGCTGGAAATTCTAAAACAGAAGAATTGTTAAATGATGCATGATAGAATCTAAGATCTTGTGTTCCTCTATGTCGTAACACTAGATGAAAGCTAAAATTTATCTTAAAGCGACTAATTTGAGCATTGAAAATCTTATACAACGTATCTGTCCAGTTGATAGGCTTTTGTATCTCCGGGCTAATAAAGAAGGTGTATGTCGATAAATACTTGTTAATCTTGTGATGTGTCCTGATAGCTTCCCAATTTTCTCTATATATTTGTTGAATATCGGGTGGAAGGATGTGTAGTGTCTCTGGTTCCCGGCTGGCTAAGATGGCTCCGCTTCATCTTCTACCAGTTGTTCAAGAATATTCTCGTCGGTTGTATCTGGACTGTTAAGTTATGATTGGTTTCAGTTGGTGGTGTCGGTCGAGGGTTGTAAGGTGGGGTCGTCTCTGTGTTTCTGATGTATCCATAGGCCGGTGATGACGTATTCGTAGGTGTGTTTGTAGATTGCTTTTCTCTTGAAATGTTGTCCGCAGATATGACATAAAGTGTGGTTGATCTTTCGTATCGTGAATGGTACGTAATGTGGCGATTAAGATTATTCGCATCACGGAAGCCTTTGTCGCACACTGAACACGTGAAAGTAAATCTGTGGCCATATTGATAAACTGGTTGTTTTTTTTTCCTTTCTTACAACCGCAAGTAATGTTCTGATGTATACAATATATGTTTCACTGTTTTATCAGATGCCGACGACACGAATAAGGCTCACACCAGCCTGAAGCACTGCTGTAGATACCCAAGTCACTACGTGAACAATATCTGCTTACTACACTAAGCGACTTACAACAGCAGGTTTCACAAAAATAACTCTGTAGATACCCAAGTCAGCCGTGAACTGGTACTGAGCTCACAAGAGACGCCGTCTATTTTATACACTGGTTCTGCACACGACCCTACATAGCTGATGTGGGAGTTTTTGAAGACAAGCTATTCTCACGCCCGCCTGCTTCCCCACAAACCGATGACTCATGCTACCACTTAATGACTTTTGCATATGGCGTTGATGACGTAGGGGCTGTCTCGGACATCCGCGTTCTTTACCAAAAAGGGTATTTGGTTTGTGATATTCTTGTGGGGACACGTTTTGTTTATGTATTTGCGATGGGTAAGTGTGTCTGTACTGGTTGTGGTACCAGTAGTAATGGTATGGGAGTGTCTTTGTTTTTTGTGTACTTCTGTGTCTGTATGTAAAAGTGTATCAAGTGTGTATGGGTGTCTGTATGTGTTGTGTCTGTCTGTGTTGTTGTACGCGTGTCTGTACGTGGTTGTATATAGTATTGATGACAGTAGTAATGCTAGGCGATGGGTGTGTCTTTGTGTCTGTACGCTTGTAGGTGTGTACGTAAAAGTGTATCAAGTGTGTATGTGTGTAGTTGATGTCTGGTTCTATTTGTGTTCACGTGTGTGTGTGTCTGTCTGTGTGTGTGTGTGGTTGTTGTGATGACAGTAGTAATGGTAGAAAATGTGTGTCTTTGAGTTTGTAGTGTGTGTCTGTCCTTGTTTGCTTCTTTGTTTTTCGTGTGTCTGTACTTGAGTGGTTGTTTATGGGTGTGTTTACTTGGCTGTCTTTGTGTTTGTATGACCCTCTTTGTATGATTTTTACACACCCCACAAAAAAGATACTTGTATCTCTAACAACGCACCAGCTAATATTCTTGTCGCTAATATTGGTAGTACTATTATCACTACTATTGATTCTCCCTCACTTTACCCACCACCATTGCATTATACGTACTTTCCCCTGCAATTTAAGTGGTCACTCGACTACTTGACCACTGCTTGACCACTGCTTGACGACGTCATCGATCACTTTAACCACTACCATTATCTTAGGCACATCGTCCTCTACAATTTAAGTGGTCACTCGACCACTTGACCATTACTTGACCACTACTTGACCACTAATTTATCACCCTTTATTCATCACCATGTCGCTACAATCACTTTCCCCTAATATTTCCCTAAAATTACCATAAAATTTTCCTCGCTTGACCACTGCTTGACCACTGCTTGACCACTGCTTGACCACTAATTTACCACCGTTTAATCACCACCATATCATTACAACTACTTTTCCCCTAAAATTTCCTTGCTTGACCACTAATTTACAACTCTTTAATCATCACCATATCATTACAATCACTTTTCCCTAAATATTCCCTAATATTTTCCTCGCTTGACCACTGCTTGACCACTGCTTGACCACTAATTTACCACCGTTTAATCACCACCATATAATTACAATCACTTTCCCGTAAAATTTCCTTACTTGACCACTTGACCACTGCTTGACCACTGCTTGACCACTAATTTACCACCGTTTAATCATCACCATATCATTACAACCACTTTTCCCGTAAAATTTCCTTACTTGACCACTTGACCACTGCTAGACCACTGCTTGACCACTGCTTGACCACTCTTTAATCATCACCATATCATTACAACCACTTTTCCCTAAAATTTTCTTACTTGACTACTTGACCATTATTTGACCATTGCTTGACCACTGGTTGACCAGTGTGTAACTGCGAACATAACACCTCTTATCTTATTACATTTATGACCACCCCTATATCGACCACTCCTACTTGACCACTAATACCCACCCCTTACCATCAAATGACACCCATTACAACTTTATAAGATTTCTTTTGTAATGCTGGTAGTGAATAAGCTACATACCACCCTTTACTTTCACTTAGACACTACTAGCACACTATTCAGATGATAGTAACCATCTACACCTCTTATTTCGTTGAGTATAACCACGACCCATCACACCCTTGGCAGTTTATACATCACTACACTCACCACGCATAGTGAACAGACACATTATGAGATGTCTACGCCACCACCATATATCCAACCCATGAGTAGAAACCACGACCCATCACACCCTTGGCAGATTATACATCACTCACCACGCATACTAACACATTCATATACCCTACGTAACCATGTCCAACCAAAATATATAACTTACAGCCCTTCACACCCCTCATCCGTGCTCACACCCTCTCTTTCTATATCCAGTAATTACTTTTACATCCCACCAACCAACATATACACGAATACTTTTACCTTAATTACTTTCACAGAAACTTACCTGCCATCACCCGTCTAAAAAATAGACCCGTTCCCACACGCCGCCAAAAAAATTTCACCTAAAATTTCTCTCTCAGTCGGCACTTTTCCCATAAAACCATCAGCCGCCAGACGCGTCCAAAACTATACGTGGATGCGCGCCCCACTCCTACTACTATTCTATAGTTAATCTCTGTGTCTATCACGGATCTTTCATCTGTCAACGTCATAGAATATTTTATATATGTAGGTATTTTTGTTTTGTTTTTTTATCTGCAATTATGATAACCAGGGAGTGGCTCTTATCACTTAAATTGTCCCCATTACAGAAACGTTCTATAAATGTTGAATACATACCTCATAGTATGCTAGGACACCTCCTGTTCTAGTGAAGTTACCCGGATTTCCCTCGCTTTTAGCGGGAGATCCAATCGAATGGCGCTTAGGGTCGACCAGTGTGAATGATCGACCGTATGTGGCAATACCAACGTTTAACTTATCTTTTGGGGCTCCCAGAGTCACGTAATATCTGGCTGCCCAATCCTACAGTCATAAAAGAAACACATGAGCCATGCTACAGCCAACTGCGACGATTACATACAGACATATTTAGCCTCTTAAAGGTGTAAAGGATAGTGGTAAATTGTGTTTACCAAATCTGAATGCGTTGTCAACGAGCACTCACCATTGCTGACAACTTATTTGCATCTTTTGGGGATTGGTCATATCTTGCCTAGACCAATCGGTGGCACTCGAATGTGGTTAATTTAGGCCGCATTGACTTCCCAAGACATGTCCTGGTACCTATATTTGGCTGAGTCGACCAGGAAGTTTAGGTCACTTTAAAAAAAAAAAATACGTCTCGATGGAAATTCGAACAAATTATCACCGTGTCGTGGACATTATTATTGGGTTATGAGAAAGAAACACCAGCTCACATTATGAACCATCTCTAAAGAAATAGTACCTAGAATGAATGAAGAAGTATGAACATGTTTAAAACACTGTGCTATTGCAAGATGCAAAAGAAAGAGTACATTTCTTCTTCTTCTTCTTCTTCTTCTTCTTCTTCTTCTTCTTCTTCTTCTTCTTCTTCTTCTTCATCATCATCGTTTTCCTCTTTCTCCGCTTCTTTCTTCTCTTCTTTTTCCTTCCATACCTTCCCCATTTTTATTTTTGTTGCTGTTGTTGTTGTTGCTTTTGTTGTTGTTGTTGTTGTTATTGTTGTTGTTGTTGTTGTTCTTCTTCTTCTTCTTCTTCTTCTTCTTCTTCTTCTTCTTCTTCTTCTTCTTCTTCTTCTTCTTCTTCTTCTTCTTCTTCTATTTCTTCTTCTTCTTCTTCGTTTCTGTCTCCTCCTCCTTATCTTTTGGTGCTGTTTTAATAATTTGAAGCATAAAATCCGGGCTTGTGAAACATGCATATTTGTGTATTTCTAAGTGCCCATTAAGACTCCCAAATAGTTTTGTGGGGGGTATTGTTCCGAGACCGAGGTTTTGCAAAGGGGAGACGAAGCATCTATCGTATTGCCCAGAGTGTTACAATGTTTATTCTTAACATCAAGAATTATGTTTGACCAACAATTGGATTTTGTGATAATGTGATATTTGTTTTATATGAATAATAATGACACAAACAATATATTGATTGGTATGATTTGCCGTATACCGTCATGTGAACACTAAAGATAAAAAATTGTTCAACATAATATGAAGTATCGTGATGAATTCTTTTAAATGAAATACAACTACATCTACGCTGACGAGATGCAACGAAATCATTAAGTTGTGCAAAATATCATGGGTATCTTAGCTATTTTTTACAACGGGAATACATTGCTTTTAGGTTGTTTTATCATTTCAGAACGGGGAAGTTCTTGCATCATGTTCATTGTGTAGTTAACATACATGGAAAGGTCAGAAAGTAATGCGCCATAATTTTCCCCCCGGAAATATTGGTATATTATGTATTGTTCGAGTGTGGAGCATTTGTTATCCCCACTGTAATTTCACTAATACCAGACACAATATTATTCATTTACCCATTTCATATATTTTTTCCCACTCGATGTGAACTCAAGTGTAGTCCATGCATGTGCTACTACTTCTCGTTGCCTTGATCTGATTGTTTGCATATTTACTAGCTTTTCCCATTAACAGTGTCCCTTGCAACTAGGGGTACCTATTCCGACGCCAGAGATACTTCTAATATACGTCCCAAAGTCAAGAATGAGAAGTGAACATATTAGCCCAACTGACCAGTGTAGTGGTTTAATCTGCTACCTTAGCATAACCACACTGCGTGTTTAAGAACGTTTATATAACTATGCAGTATGTAACTAACGAAATGCAGCGAAATATACCAAGCAATAAATCATACAAATTATTGCACGTGGCATTCGTGTTTAAACTCACCCAGAGAACACACAGGGGGTACGTTGTTTTGACATTCCATTTTCTAGCAATGCTTTTATAATTGTGGTGTTTATTGACGTTATGTAGGTTACAAACTCTTACCGCATTGAGTTGTCTTTCATCTCCAGTTTCATTTTGGTATGCGTACAAGGGAGAGTTGAGGCCAACAAATTTCTCCCACGCGCCATGCAAGTCGTAGGTCATAATGGAGATGAAATCCACGATTCTGAAGACGATAACGTGTATGATATAAATGCACTGAATAAGTCTGACAAAACCGAGAAGTGTAATCGGTAAGTTTTACTAGAATAAAATCACAAGTGAGAAAATTAGCTCTGTGGCTAAAGAACTCCTCAGCACACACAAAAAATATACACTGATTCAACAACATAAAAACTCTCTCTCTCTCTCTCTCTCTCTCTCTCTCTCTCTCTCTCTCTCTCTCTCTCTCTCTCTCTCTCTCTCTCTCTCTCTCTCTCTCTCTCTCTCTCTCTCTCTCTCTCTCTCTCTCTTTCTCTCTTTTATTTCTCTCTCTCGCTCTCTCGATTTCTCTCTCTCTCTCTCTCTCTCTCTCTCTCTCTCTCTCTCTCTCTCTCTCTCTCTCTCTCTCTCTCTCTCTCTCTCTTTCTCTCTTTTTTTTCTCTCTCTCGCTCTCTCGATTTCTCTCTCTCTCTCTCTCTCTCTATATATATATATATATATATATATA
This sequence comes from Cepaea nemoralis, assembly GCA_014155875.1. Classification (NCBI taxonomy): domain Eukaryota; kingdom Metazoa; phylum Mollusca; class Gastropoda; order Stylommatophora; family Helicidae; genus Cepaea; species Cepaea nemoralis. Next base: position 312,605 of record JACEFZ010027296.1, on the reverse strand, counting down.
TATATATATATATATGTGTGTGGATTGTTTGCATATCCTTTACTGGACATCGCTGTCAACATCAGCATCTGTCAGCTGATTGTTGATTTCTTGGCAAGATTACACTCAGAAGTTTGCCATTGCTTTCTGAGCGACCGGCTCGCATACTCCGTAAGTTACCGACGCGGTTAGAACCGCTACCGATTCTCGCCGTGGTCACGTTACTTACGAGAGTATACGAGATTACGGAGAAAGTCGTGTAACCTCTAGTTAGAGTATTGCTTGGCTGATCCGGCAGCTTCTGCAGCTTATCTTATTCCAGATGTATTGGTGATTACTTTCATCTAGAAAGAAATTTTCTAAGCAGAGAGAAAGCTACATGGGCAACACATAGTCTCTACAATTCAACTAACTCTGTGTGCTATGGAAAGATATAACTCCATCCCTGGTCTTGACCATCTCGGAATCAAAACGAAGGGCAGCAGCTACGGATTATAAGTCTTTGTCAGTAGACGGAAGGGCCAAGGGTTGCCCTTGACAGTGGGAGACACCTACAGGTGTCACTGATCAGTTACCGCCCGTCTCAAGCTGGGCAGCCCTGCCAATCGCGTAATGATCCGCCTCAGTTTGCTATTTCAATAGCTGATAAGGGCGAGGTTAAGTTAACATCTGAATCGCAGGTTGTAAAACCAATGCACGAGGCACTAAAAAGAAAAAAAATATATAAATCTCAAGCTTAAGCTGCTAGAGCTTTGCACCAGAAACGACATATGTATTACAAACTCCTGTTTTTAAAACAATTTTTTAAAAAAGATATCAAGACCCAAAACGATTCTTCACGTCTACGTTGTACGCATCTGGTATTTTTATGAAATCAAAGCAAAGAGGCCTTGGTCCGTGGGCAAGCATTTTAAGTGTCACTTTCACATCTGCTTCTAATAACTGATGATCTGTATCACAGTCTGCACCTCGTAGGATTTTTGCCGATGTTATGCTTGATCTTCATCTTCTTTGTATTAAACTATACTCTATCTGGTTTTTGGTAGTACTGTACGGAGACTTCCATGTGAATGGTCTTCTTATGTGTTGTTTAAAAAGTGTGTTGACTATCGTTAATTAATTTTCTGTGCAAAATTCAAATAATTTGTCACTTTCACCATTTCGTTTTCCCAATCCACAGTGTCATAAAATGTGCTTTTCATTTTCAGCTCTTCTAGTATCTACTTTTGCATTAAAATCTCCCATTATTATTGTTATGTCATTATGACCAATCTTATCTAATGTGTCTTGAAGTGTGCTGTAAACATCTTCAATTGCATGCGCGTGTGCTACAAATTGACTCCATGTTTATAAATAATAGATGTTTAAAAGCATTGATAACAGCGGATGAAAAATGGTAAGTTCTGATTCTATATTCCATTATGTTTACAAAGACAAGTATGACTGAAAAGAGACAAATACAATATTTAAGAACAATGTACTCAGGAAATTATTTCTAAGAACAGATAAAAACATTGAAGAAATCTGATAGAACAGGCAAAAGTTAACCATATGGTGATTAAAGTTAGTTGCATATCCTTTACAAGACGCCACAGTTAACCCCAGCATTTTTGGGCTGTTCGTGATTTCTTGGCAGATTGCATAGAGAAATCGAAATCAGATGCCAACAAGCTAGTGAACTTACATATCAACTATCACCCTTACTGAAACATCCAAATATACCCATGTCCGCAAAACGGCAGATAATAAACAGCATATTCGCACCAAACCTATGCTACCAGTCTGAAACCTGGACTTTATCCAAATCACACTTGCGAGATGAGATGCCTGAGGAGAGCTGCCAACTTAACAATCCAAGACCGAGTAAGAAATGCTGTTATCAGACAGACCGTGGGATCAACGCCCTGGGCCTTACATCAAAGATCATCTGCGACGAGACCAAGAGGACGTTCAAGAAGAAAATGGATTGACGACATCAAAGACATTGTACAGCTACACGGATTGACACTATCCAGTGCCGCCAACCGGGCGCTGGAACGCACATTATTCCTCCCTACGACGCTTGACGGCAGAAGTGAAAGATAATGATGATGATAATGATGATGATGATGACGATGATCATGATGATGATGATGACGATGATGATGAGTTTGCCGTTGCTTTCTGAACGACCGGCACCTATACCATTTTCAGAAGAAAAAAAACAACGCGAGTGGCTATGCTGCCAAATCACATGCAGCTGTGTTTCGAACGTGGGTAAGTGGGATTACGAACTGTGTTCGCAGCACCGTCGCCACGGAGTAAATATATGGTGATTGGAATCATGTAATTTCAACAACAGAACAGACATAAACAGTCGACTCTCCATTCAACTCCAAGCTTGACCACCTCTCAACTCCTGCTAAATTGCGGCACTAAAGTTAACAAAGAAAAGACGTCTCACATATTGTATTCAACGAACTATAATCGATTGATCATATATACCGAGGCTATAGCGATTAGGCGGATCCAATCAATTTTGTGCAAGCAGAAAGGCTTCATTACACATTTGCGATTACCGTGGTAATAACGAAGGCGGTTATTTTTATTTACTGTCGTATTACAACTTCATAAGACGATACTAGGTTATGAGGCTGTCAGTCTGTTGAATAATATTTTAGGAGTGAGGTTCGACAATACCTAAAGTAGCAACATTTCCCCCAGATCTGGCTGACAACAATATTATATAGTTGCTATTGGCACTTCACATTTAATAGTAATCTGTAATACTCCTACAAGGATAGTCCTATGTGGATGTGATACTCCTACTTGCCTGTCACAGACAGGCAAGATACAACTGCACATGGTATTGTATTATACATACATAAATATCATGAAGGAAGGTGCAAGAATGAAAGAAACTAAGAGAAAGAAACAAAAGCATACCGAAACTAAGAAAGGACAACCCAACAAGAAATAGTAAATAAGATAAATGAAAGAAATCAACAACAAGTTAACGGACAGGAAAAAGAGAGAAAGTAAGTAAGAAAGAATATTGCAGATAACATATTAATGCAACGTAAACGTGAAAGAATAATTCATTGGAATAGTCTCACCTGGATAAATTAGCCATATAAAATCCGTTATCTATGTTTTTTTTACTAGCAGGTGTGGCTACTGTCAACAAGAGGCGAGGTCTCCCAGTGTTAGTCGCTTCCTCTCTAAAGGCCCTCATTAATTCCTATAGTTATGAATGATATTTTAGACTAAACGAATTTGAAAAAGAAAAAAAAAAACATATTCGATGCGATATTTCATGATTTTACTTTGTAGGAAACTCAATCCATGAGTAACCTGTCTGAAAATTTAACGAAAACACAATTACATATTCACCCCAACGCCCTTTCCCCACACCGTTGTATCCGTGATTAACTGATTCAGTTGCATATCCTTTACAGGAAGTTGCATTTTTGCTGTTGTGATCTCTTGGCAAGTTTACGTTCAGAAGTTTACCATTGCTTTCTGAACGACCGGCACCCATGTCAATTCGTTAAAAAAAAAAAACACCAACATCTGTTGCCAAATCGCGCTTAGTTGTGTTTAGAACGCAGGTATGCAGGATCACGAACTGCATCCGTAAACAAATCGCCACGGGGCCGGCAACTGATTCAGTGCCATAGAAATAAATAGGCTTGGACAAAACATGGTACACAATCAAATGAACAAGTATTATAATGTAAATGCCCATTCACTGAGCATTGGAATTGCATAAACAAAACAAATAACACAATGACACTAGTATGGTGATATATCGTCCTTCTGTTACAATGGAAAGTTACCTTTGGCGATATATTATCCTTCGGCAAAGAATTAGTCAATAGATCACCATCACCATCACCATCGTCATTACAATGACCATCATCATCGTCATCACAATCACTATCATCATCACCTCCACCATTACCATCATCATCATCATCATCATCATCATCATCATCATCATCATCATTACCACCACCACCACCACCATCATCATCATCATCATAACCATCACAATCACTATCATCATCACCTCCACCATTATCATCATCAACATCATCACCATCATCATCATCATCAACATCATCATCATTATCACAATTACCATCATCATCATCACCATCATACGTAGCATCTCCTTTGAAGAATTCTGTTTTGATCACATCAGTCCAAAACATTTTTCGGTCGCGTGCCATTTCTCCCGCATTATACACCCTCTTGCCCTGTGTCCTTACTGTACTGCACCCACCTTCATGTTGGCCGACCTCTCCCTTCTCTTCCTGGAGACACGAGTAATAGATCAGGCCTCTGGTCTGTACGGATACGGGTTAACAAAGAAACAAAATAAATAAATAAATAAAATAGCCGTCGGAAGTGCAATATTGCATTTTTTTTTTAATGTTAAATAAAAGAGAGTCATCGAAAAGAAAAGACGGAATAGGCCGATGTCAAGGTTACAGTACAATTATACATGAAACCTACCCACATAAGAATATATGTGGCATACTTACAAAGGAGATAGTCAGAGCCATGATGCCATGCGGGGGGAACACGCAAGTATTCAGTATCACTGATTAACTTTTTTCTCAAAACAATATTTTCCTGTTGTGAATTTGAATAACGAAGACACCATAAATTGACTGCACGATTTATTGCATAGCATATTTCGCTGCACCTCGTCAGGTACATACTGCAGAAATAACACAACATAAACTGAAGTAATCAGATAAATCCTTTGTAATCAGGTTGAAGACAAAACCCATTGGATTTACCATATAATACACAAAGACGATGATAAACTGGCCAAGCCTACACACCTCAAAACTCCAACGTCATCGACTGGATGGCACATTTTGGACACCGATCACGTGATGGATAGGAACAATGCGTTTCGAGTGTTGTTTAACTAACAAAATAGTCGCATGTTAAAGGTGGCAGAAGCAATCACCATAAATCTGCATATGCCAGGTTTGTGCAAACAGAAAGACATGCAGTCAGTTTAAAACTTATTTTCACCTTAGAAAATCTCATGAATTAGCATTTGGGATATCAATAATATGCGAATTAGCATAACTGGTCTATCCTGACCGCAGCGCTGTGGGTTCGTTCTACAATCTGGTCGGGTGATCTTAAATGACGACTACATGCCCTTGACTTGGCGACGTCAATTACAAGTACCTCAGAAGCCTTGGAAAATAGTTAATGATTGATTGATTGATTGATTGATTTAAGAACCGACATCACAGCATTCGGGGCATTCCCATAAGCGCTCCGTCCCTATCCCCAGCAGCCAGCGAAGAGTTCCAACATCGATAGTACCAGTAGCAATCTGATGATATGTCCGTGTCGCCTTTCCTATGAGCGTCGAGCGTCTGCCAGATCCCCTCGCCCCTCCTGGCTGTCTCATTCTTGCCAGACCATGGTGATCCATTTGCTCCTCCGAGGTGTACACGTGCTCCCACAAGGCCGCAGCCTCGTCTGCTTTGTCATGCATCAATACTCCACTAAGTTTTGCAGAGTCAGCCAATCTGTCCGTCTGTTCATTCCCCAGCACACCGGCATGCCACCCGTGACCTCCGGAGCGAAGCAAGCCACTCTGCCCGAAGCTTGCCTGTCCTCACCTTCCTCAGCATGCTTTCTGAGTCAGTTACAATCACGATGTGTGTGTGTGTGTGTGTGTGTGTGTGTGTGTGTATCGTATTCTCCATCCAGCGGAAAGCAGCACTGACCGCCTCCATCTCCATTCTTAACTAGATGTTGTGGTATCATATGCCAGGCTCTCCTGCACCAAACGTCGACCATTAGTTTTTGCTAAGAACCCCCAGGCACTTCTCCTACCTCTCAACACCGTCCCATCTGCGTAGATAATCACATCACCCGAGCGAGCATTATCGTGAATTAGCTGCTGGATTACCACTTCCGTGGCCCCTGCTGGCCACTCCCTGCACTTCCGGCTCAATGTGATTTTAACACATGTATGAATGCTCCGCTGGCACTCTGCCACTCCTCTCCTCGCCTAATGTTCTCCAAAGGGCACACCTGTCTGATCCGCCTGAGCCATCCATGATTTCCCTCTTATCAGTCGCTGACCCTTAACGGTGTCCAGCGCGTCATGCAACGGGTGATCTGTGTCTGCAGCTACTCTGAGGTATGCCTTCGCCAGCATCACCTTGAGCCTACCAGCAACAGTCGGCAGACCAAGGATGTAACGCATACACACTAGTGGGGTGTCTCTGGTGCATCACAGAATGACCCACATAGCTTCATTATGTATGCGCTCTAATTTCTCCAGCTGATTCTTTGAGACAGTGAGCAGTCCTAGTCTATAATCAATCACTGAGAGAATCAAGTGCTGGTATAGTGTGACAAGCATTCTCTGCTCTGTGTCCATTGCAGCCATAGTTTTAAGTACATTGAGTCCCTTCTGAGACCTTGTCATAACCGTCTCCACGTGGTCCTTGAAGGATAGGCTCCTGTCAAATGTGATTCCCAGATACTTCAGTTTGTTCTCTCTGCTGACATTTCTACCATCTATCGCGAGGCTTGGGACATCATTTCTCACAATCCTGTTGTCCAGAGAGCACCACAAAACAGCCGCCTTTTCCAGGTGGATGACAGCACTCATTTCAGTCCACCAGTAAATCACTTTGTCTACTGTCGCCTGTAGCTCCTGTGCTGTTTGCTCCCTATCTCTCCCCTGTCTATATGCAAGAATATCATCTGCGAATGTTAGTATCCATCCAACCCCTGGTGCTTCTAGGTTTGCGAACATAGATAATATGAAAAGCTAACCCTCACGCATAATCATTATGTTGCATTCACTAGTTGTTACAACTTCTGGGAGAAGCATAACGGGTGTGGACTACGGTCGAATTCAAAGCGAGAAAACGGGAAAAAATGAAAGTAGGGAGCAGTTTATGGCGAAAATCTTTCATATCGATCAAGTTTTGCAATAATTAGTATACAGGGTGATTAAGGAGGACTGTTGGCAGCAGGTTAAAAGCATCTCAGAGGAGCATGAATAAATATCACTGAAAAAGGTTGTTTAATGCTGGGTTGACTGCAGAACAGTATGACAAAACATACCTATCCTGCGGGAGGAATTAGACAAAATATCATGCTTTGTCATTTCCATCATCATCATCATCATCATGTGCCATATCAGCCGGCGTAGGCGTTCATGTCTTTCCACATATACTCGGTCTTTGGTGTTCTGGGTGAACTCTGCTGCTGATATTCCTCTATGCCACCTTCTCAGTCCACCCAGCATAATTTCTCTTGGCTGGCCTCTGCCTCTCTTCCTCTCAATATTTCCAGTGGTCACGATGTTCTCCAGTGTCTCTCTTTTCATTACATGACCACAGAAAGCTGTTTGTCTATTTCTAATTGTTGTATCCCATTTTCTAGTTGCATTAGCCTCTTTCAAGCATTTGTCGTTAGTTACTCTGGCATCCAAGGAATTCGCAATATTCGTCTTAGGAACCACATCACTATTGCTTCTAGTTCTGTCTAATATGTTCATGTATATGCCAAGATTCACTGCCATACAGCAACAAAGGTTCAATATAGCACTTTAGCACTCTTTTTCTCACATTCAATGAAAGTGACTTATTGCATAAGATACTCTTAATTTTTTTCTTAAATGCAGCTTTTACTTGCTCTGTTCTGCCCTTAATATCTGTTGTGCACCACCTGTCTGCTGTTATAAATGTCCCTAGATATTTAAAATTTACATTACATTGGCACCTTGCCGTCTTGACAGACGATAGTTTGTGCTTTAAAAAGGCATAATAACTTTTACCTATGGCGGTACCGAATGTGACTGATAAGGCCAATTTGCGCTGTAAATGTCCGTTCACAGTGGGTGCATGTGAACACGTGGTCATTTCCACCATCATGCACCATCTTACGTCTCAAACGCTCGGTGTGTGACTTATCTGCAATAATTTTCTCCTTTGTCTTTATTCCATTCCTGATGTTTGCCCTCCATGCAACACGTTCAGCGGCGACTTGCTCCCAATGTGCATTATCAATACCTGTATCAATCATGTCCCGCTTACACACATCTTTGTGGAGGCCGACCCTGAGATCTCTTACCCATCTGTAATTCACCAAAAAAGATGTCCTTTGGTATTCTACCATCATCCATCCTCCTAAGATGTCTTATCCATCTAAGTCTACGAAGACTGGGCATTTTTTTTTTTAAATATTTAAAAAAAATAAATATTTATTTCGCCCTATTTAAAATTATCCACTTGGTTAATAATTTTCCCTTCTATTTCCATTTCACATTTTGGTTTCACATTTTTTCTTTGCTACTATTTTCTTGATTTTCAAGGATAGTCCTAGGATAGCCGCTACCACACTTCAAATTTCGAAGAGAAACAAAGGCAGCTTGCGGAAATATAAATCAGCTTGGATGACAAACACATACCTCCATGAGAAGGTGAAATTTTGGTTTGTCAGCGGGTGTGCTGTTCCGGTCTACAGCACCTGGATACTCCCAGTCCATGTCAAATCCATCGAAGTCCCATTTGCGGAGAAACGCTATTGCATTCCTTGAGAAGGTTGATCTCGATTGCGGCGTTTGTATCAGTGGTATGAAGGGTTCGGATCCCATATTCCAGCCGCCTACAGCCAGAAGGATCTTGAGATTTGGAACTCTTGGCCTTAGTTTAGTAACTTTTGTGTACCTGGACAATGTCGGAATAGATTCAGTAACGGACATTGTTAACGTATGCAATTCTGACAGACCTTCAACTAAATACTGTTATAATATCATCAACGAGTTTGGAACTGTGGTAGTGTCATGATAAACCACTGGTTCTCAGCCGGTGGGGAATCTCCCCCTCCCCCTCCCGGGGGGGGGGGACGAATAATTTTAGGGTTCCCAGAGATTAAGATAATTTCAAGATCACATTATTACAAGAACCGATTACTTGATATTGTTTTTCCCTCCATAAGTTACGGTTCTGTACTTCTCGCCCTCCTGAAATTCGTTTTATAACGTAAGTAGTCCCGCAAATCACGTGCTATGTAGACGTTTAAACTTGTCCTAGTATGTGTAATTAAATTTAGCTTCCATTTTTACGTATACTGTGTAGGCGCAGAGGGGAATTTATAGGGAGGAAATAATAAAGGGGAGTAATGACATTCTGAACATATGGTGAAGGGGTGCATGGACACTAAAGGTTCAGAACCACTGCGCTAAACGATTGCTGTCGTATCGTGGTCATGATTTCCAATAGCATCAGGGCTATTTCTAATGTTTCTTTTATTTCACCTGTGCTCCCATATCGATCCAGCATAAAATGGGCTACATGAAATATCTTGGGAAACAAAGGCTTCAGGCGTGATACCGACCATATCACACACTTATTGCCGCTTGTTCCAGCGCCATATGCCAAATAGGCCTTAGGCATGCAAATGGGACATTTACTTATTATTATTATTATAACAACGTGTATTACAGTACAAGTATCTGCTAGAAATAATGCACAGCACATCTGTTTAAATGAACAATGCTCCTACAATGGGTAATAAAGGCAAGATGATAGACTTAATTGCATCAGGATCTATACTATATGGTTCAGTATTCATTTTGCAGATCGTCTGGCGGAAATCGCACAGAATACGAACTTGCAGTTCCAGTGGCAATCTTCAGCGAGCTAAAGTAGAACATGTTGCACAGAGTACGTACATCGTAGTTTCAGTGACGGTCTCCAGCAGCTAAAACAGAACATGTCGCAGAGAGTACGAACTTCGTAGCTCCAGCGACGGTCTCTACGGGCCTAAAATAGAACATGTCGCCTAAAATAGAACAAGTCGCAGAGAGTACAAACTTCGTAGCTCCAGCGACGGTCTACAGGGGGCTAAAACAGAACATTTCGCAGAGAGTACGAACTTCGTAGCTCCAGCGATGGTCTCCAGGGAGCTAAAATAGAACATGTCACAGAGAGTACGAACTTTGTAGCTCCAGCGACGGTTCAAGGGGGCTAAAACAGAACATGTCGCAGAGAGTACGAACTTTGTAGCTTCAGCGACGGTCTCCAGGGGGCTAAAACAAAAAATATATAACATTACTGAACCGAATTCAGGAGTTCCGAAACGAAACCATGATATATGTACCGCGAGGAAGGCGGCTTGACCATATAATATATATATATATATATATATATATATATATATATATATATATATATATATATATATATATATATATATATATATATATATATATACATTGGCACATTTCCATCTTGACAGACGATAGTTTGGTACATTGTGCTTCAAAAAGGCTTAATAACTTTCATATGGCAATAACTACGATCCATGGCGGTGGCGAGTGTGGCTGGTAAGGCCAATTCTTGCTGCAAATGTTTGCCCACAGTAGGTGCATGTGAAAACATGGTCATTTCCACCATTTTGCACCATCTTACGTCTCTCACGCTCTGTGTGTCGCTTTATCTGCAATCATTTTCTCCTTTGTCTTTATTCCATTTCTGATAGTTGCCCTCCATGCAACACGTTCAGCGGCGACGTGCTCCCATTGTGCATTATCAATGCCTGTATCAATCATGTCCCGCTTACACACATCTTTGTATCGTAGTAGAGGCCGACCCTGAGATCTCCTACCCGTCTGTAATTCACCAAAAAAGATGTCCTTTGGTATTCTACCATCATCCATCCTCCTAACATGTCCTATCCATCTAAGTCTACGAAGACTGAGCATGGAATACACCGTCACACAACCTGATCTTTCCAATACTTCAGTATTTTGTGATTTTGTCTTGCCACTTAATACCAAGTATTCTTCGCAGACACCGCATATGAAAGCTGTTTAAACGTTTCTCTTGGCGTGAGTAAGTTGTCCAGGTTTCACTGCCATAAAGAAGAGTACTAAGGACACAGGCTTGGTAGACGAGGACTTTTGTTTTGACAGTAAGCTTCCTGTTCTCCCAGACTCTTTTTGCTAACATGTTCATTGTTGTTGCTGCCTTGCCAATCCTGATGTTGATTTCCTGATCGATGGATAATTTGCTATTTACCTCTGATCCTAGATATGTAAAATGGTCTACTATCTCCAGTTCGGCGTCGTCAATAAAGATTGATGGTACACCATGTGCACCTTGTGACATAATCTGTGTCTTCTTTTTGTTAATTGTTAAACCAAATTCAGAACAAGCATTGGAGAATGCAGATAGTAGATGTTGTAATTCTTCCTCAGAGTGGGTCGTAATCGCAGCATCATCCGCAAAAAGCAACTCTCTGATTAGTACCCTGCTAATTTTGGTCTTGGCCTTCAATCTCTGAGCATTATAGAGGCCACCATCTGAGCGTGAGTGAATGTATATACCGTCATCCTGATCACGAAAGGCATATTTCAGTAGAAGTGAAAAGTATATCCCAAAGAGGGTGGGGGCTAGTACACAACCTTGCTTAACTCCACTCTTGATTTCAAACTCTTCTGAAGTTGAGCCATCAAACTTGATTATACCCTTCATGCCTGTGTGGAACGATTCCACAATGGACAGAAGAGTTGGTGGACAGCCAATCTTCTTTAGTGCTTTGAACAGACCCTCACGACTGACCAAATCGAATGCCTTTGTGAGGTCGATGAAGGCAATAAACAGTGGCTGATTTTGTTCCCGGCATTTTTCTTGCATCTGTCGCAATGAGAATATCATATCAATGGTAGACCGGTTCTGACGGAAGCCGCACTGTGATTCGGGGTAGACTTGATCTCCCAGGACTTGAAGTCTGCGCAGGACAATTCTGGCAAATACTTTCCCAACAATACACAGAAGTGAGATACCCCTATAGTTGTTGCAGTCGCTCCGATCTCCCTTGTTCTTGTACAGCGTTATGATGTTTGAATCTTTGAAATCCTGTGGGACTTGTCCTTCTCGCCAGCATAGCTCTATTAGCTGGTGGATCTGTAGAGCGAGGGTGTCTTGCCCACTCCTGATCACCTCTATTGGAATCCCATCCTTACCTTGAGCCTTGCCAGATGCAAGCTCATTTATAGCACACTTAACTTCTGTTATAGTGGGAAGTGTGTCCAGGTGGTCAAGAGTTGGCAGGGCCTCTATGGCGTTGAGGGCATCATCTCGCAGCTTGGTCTCACTTGAGTAAAGCTCTAAATAGTGCTCGACCCATCTATCCATCTGCTGTTTCTTATCAGTGATGATTTCTCCAGTCAAGGTTTTCAGCGGTGCACTTCTTTTGATCATTGGACCACAGGCTTTCTTTATCCCTTCATACATGCTTCTGATGTTTCCCTTATCAGCTTGCGATTTGAATGGACTCACATAACTTGATCCAATAGTCATTCGCACACTGCCTGGCAGCCTTTTGTACATCCTTCCTCGCTTGCTTCAGCTCACTCAGAGTGTTACGCGTTGGTCTTTCCTTGTTTCTTAAGAGAGCTATCTTCTTTTTATCAATCAAGGCTGCAGTATCTGGCTGTTTGCCGCAAACCAGTCCTGCCTCTTATGATCCACAGTGCCGTAAACCCCTACCGCTGTTTTATAAATAGTTTCCTTAAGTTTACTCCATTTATCATTTACTATACAATTTTCTATGTATCATTGAAAGCGTCCTCAAGTTGCTGTTGAAATTCAAAGCACTTTCCAGGATCGTGAGTGTTAATAATATTAATCCTGTGGCTAGACTTGTGTTTAGCTGTGTAGATTCTCTTTGGTCTCAGTCTAACCCTTGCAACAACCAAAGAATGATATGTATCACAGTCAGCACTGTGGTAACTTCGAGTTAATGATGTATGGTTCAGATGTTGTCTCCGTGTGATAATGAAGTCCAGCTGATGCCAATGGCCGGATCTTGGATGTTTCCATGTGACCTTATGCATCTCTTTTGTTTAAAAAAGGAGTTTGTAATACATAGGTCATTTCTAGTGCAATGCTCCAGCAGCCTTTGCCCATTATCATTCATGCGACCGATGTTGTATTTTCCAAGGTACACTGGCCATGAACTCGAGTCCTTGCCCACACGAGCATTGAAATCACCGAGCATATAAATGTAGTCGGATTTTGGAACTGCCTTGATCGCAGAGTCTAGCTGCTCATAGAATGTATCTTTCACATCATCAGAGGAAGTGAGTGTCGGTGCATATGCAGTGAGAATGGTGGCAAATCCACAAGAGGTTGCCAAGCGCAGCGATAATAATCTTTCATTACCTCCAGCTGGGATATCAATCATTCCCAGTAGCGAATTCTTCACTGCAAAGCCCACACCGTGTCGCCTTTTTTCTGCCTGCCCTCTTCCCTTCCAAAAAAAGGTGTAATTGTTTTCCCTGAGTGACCCTTCCTCAGCGAGGCGAGTCTCCTGCAGGCCAGCAATATCAATGTTAAGACGATTGAGTTCAGCATCAATCACAGCCGTTTTTCTCACATCGTCAATATTTGTCAGGTCAGTGGAAAATCCTGGACACATGGTTCTCACGTTCCAGGTTGCAAGCCGTAGCTTGAGGTTTCTATTATTCTTTTTATTAGTACCTGGTGCATTGGTTTAACAGCCTGCGATTCAGATTTTGTCCTAGCCCCAAGCACCCATTGAAGCAGGCAGGCTGTGGCGGATCAGCACCCAATAATATGACATTGATGGCATAGTGTATGTGAACACACATTCCTCGTTTCATTCCTATCTCCACAAGCGGAAAGCATGTTAAACCTGTCCATCTCTCTCTATCCCTCTCTATCCATCTCTCTCTCTCCCCCCCCCCCACACACACACACACACACACACACATTCTGTCTTGATCTATCTCGCGCTTTCTGGAGATAGCAGTACATTGAATGCCGTGAGCTTGGGCAATAACCTTACATTATCATTCCAATAAAATGTGGGTTCCCTATAATTACTAGGTCACATAGTTTCAGAGGTGAAGGATCACATGCTTGATGTTGCTGGCCTGGTATCAAATTACATGGTGACGCTCTAGTGCCTTGTAAATGTCCATGACACTTTTTGTTTGGGGACAATAAGCGGAGATTTATAACTAGCAATTAGAGTCCATGACCTGTCCAGAGGGAGATAGTTGGGCCAAAGTTGTGATAGTGTCTGAGCATCAAATACAATGGGAAGGACTTAAACCTGACCACAACTCCCCCTCCCCCCCCCCCCCACAATATATTCCATTTTGAACATTCAAATATAATAATGAGAAAAGTAATACAATGGTAGTAGTAATAATAATAGCATTTTTTTTTTCTAATTGAAAGAGAAAACGAAATTAAGGATAATTTACACATTTCAGTCAGGAAAAATAGTAGACAGTTTGTATTTTAACATTAGTAAAAATACATTTCTGTTGTATGTAAGGGAGTTGAACATTGCCTTGATTCTGCAAGTCCAAACTAATTTTCTGTATTCTGCTAGTGTTTGAAGTAGTTTTGTGTGTGTGACTTTGGGTGGTTTAGGAGGAGTGGTCAGAAAGATTGACTTGTAAATGTATGTTTGTTTGCCTGTGTGTGTTTGTATTAGTTGTTGTAGAGTTTCCACTGCATCTGTGACTGTTTGACATGTGAAGAAAATGTGTCCCTCTGTCTTTTGTTTGTTGTTCCTGCATAGTTGGCATTTTCCTATTTGTCTGGATCTGAAAGGTACTTTGGGTATTATGGGTGTCATATTAAAAATCAATCTGTAAGTGACTTCTTTCGTCTTAGATGTGATGTGTTTGTTGTGTAAGTTGGAAAAGGTGGATGTTTAGTCTGACATGAAGTATTTTTGTCCTCTTTTGATTCTCAGTTTAAGTGATGGTGCTTGTTTACTAACTAATTGTTTGTATATTTCTCGTGTTGTTTCATGTATTAAATGTTCATGTCCTTGTATTGCCTGTATACAAGTGTGATAGAAAGATGGTAGTATGCCCTGATAATGTGCTGCTGCATTGTTTAGTTTTGTGAGATGTTTTATTTTGTGTGCTATATAATATAATGCTAATCTATGTTGTTCTGGATGTCTGATAATATTGCCTATGTGGCTGATTCTAAGTGCTTGTATTTTTGTTTGTATGTCCTGAAGTGCTATGCCTCCTTGTTTCTTGTCCTGTATGAGAGTTTTATGCTGTATGCTGTGTATTGTGTTACTAAATATGAAATGTCTTATCTGTTTATTTATGTCTGTGATTGTCCGTTTTGGAGGGTTTAACACTGTCATTAACTATATTATTTTTGGTATGATGTATGTGTTAACTATTATGCTTCTACCAAATATTGTTGCTGTTTTGTATTTATATCTGTGTCTTGTGTCTGTGATCTGTTGTGTTAGTTGTAGCCATGTTTCTTTGTATGTTGTTCAGAGGTCACATGGAAATGTGATCCCATACAATTTCATATTTTGTGTATGTGTTAGGACTGGAGGGAAATCAGACTTTCGTTTCCACTTTCCCAGGCCCATAATTTGTGATTTGTGTATATTAATATTGGCTCCACTACCTTTCCCAAAGTGGGAGAAAGTGTGCAGTATGTTTCTGATGGACGTGTTGCTTGTAGAGAAGAATGCAGTATCGTCTGCATAAGCAATGACCTTTTGCTCTCCTATTCCCTGTATGAAAGTAACTTTAATGCTGGTATCTTGTATGATTTTTTCTAATAATGGCTTTAGTGTCAGTATATACAGAAGTGGTGATAGTGGGCACCCTTGCCTTACAGATCTTGTCAGCCTGAAGCTAGCAGTCAGTGAATGGTTCACTAAGACTTTGCTTTCAGGGTTGTTATACAAAATCTGTATCCACTTTATGTAGTACTGTCCTATATTGCAGTGTTCTAGGGTTTTGTGTAAATAGGAGTGTGCGATTCTGTCAAAGGCCTTTTCTTTGTCCAAAGACAAGAGGGAGGAATGACAGTCTTTCTGGTGTGTGTGTGTTATAATGTCTCTAATGAGGTGTGTGTGATTTTGTATATTCCTGTGCGATACACTACATTGCTGGTTTGGGTGTACTAGCATTGGTAGTAATTGTGTATAGACCTATATTTACCAATATTATAATATGTCAGTGAGTTACTCGGACATTATTAAACCTCATTAAATAGAATGAGGTGAGATTATGGTTTAATATTCTATATAGGGTATAGAATACCATGCAAATATAAGCTTAATAACATATAAAATTGTCTTATTTCTATTGAATATAACATAAAATACTACTCTAATAATTAAATAGTCAATTGAAATAACAAATCTACTGACTTTTGAAATAATCATTAAATATTGTTTTTAAAAACAAAAAATGGTGATTTATTTACCGTGTCAGTCATTTTCAAACATTACATCAAAGGATGCAACTCATAAATAACAAATAAACTGTACTATTAGGGTTTCTTCCCCTGGTCTAATGGGAAATTGTTAACTTTTCAATTGAAAAATAAAGGTAGTGGTTATTAGTGACCTGTAGAGGGTCGACGTGTCTGAAGAGTAAAGACGGGATGGCAAAGATACTAGCAAGGAGATCACCGTGTATAAATGCTGGTGCTGGGGTGGCAAAGATACTAGCGGTCACCGTCGATTAATAGTGAAGACGGGTGGTAAAGATACTAGTGAAG
Organism: Cepaea nemoralis; assembly: GCA_014155875.1. Lineage (NCBI taxonomy): Eukaryota > Metazoa > Mollusca > Gastropoda > Stylommatophora > Helicidae > Cepaea > Cepaea nemoralis. Next base: position 296,046 of record JACEFZ010027296.1, on the reverse strand, counting down.
AGGTCACAGTGGTTGAATGACGGAGATAGGGTTGAAAAATGACTATCGGATAGATCATCATAGCTGAATGTATGGCCAAAGGGTTGGCGTCGCTGAATGTGTGACAAGGGTTCGACGTGCTTGAGTGTATGACCAAGAGGGTTGACGTGGCCGATTGTATGACCAAGTGGTCATCGTGGCTGAATGATGGAGATGGAGTGGCAAAGATTCTAGCGAGGAGGTCACCGTAGCATAAACACTAGCATCATTCCATTGTTTATGTGTAAGGGATATGGTACCGTGCATTCATCGGAGTGGTCTAGGGGGCGGGCGGACTTGGAGATTTAGGCGCACGGGTTGGGTGCAGGGTGTCGGCACATGGGGTGGGGTGAGGAGGTTCAAACACTTGAGCCGCGACGAGTGTCCTTAGAAAACCGTAATAAGTAAAAATGTAAATATAGCGGGTATATGGTCTGTAGAGAGGCGTAGTTGCTTATTCACTATCATCATATGGGTTACAATTGAAAACCTTAAAAAGTAAAGATGGACACTAGTATTGAATGTAGTGGGCGTAGTGAAATTCTTTGTTAAGGGGTGAGTAGCGGTTATTAGTGACCTGTAGATGTCGTAGTGGTTTAAACACTATCATCTACGGGTTACAAATGAAAACCTTAAAAGATAGAGATGGCCGGTAGTATTACATGTAGTGGGCATGGCTTAGTGAATTTCGTTGTTGAGCGGTGGCTAGCGGTTAATAGTGATCTCTAGAGGTCGCAGTGGATAAAACACTAGTAACATACGGGTTACAAATGAAAACCTTAAAAATGTAATGATGGTCGGTAGTATTGCATGTAGTGGTTATGGCTTAGTGAAACTCGTTGTTAGTGCGTGGGTGAGTGAAGTGAAAACTAGATAGGTGCTTTTCATCATTGATAAGGGGTAGACGAGTGGTATGGTGGCTAGATAATCCGACAGTAGTTTTAGAACAACTGATGCTAAGTCTCATAGTAAAGTCTGAAGCGTGAACTCATAGTCGGCTGACATAAAGGTAAACTCCTGGGTGACTCAACGCAGGGTGAGGCCGGTGGTGAACGTGCATGAAGGTGTTCAGACATGTTTTAAGAAAATCCACGGGTGACTCATCGCTGGCAGCCAGCAGTATTCATGTACAGATATGTTTTTTTTCCGGATGGAACTGTAAACATTCTAAAACAACTCATGGTAAGACCACAGTATAACGATAAAAACCTCTGCCTAGAAATGTTATAAAAAGACAAGGTGGATGCTTTACAGTATAAATGTAACCGTAATGAACTGGCTATTATATATAGTTTGACTCAGCACTTTCTAGGTGACTAGACTCCGTATATAAAGGAAGTCAAACGCTGGCAAAGGACACTGCGTTTGCAACAAGGTCTTTAGAAAACGCCTCAGCATAGAAACAGATGTTGTAAGGTGCGTGTAGTATACCGTCTCTCAGATCATACAAGCATAGTAGAACGTCGAAAAATACCTGCCAGTTGACGGCAGACCGATGCTCATACCACGGAAAATAATGTTGCCTTAGTGTACTGTAGTGAATACGGGCGTATACAATAATAATATATGTAGATGACTACTGAATGCACACGTGGAATATATAATAGTGTGACGTTACAGGTTAGGCACGTGATGGTTTTCCCCCTAGTCAAGGAATGCGCAGCATTCCTTAACTCTTTACTCCTAACCTAATTCCCTCACTGTTACAAATACTAACTCTCTGTGTGTCATTCCATGTGAGTGTCTGTATTCTCGGGCGTCCTCTTGCACTCTTTGATGTAGGGTCAGTGATGACAGATGATGTGGTGCATTCTAACCGTGTAATGTGTATATATGAAACATGATTTCACTAAAGAATGTTTTCTCTGTTCACTAAAAAAGTATTGTGCTTTATCCTTCTACTGAATAGAAAGACGAAAAATGCTCCATTGATGGACCACAGCGATTCTGTCACGCACAAGAAAGTATTATATCACGTCATGAATAAGTGTATCATGTACTGGTCGTCAATCCGTCTAGACTAACTGGGCTATCGGTATGGAAAACATCATATATTCAGTGTGGGTCACTGCCCGGTTCACTCGTTAGAGTGAAAATGACACATGATCGCAAAGAGTGGTAGTTACTAGCTAGTGGTCTCCCATGCTATGTATCACTATTTTGGTGGTCTCCTTTGTTCTGTGTCCACTATGTATCTCATGAATATATATCACTAAATATATGACTGAAAATACTTTGTCTCTCCACACTGTGTCAAAACTACATAAAAGATTAAATATGGGGTGCAAAATTCATTATGTGAGCTTTTTACTGTCACTTGTGCATTTATCTTTATCCTTTCCCCAGACTGAAAATTTTATGACACAGAATAATCTCAAGGCTATTGCGTACAAGAAGTAAAATCTCGAGATTATTGAGCTGTGTATAAGAAAGGAAGGCATTGAACAGTCTACCACTGACATCCATTTATCGACTTTCACTAAATATGTTCAGTTTTTCGTAATTGGTCACTACATATTTCACCCCTAAGTGGGCGTGTTCAGTAATATTCTATACAAAATAGCACAAAGAGCAGAAATATATTGAACATTGCTAGCCGTTATCAGAAAATACATATAGTCACCGAGAAGACCCTCTGTAACTCTGAAAGGATGAAAAGAGAAAATGAAAATATTTTATTACATGTGCCATCATAATCCGCAAATCCGTTTCTTCTGATATTTCTTCAAATGTTATGTGCTATTTTATATTTTCTGTAGATATACTATCGTCATGATTGTGACAAATGTAAAATATCTATAATGATTTTTGTCATTGTTCACAAATGTGTGATGTCCAGTACTTACACCAGTTGTGAAATCGTGAAATAACAACATGAAGCAACATACATGCTTATTTTGCTATCAAGCCATTATCTAATTCCCGGGTCTATAAATTGAGGAAAAGCGCTGAACCACATGACAATACACAAACCTTTTATTACGGACTATCACCACACCCATATCTGCGGCCTAAAACCACTTTTTATTGTCGACTCATATTATGACCACTACTTGATCGATCAATATGGCCACAAATCAGAAAATATAAAATATCTGTGCTAAATATGGTAAAGACTTTACAGGTCATATTAACACAGTACAAACAACAAAGATCACACATGCTATATCTGTGATGACCTATACAATAGAAAAGACAGCCTACATCACATGATACTTAGGCATAAGGAGACGAATGAACTTAGATATGTATACTCATCTCAACTAACGCAGGCCAATTAGATGTTCCTAAATTAGTAAACAACAGACAAGACATTGACGACATAATAGCCATAGTTCATGACAGTGACATGGTCAAATACGCCCGGCACAATCATCTCGACACTAAGTACCTGGCAGAGACAATCCCTGCGACTAGTTTTATATATATCGAATCAATGAACATCCGATAGTTCACTGAAACATTTCGTATAATGACATTATGCTTTTTCTTACTCTTGACAAACTATACTGTAAATACTGTAAATAAACAGTTACATATTATAGATACGTTTTGTTTGTTGGTTTTGTTAGTGTTGACTGTGTATATAGTTGGCTTGTGATGAAAGAATGTTACATGTTGATGACAAAATCACTAAATATGTCAACAAAACTAAGAAAACGGGTTAGCCAAAATAATAAAAATGTTGACCACATTCATAAATATCTCAACTGAAATAAGAAAATATGTTAGTCAAAGTAATAAAAATGAGGATCATGTAAAGAAATGGCTCGTCCAACCTTATAAAAGTAGGAACATGTGTGAATAAAATGGGAAAAATATTGTCCAAGTAAAGAAATATCGCGTCCATATTTATAAAAAGTAGAAAAATGTGTTAATCAAACAGAAAACATATTGACCAAGTAAAAACATATTTCAACCAAACTAATAAACAACTGGTCCAAACTTATGAAAAGTAGGGAAATGTGTTAGCCAAATGAAGAATTTATTGACCAAGTAAAGAAATATCGTGTCTAAATTTATAAAAAAAAGTAGAAAACTTTGTTTACCAAACGGTAAACATTTTGGCCAATTAAAATCATATTTCAACCAAACATATAAATAGCTCGTCAAAACTTATGAAAAGTAGGAAATTTGTTAACCAAATGGGAAAAAATATTGACCAAGTAAAATAATTTCGTGTCCAAACATATAATAAAGTAGGACACTTTGTTCAACAAACGGGAACAAATATTGATAAAGTACAGAAATATCGCGTCCGAACTTAAAAAAAGGTAGGAAACTTTGTTAGCACAAGGGGGGAAATTTCGACCAAGTAAAGAAATATAGCGTCCGAACTTATAAAGAGTGGGAAATTTTGTTAACCAAACGGGAAAAGTATTGGTAAAGTAAAGAAATATTTTAACCATACTTATATATATTGTCAGGGTGTGGGTTTGGTACGAATGGAACTCACACCTGCACGAGTGTTTGTTAGTGCGTGGAACACATTTTGTGACGAGTGTCATGAAAGGTAACTCTCTAGTTTGAACTGGGAGTGCAAGTGAAGACACGGGCCAGATCGGACGTGTTGTAACGAGTGCGAAAATGACATTATCCTAGTGTCGTTTGTACAATATATTTTAGTCTCGGTGCTTATTTTAGGTGAGAATAACTGTGCAGCTTAATGCGAATGAAGACTTCATTGTACATTTGAAGCAGAGACATAAATGATGAAACCAGCGTGGACTTATGTTATGTCCGTCACTTAGATTTGTGACGTCGGCGCGTGAATTAGAGAGACCGAGTGGATTGCAAATATAGACAAGCAATCAAGATTTGATAGCAAAGTATTTAAAAGATAGTAAATCATTGCGCAAAGATATTTAGGTATTAAAATACGGCCCATAGAAATAGTGCCATGAGAACATTTTAGCCATGGATCTGACTTGCTAGTAGAATTACTACGAGTAGGTGCAAACATAGAGCTGTGGTCTAAAATTAGGTCCATGACAAATATCTCAGCCAAACTTATAAAAACTAGGAAAATTTGTTAACCAAATGGGAAACATATTGGCCAAGTAAAGAAATATGTCAACCAAATTTAAAATATCCCATCCAAAATTATTTTAAAAAGTGTAAGAAAATATACTAGCCAAAGTGACAAACAGGATGGCCGAGTTTATAAATATTGCATCACTTAAACATAAGTAGGAAAATATGTTGGCCAAACTAAGAAATGGGTATGGGAAAGTAAGAAATAGATCGACCAAATAAAGAAAACTGTTTTACCCAAATTAGGACAAATGTAGCTTCAAAATGTCGTGAACGTTTTATCTGCAAGGACATTTCACACTACATAATTATCAACGTGAACACTTTCCCTTTTACATTACCGAAAACTTCAACTTACCATTCCAAAGTATCTGCTGAAAAAGCACTTATACAGACCTATCACACATCTCCCCACACTCTTGGTTTTTCTTTTACCACAATGTGGCTCTGCCTTTCATAGATAGTTTTACAACTTTTCCATGTCACAGCACAAAGAACTCCAAACGTTCATTGTACATGAGCGCAAATGAAACAGTCATAACAACATTTATAACAATGCAGTCTATGGCTCCACTTGGGATAGGTTCAATATCATCTGAGTATTCGTCATCAAGGGCCCATTTTCCATGGCTGCCATCTTCAACTTTCCATAACACAATGTCTGCTCCACTAAACGTCCTTTGTTCCATTTCTCAACATTTCATTGTTTTCTCGAAGTCTAGCTAAAATATCATTTCTTATTTTATCCACCTCCATCTCACGTCGTCATTTCACTTCTGCAATAGTGTCAAGTGTCCAACCAACCAACCAACCAACCAACCAACCAACCAACCAACCAACCAACAGTGTCTGTTATGAAGTCGGTCTTTCTTACAACCACATCTGCCTATTGACCCATTGAACACCATCTACCACATCTTCTAACCGACTTTCAACGCATCATACCACTTAAAACTAACATTCTCTTTGATAACAACACAACAGGTTTTCTGCTGACAGAGCAAATTTCCCAATCTATTGGAGATAATCGTCTGTTCCCTATGCAAACAACAGGTGTATATCAGAAAATGAAAAATATCTTATGCAATAAATAACTATCGTTGAATGAGAAAAAAAAATTCCAACAGTAAGAGTGCACAAAAATTAAACATTAAATTTCTGATTATTGTTTCCAGTTTAAATGTTTCATGTAGAAATGTAACACCATCCATCATGTGCCATGCCGGTAAGCGTCGGCGGTCACGTCCTGCCTTCTTACTCGATCACCAGAGTCGTGGATCAGCTCCGTGTTCCTGTCTCGACCATGCCACGTGACCAAGCCATCCAGGGATTTACTCCTCGGTCTTCCCTTTGGTCTCTTCCCTTCAATCTTGCCAGTTGTCACTAAGTTCTCCATGTCATTTATTCTCCTAACATGTCCAAAAAAGTATGACTGTCTACGCCTAATGACTCTAATCAGTTTACGATCTTCGTTTGTTTTTTGTAGGACTTGCTCATTGGTTTTTCTGTCTGTCCATGGTATTCTTTGAATTGTTCTCAGAAACCACATTTCCACAGCCATCAGCTGTTTTCCAGCTTGTTTATGTCCATGCTTCACATCCATACAAAAGTATAGGTTCTATGTAGCACCTCAACACTCTTTTTCTCGTTTCAATTGATATCTTTCTATTGGTCAGTATGTTTTTCATCTTGTAAAAGGCTAACTTCGCAATGGCAATTCTTGTTCCAATCTCCTCAAGGCATCTCCCGTCAGATGTTATGACTGTGCCGAGATAACAGTATCGATTCACTTGTTTAAGAATATGCCCATCTACTCGCATATCACATTGTGGTATTTCCTTCTTCCCAGTGACGACCATAATCTGTGTCTTCTTAATGTTCAGTTATAACCCTAGTTGTTCACTGTGTGCAACAACCGCATCTACTAAATTTTGCAGGTCCTGTTCATTGTCTGCAATCAAGACGGTATCATCTGCATATCTAATGTTTTTGATGTATCGTCCCTCAATGATGATTCCTTCCATATCTTCTATATTTCTGAATATATTTTCACTGTACAGGGAAGAAAGATCTGGAGACATTACACATCCCTGTCTCACACCTTTTTTAATAGGCTGATATTGACCTACATCGTTATCAATTCTGATGGCAGCTTGTTGTTTCCAATATAAAATGTTTACAAGTCTAAGGTCTTTTCCATCAATTTGCAAATCTTCAAGCATCCTTATCATGTCGACATGTCTCACATTATCGAAAGCCTTTGTGTAGTCAATAAAGCAAAGATATAGATCTTTGTTTACTTCTATAGAACGCTCAATTACCGTTCTCAGTATATACACATCATTTACTGTGCCCTTGCCTTCAACAAACCCACATTGTTCTTCTCCTATTTCGGGTTGTATTTTCTTTTTTCTTTCTAAGTCTTTGCATGATAATTCTCAGTAGAATCTTCGTGATGTGGCTCATTATACTAATTGTTCTATGTTGATCGCATTCCATGGCGCCTGATTTCTTCGAGGACGTCGTGAGACAGTGGACTCGACGCGCTATCGAGATCATGTCGCCTTATCGGCTAACGCAGAGGATGCCTCGCGTTAAAAGTGCCGCGCAGAGACATGTGCTATATACAGCCGGGAAGAAGAAGGTAGAGGCGAGGAAGGCCGCTACGACTGCTGACGCTGTATCTACGAACAGCAGTCCGGCTCCTACACCAGCTGAAGCCGTCCCAGTTGATGAAGAAACCACATCTCAAGCCAGCAGCAGCCGGTAAGTTCCAACCAGCTCCAAGACGATGCAGCCCAATCTACCAGTGACCTCAACACAGGAGGAAACAACAGCAACATCTGAGGACTTCACCAGCAGAATACTGCTCAAACAGACAAGCGTGGGTGAAGGTAAACTGTCGGCCCTACCAAGGGACAAGAAAATCAGTCTGTTGGAAAACGAGCTGGGAAGACACAGCATCAACCAGCTGCGCAAGACACATGAGGGAGTAGTGGTCTCCCTCAACAACAACCCAAAGACCACATCACTTATGAAGAAGATAACACAAGATGAGAAAGCCGACATCAAGCTTCACCACGGCATCTTATTGGAAACCAGCCGACACAGCATGATGAAACGATGGGTCATCAAACGAGTCAAGACCCATCTCACCAACGAGGAGTTGCTGACAAGGGAAAACCACAAACTCAAGATCACCAGTGCCGAGAGGATCATCGGAAAGAACAACATCCCCTCTACTGTCGTCGTCGTAACATCAGAGGACCGATTGATCCCTCAGTACATCCGATGGGGCAAGAGAGACCAAGTTCCAGAGCACTACATACCGAGAGTGCTGCAGTGCTCAAAGTACTAGAAGTTTTGGCACACCCGTGCCACCTGCAAGAGTGAGGTTGAAGTCTGCAATAGTGCTCTGGACCTCATCCATACAGTCAGTCCAACATGCAAAGATCGACAAGAACTTCAGGAGGCCTAACACTAACAGACAGTGTGCCAACTGCCTCGGCAACCACGGTGCCAGGTACCTCGGCTGCCCCTGCCACCAAGACAGCCAGGAAGCCATGAAGATCGCCATCAAGACTAACCTGCCCTATAAAGAAGCTAGGAGGCAGTACGAGGCCACCAATCGACTCACAAAAAGCGATAAAGCGAAACTTGAAGGACCTGCGATCAAAGTTCAACAGCATGGAGGAAGAAAAAGACAAGAAACAAGAGACTCAGATTGCAGCCGCCCAGCGCATCCTGGACGAAACGAAGCAGGTTCAGCAGAAGATTGAGCAATTTGTCGCTCGAATGGCTGCCATGAAGGCCGAGACGGATGAACAGCTATCTAACGTACAAGATGTGAAAAGAAACACAGAAATCACTATCGATAAGATAAATGAACTGCTCAACATCCAGACAGCCACACCCGAACCAGAGGATACAAGAGCACAAACAGACGAAGAAGCAACAGAGGAAGAACGATATCGCTCACCACCAAGATCCGACTGGCGAACGCAGAGAAGATTCGAAGGCAAATCACGACGGGGAAATAGGAGGAACACCAGAAGAGACGACAACTGGTAACGCTCCCTGAAGGAAACATCACCATATGACGGGGTGGGTACCCAATTACTCCGGGCCTCAACAAGTGCGCGACTCTGTCCAGACATGAAATATCTCATCAAGAAAGTAATGAACGCAATCAACCCATCAGAAGCCGGGAAGCTGACAACAAGCAGCCCAAAGTACGAAAGAGAAACTTCAAGCTACACCATAAACACCCTACATAGCCAAGTCGGAAAACGAAGGCTGAAAGGGGGTACTCGTACCAAAAAACGGAATCGGAATCGGTATCAGGAGATATATCTCCAGTATCGTATATTGCGCTCAGCAGTCTTGGTCTATTCCATATTCTTCTAAGGCATTGACATTTCTACTGTGATGTTATCAGTACCCGGGGTCTTGCCAGGTTTCATATGGTTAAGAGCATTCTGAACTTCTATCTTCAAAATTGCTGGTCCTTCATTATTATTCCGATGATTACATTGTCTTCTCTTGTATCATCATAAAGGTCTTTCACATAATCTGACCATGCATTGTAAAATTTGATCTTTTTCTATAATGATGTTGCCAACTTTGGTTTTTGGGCAACCCGTTGACGTGTGTATTCTTTTGTTAGTGATGTCATTAATTCTTTTGTGCATTAATTTGGTCTTCCCTGTGTTGTGTTGATGTTCAATTTTCTTGCAATTTTCCTCAGGCCATGTTTCTTTTGCCTCTTTGCATAGCTTCCTAATTTTCATGTGAATCTCTTCATAATTTTCCTTGTTATTTTTGTAATTTCTTCTTACTTCTATGAGTTTTAAGATGTCTCTCCACGAGAATAGAATATTCTATATTCCTCAGATGTAATAATGCCCATTCCTGTCCATCTGGTCTCACGTACACCTAACAGGTTAATATTTAATCTTCTCATTTCATTCTTAATGTTATCAAATTTTCCATCTCCACTCATAGTTCTTACATTCCACGTTCCTACTTTCAATGTTGATATTCTTTTGCACTCAGTCGCCTGATGACGGTCTGGAGTCACCTGGTGCACATGACTACCCCTACCGAGCGAGGTTGCTCGTATGGAGCACCCATTTACGCCGTTTCTCTGATTATCGATAAGTCTGCAGTACATGATGTTCTTGGCATCTGTAAAGAAGGTAGTTTGCCATTGCTTTCCTTCCTAGCAGTGACCATACTGGTCGATGACCGTAGCCATTGTCTCCCAGAAAAGATATCCTCTGACTACCGTCGTGAAGCTGGATACCATAACCTACAACTATCTGTCGGCTGCTCTTTAATTTCATCCACCACCAGCACGCATGGCTTCACGTAACCCTGATCGGAGGGCTAAACGGGTACTCCACCTTGCCCAAGGGTGTCCCATAAGCTAGCGGAGGGAAGGAGGCACCTTATCTCTCCTTCGACAGGTAATACCCCTATGCCGCCATCCAATGTAACACAGAGATATATATTTTTCTGACTAGTATCCATATTGATAGATCAAGTAGTGATGATAATATGAGTCAACAATAACAAGTAGTTTCCGGCCGCAGATATGGGTGTGGTGATAGTCAGCAATATAAGGATTTTGTAGAGTCATATGGTTCCACGCTTTCCCACTTTTTATAGATCAGGGAATTAGTTAATGGCTTGATAGCAAAATAAGCTTGTATGTAGCTTCCTGTTGTTGTTTCACGATTTATGAATTGGTGTAAGTACTGGACACAATACAGCTGTGAACAATGACATAAATCATTATAGCTATTTTACATTTGTCATCACAATCATTACGATTGTATATGTACAGACAATATTTAATATCACATAACTTTTGAAGAAAAATCAGAAGGAAAAGGATTAGCGGATTATGATGTCACATATAGTAACATATTTTCATTTTCTCTTTTTTTCCTTACAGAGGGTCTTCTCAGTGACTATATGTGTTTGCTGATAACGACTAGCAATATTCTGTATAGTATATTTCTACTATTTGTGCTATTTTGAAAAGAACTGATTTATATTACTGAACACGCCCAATTAGGGGTAAAATATGTAGTGACAATTACGAATAACAGTCAACATATTCAGTGAAAATTGATGAATACATACCAGTGGTAGACTGTTTGTTGCCTTCCTTTCTTATTCACAGCTCAATAATCTCGAGATTTCACTTCTAGTACGCAACAGCCTTGCGATTTTTCTGTGTCATCAACTTTTCAATCTGGAGAAAGGATAAAGATTAATACACAAGTGGAACATAATGAATATGACACCACATATTTGATATTTTATGTAGTTTTGACACAGTGTGAAGAGACAAAGTATTTTCAGCCATATATTTAGTGATATACATTCATGAGATACATAGTGGACACAAAGCAAAGGAGACCACAAAAATAGTGATACATAGCCAGGGAGGCCACCAGCTAGAAACCACGACTCTATGTTTTCCATACAGTTAGCCCAGCTAGAGTAGACGGATAGACGACCAGAACATTTTACACTTAGACGAGGCGTGATACACACACCTTTTTTGTGCGTGACAGAATCGTTGTACCCCATCAATGGAGCGCTGTTCGTCTTTCGAATCTGTAGAAGGTCGCTTAAAAGTCGCTTAAAAGTCGACAGGGTCGACTTCATTGCACCGGGTTTTGTCCCATATGGCTCGGTCTCTTTCCGCAGCACGGAAAGCGTCGCACAAAGCACGAACTCCGTAGCTTGAAGCGACGACCCACAGGAGTCTCCGAAACATTTAACTCGTAAACCGAAGGGTGCGGCCCGGAATCGAACCCACAACCTTCGGAGCACGAGTCAAACGGCTTGACCACTTCGCCACAGAGACTCCCACGACCTGAATCTGTAGAAGGACAAGCGCAATACTTTTTTAGTGAAAAGAGAAAACATTCTTAAGTGAAAAACATGTTTCATATGTAAACATTACACAATTAGAATGCACCACACCATCTACCATCACTGAACCTACATCATAGAGAGCAAAAGGACCCCCGAGAATACAAACAATCACATGGACTGATACACAGAGAGTTAGTAGTTCACGTGTGCTTTTAGTAGTCATCTACATATGTTATTATTTTATACGCTAATATGCACCACACTACACTAGGGCAGTGTTATTTTCCGTGGTATGAGCGTCGGTTTGCCGACAGCTAGCTAGTATTTCTCGACGTTGTACTATGCTGGTACGATCTGAGAGACGGTATACTACACGCTACTTACCATATTTATTTCTATGCTGAGGTGTTTCGATAGACCTTGTTGCAAACGCAGTGTCCTTTTTCCAGCGATTGACTTCCTTTATATACGGAGTCTAGTCGCCTAGAAAGTGCTGAGTTCAATACAGTTACATTTATACTGTAAAGCGTCTACCTATTATGTTTATAACATGTCTAGGCAAGGGTTTTTATCGTTATACCGTGGTCGTACCATGAGTGTTTATGGAATTTTTACAGTCCGGCCCTAACAATATGAGATGAGGATGCATGACTGCCCAAGCTTATCGGCATGGCACATGATGATAATGATGATACCTACCTTCGCGAATCTTGAGACCATAACCAAACACCATTTGTCGAGTGCTCCCCAGCTTCATCCAACCGATGTTTAATCGATCCATGTCCAAAGTTGTGCATTTTGAAAAGATAGCATAGAGTAGCTAAAGAATGAACATGAAGGCTAAAAACCTTGGACAAAGACATTATGAGTAGAAACAGAGCCAACAGTGGCATGCACTATTTAATGAATAAGCAGCTCGCATAGTCTCTTGTGGCCCTGAAAGTGGAGATAAACAGGTATCCCTGTTTACCCAAGGCTAGCGAAATGAAGAAGGCACATTACGTCTCCTCTGATAGGTGATTCCCATGTCCCGGCACTCGTAAACTTAATTATCTGTAATTCTTACTACCAAATCCCAACATTTAAAATTATGAATATTAACTTACATTCCTTCCGCCGTCTGACTATTGTCATCATTCCACTCAAATGGCGCAATGTCTAGTCCCACAGGCTTGGCAAAAGCATATATGATATGAGTGCAAAAGTCGGGGTTGATATTTTCAGGCACATATCTTCCTGGTTCAGGTCGGTACTGCGCCCAGTTCGAATAATAACAAACGGTTCGGAATGCATCTGAAAATGTAATAGTCGTAAATGACAGCTGTTTATTGTCAGCTAACATACTCTAGTTAGCTGCATATTCTTTACAGGACGTAGCAGACAAACCCAGCATGCTTGGCTGATCGTGATCTCCTGGCAAGTTTACGTTCAGTAGTTTGCATTGTGTCTGAAAAACCAACGCAAGGCGTTCTGGTGCCAAATCGCCAACAGCTGTGTTTCGAACGCGGTATGCCGGATTACACATCACGTCCTTAACACCTTCGCCACGGAACCGGCAGCATACTCTAGACATGCTTTAAAACAAAACAAAACAATGTACATGTCCTGTGTAGGACAAGACGATCAAGCACAGGTTGATGTTCCAGGCAATTGTACGTTCACTAGTTTGCCATTGCTTTATGAACCAGAAACCGATGGTTAAGTCCAACTTAATGCCGGTATAGAGACTGAACCCTCTACCCAGGCATTAGCCCTCTGGAAGTTTAAAAGATAGTGCTCTTATCCTTTCGGCCACGTCGGATTCTTTGAAATGATTGCAAATACAAAATTCTTAGAAATTCTTGTAAATATGACATTCTTACAAATGATTGTAGATATGGAATTCTTAGAAATGATTGTAAATATGAAATCCTTAGAAATGATTGTAAATATGAAATTCTTAGAGATTATTGTCAATATGACATTCTTAGAAATGACTGTAAATATGAAATTCTTAGAAACGATTGTAAAGATGAAATTCTTAGGAATGCATGTATGTATGAACTTTTAGCAATGCTTGCAAATATGAATACATGTAAGAATAAATTTAAGAAGCATAATACCACACCAGTGATGAGCGCATTGCTTATGTGGTGGGTAGAATGATGTGTCATCCCAGAGCGGCACATGCTGGTATTGAGTTATGCGTCTCTTGAAAATGGACCTCTGTGAAACTTATGGAGAGAACACCAGCAAACTAGGCTTAATCACAGCCAGCGTGTAGATGGTGTGCTCTACTGGTTTATTAAAATGCCTCTCGACAAATTTTAAGTTCCCTTAACAACAGTCTTACACACCCACGGGTTTCTGGCCTTGGAGATGGAAAGGAGAGCTCTTCAGCACAGTCCCCTCACGGATAAAAACTTTGAAGATTGAACACAGCCCACTACTGGTAATGCTGATTGTATTCCGGTAGGGACCTTGGGCATTGTCCACGTTGGATTGGAAGCACTAGACTAAAGTTCCGCTCTCGTTTGAGCTCGTCAGTTGTGCATATCCATTAAATTATTATTATCTTGCGTTACATTATTACCTTGTGTTATGGCATGTCAGAGTGTCAGCACACAAAATAGATACGTTTGGTCAGAGATCGCATGATATAAAAAAGCAGGACCTCATAATCCAGTGGGCATGCACTTAATTTTACAGGTGTACGTTAATGATTTCGAATCTTTTAGGCAAATGTTTAATCGACCCATGTCCAAGGCTCTGCATTTGAAAAAGTTACACAGAGAGACTAGCAAAGGGATGATAAAGAAAACTAACAACATGGGACAAAGTCACTTTATGAGAAGAAAAAAGTCGACAGTGGCATATACTGTTTAAAGAATACAAAGATTAAGTGAAACAAAAAGACGATACGCAATAATAAGATAATATTGCGTGATAATATTAAGACTAGGAACATCCTCATCGTCATAATGTGTCATGCCTTTAAGGGTGGGCGGTCATGTCTCGCCATCTCACTCGATCAACAGAGTCGTTGATCAGCTCAGTGTTCCTGTCTCGACAATGCCACATGGTCAAGCCATCCTGGTATTTACTTTTCTGCCTTTCTCTTCCTCTCTTCCCCTCAATCTAGCCAGTTGTCACTAAGTTCTCCAATTTATTTCTTCTCATAACGTGCCAACAAATTTTTACTGTCCACGTCTAATTTCTCTAATCAGTTTACGATTTTCATTTGTTTCTCGTATTTTCTGTCCGTCCATGGTATTGTTTGCATTTTCCTCAGAAACCACATTTCTACAGTCATCAGATGTTTTTCAGCCTGTTTGCTCATTGTCCACGCTTCACATCAGTCCAAAAGCACAGGTTCTATGTAGCCCCTAAACTCTCTTTTTCTCGTTGTAAATGACATATTTTTATTGGTCAATGTTTTCCATCTTGCAAAAGGCTACCTTCGCTGTAGTGATTATTGTTATAATTTCTTCAAGACATTCCCATCTGCTGTTATGAGAGCTCGGAGATAATTGTACTTATTCACTTGCGTAAAAATATTTCCATTTACTTGTACATTACATTGTGGCATTTTATTCTTCCTAGTCACGATAATAACCTGTGTCTTCTTACAATTTAATTCTAACCCTAGTTGTTCACAGTGTGCAACAACCGCTTCCACCAAATGTTGCAGACTATTGCAGACATATATACGATGTATTTAACAAAAAATCAGATTCGAAAAACATATGCCTTACCATAAATAGACACGTAACAATCAAAAGGAAGTGATGTAAATATAACGTCTTAACTAATGGGGAAAGTGAATTATGACGAAAGACTTATTAGAATGACTATCGACTGCAGAAGAGGAATATAATAAGTGAGAATTTGCAAAGCAGAAGCAGAAGCAGAAGAAGAAGAAGAAGAAGAAGAAGAAGAAGAAGAAGAAGAAGAAGAAGAAGAAGAAGAAGAAGAAGAAGAAGAAGAAGAAGAAGAAGAAGAAGAAGAAGAAGCAGAAGAAGAAGAAGAAGAAGAAGAAGAAGAAGAAGAAGAAGAAGAAGAAGAAGAAGAAGAAGAAGAAGAAGAAGAAGAAGAAGAAGAAGAAGAAGAAGACGAAGAAGCAGAAGACGACGACGACGACGACGACGAAGACGAAGACGAAGACGAAGACGAAGACGAAGAAGAAGAAGAAGAAGAAGACGAAGAAGAAGAAGAAGAAGAAGAAGAAGAAGAAGAAGAAGAAGAAGAAGAAGAAGAAGAAGAAGAAGAAGAAGAAGAAGAAGAAGTAGAAGAAGAAGAAGACGAAGACGAACAAGAAGAAGAAGAAGAAGAAGAAGAAGAAGAAGAAGAAGAAGAAGAAGAAGAAGAAGAAGAAGAAGAAGAAGAAGAAGAAGAAGAAGAAGAAGAAGAAGAAGAAGAAGAAAAAGAAGAAGAAGAAGAAGAAGAAGAAGAAGAAGAAGAAGAAGAAGAAGAAGAAGAAGAAGAAGAAGAAGAAGAAGAAGAAGAAGAAGAAGATGAAGAAGAAGAAGAAGTAATAATAATAATAATAATAATAATAATAATAATAATAAAGAAAAACACTTTATTTACCCGAATTAATCAGAACTATAGTAAACACCATGGACTGCAAGATGATGCTGCTTCTTCTGTGGAAATCAACCGAGAAGTAAAGACAATAGTGATCAGGTAAAAAAAAAAATAACAAACTCCCAAAGTATGAAATCAATCATTAATGTAGTTGCTCGTACTACTGGTTTCATATGTTGCGTTTGTGGATCAATACCTTGTTGTACCTTAAGAACATTTCGAGCCAAAATTGGCCTTATCTGCCATCTTAGAACTCACGGCTCCATACTTTTAACCCCACTGGATGAAATGAATTGTCATCATCATTCTTGATGGAAAAACAACAACAATACCTAGTTGAAAGTTACTTGCATGCCCTTTCACAAGACATCCAATCAACGCCAGGATGTTTTGACTGATTGTGATTCTCTGGGCGAATTTACTTTCAGTAGGTTACCATTCCTTTATGGACGGCCGAAGTAAAGCAGTCTGATTCGAAAAAGCCTGCAACTGACTGTCGGAATTGTGGAACATGCAAACTACCCACAAGCCATAAACGCTGGCTTCAGTTTAGCTCAGTAAACTGCAACGTAAAATTGAATTTGTTGCCAGGTTAAGTAATCGTTAACTAAATTAAGTTTGTGATAAATAACAATACCCCTATTATAGTAGTCCTGTAGTACTATAGAGTCACTGGGGAGGCATCTGCCAGAGCTGCTGGTTACTGTAAAGTCCAATGCGAAAGTGACAATCTCTGTCAAAGTTTCCGCATCTGTAGAACGAGACAGGTCCCACAGTAAGCGACTTCATTCTATGCGTGTGCTCATATCCCCAGTTTGTTGGATCAGACTGCGCTCAAGAGCACTAGTCCGTTTCGTACATCTCTTCTCAGGCAATACATGAATTACCGAAAAACGAGAAGTAGATTGTGAGGTTTACTAGAATCAGCATCTTGTTCCATGACCTGTGTTATATTTAGGCTGATGGTGATGAGGCCATCGTCTCTGTAGGCGGCTGCAAAACGATCTACGTGCTGTTGCAGATCTGCTACTGCATGAGTAGTCAGTGCTGCATCGTCTGCAAAAAGTAGTTCTCTTATGCATCTTGATTTTATTTTGGTCTTTGCCTTGAGTGTTGAAGGGGAAAAGGTTTACCATCAGATCTTGTATGGAGGTATATGTCTTCAATGGCGGTCCCAATGCCTGCCTGAAGAGAACGGCGAAGAAGATACCAAAATGTGTAGGAGCAAGCACGCAGTCCTGCTTTATTTCACTGCTGATGCTGAATGACTGAGATGTTGAACCATCGAATAAAATGGTCCCCTGCATGTTTTCATGAAATGATTTTACGATATTTAACAGCGTGGGTGGACATCCTATCTTCTCAATGATCTTAAAACGATACTTTCTGCTCATTAGGTCAAAGGCCTTTGTGACCTCAATGAAGGCAATATATACTGGAGCTGCCTGAGTGAGAAAATCGTATTGATGGTGGACCTGTTAGGTCTAAACCCACACTTTGTTTAGGGGTAGATACTTTCAGCAAGAATGTGTAATCTCTTTAGGATTACTCGAGCGAAGACCTTGCCTGTAATGCTGAGGAGGGAGATGCCGCGATAGTTGTTGCAGTCGCTTCTGTCACCTTTGTTTTCATAAATGATAACAATGTTTGCGTCTCTCATAAATTGTGGGACCTTAGTCTTTACAGAGAGTGACAGATCCATGATTAGGGTTATACAATAACTATTCTTGATGGATCATACATCTAGTCGACCCAGTGGATCCGGGAGAAAGTCAACGTCTGGAAGAAGAGATGCTTCAATCGGTGAGGTGTTCACATACTAAGCTATCATGCTGTGGCGTACCCTTGCTGTGATGATCATCTGACCTGGCTCCTGATCTGCTGCTTTGAGTCTACAGAGACACTAGAATTCGACATACATTCTACACATCACACACACACACACACACACACACACACACACTTCTCACACCCACATACTCTCTGCTTTAATAAATTCTTAGTATTTATTTGTTGAGGCTAGAGTTGTTGAGTATGTTATGTTGGGGAAGAGTGAGAGGGGGCATGATCCAGGGTGAGTGAGAGTAAGAAAGAGGTATCTACACACTGGTGGAGTTGGTGGACGGAGTCTGGTGGTTTCTCTAGGACAATAGTATTGGGTTAATAAAAATGTGGGTGTTGATTCCCTTCACTCCTTGGACGACACTTAAGTAATGAAGGGTAACTTACGACAATGGGTGCCGGTCGTTTAGAGAGCAATGGCAAACTACTGAACGTAAACTTGCCAAGACATCAACAACAGTAAAAATGCTGGTGTTGACTGCAACGTCCTGTAAAGGATGTGCAACTAAGTTTAACAAAACTTGCAAGACAGAACAAAAGTTATGGGTAAAAAGACAAACAAATTAAGTTAATCGTGGGTGAGTGGCGTGCTATGCACAAAAAACAAAGACAACCATAATATTTATTTACTTTAAACAAATTATCAAAGAAGGCGACGTTATCACAAAAAAATAATTGCATCAGACCTAATGTGCACATTTGCGAATCTCACAAACAAGGCAGCAAAAAAGGTTAATGAGATTTGTGAAACAGATATTTGCAATGTTTGATTTAGAATTGCTGCATCCAATCAATAGAATTGCTTTCATACGTTCATCAGTCAATCTCGTTCGATATGTTGACTTCACATACTTCATTTTTGAAAATGTTTGCTCACAGACATAAGTTGTTCCAAATACTGATGCCATACCAGCGGCAAATTTCTTCAGTTTCAGAAACTCAACATCAGGTAAGCAGCGGTAACATTCAACACGATTTTCTTCTCTGTGCTTCTCTTTTTCGGAAAATAGAGGTTGACATATTCGGAGATTGTAGAGCAAGACTCTTTGAAGCAGTAAAAATGAGCAAAGATTTATCCTTTCAGTAGTGCTTCAAACAATGACAGCTGTCTCCGAAATCCTTTGATGATTCTGTAGAGATCACAGACGGGGTTATCCTTTCCCTGTAGTATCGAATTCATTTAATTCATGTGGGATGTGGGATACAATATCGACCAAACATGACAAATTTGACAGCCAGGTAGGATCTGACAGCTGTGGATCAGCTCCATCCTTTTCAGTGAGGAAAACATCTATTTCGTTTCGGAGCTTATAAAATCGAAACATGGCTTTACCGTAGCAGAGCCACATCACTGATGTGTGATAAGGTAAGTAGCAGAATTCTTTAAAAATTAAATAAATAAATAAATAAATAAATATATAGCAATAATATCTAGCAGTCTAGATACATCTAATATATAGTCTAATATATAGCAGTCTAGATACATCTAATATATAGTCTAATATATAGCAGTCGTGGATCAGCTCAGTGTTCCTGTCTCGTCCATACCATGTAGCCAAGCCATCCAGGTATTTTCCTCTCGGTCTTCCTCTTGGTCCGTTTCCTTCGATCTTGCCAGTTGTCACTAAGTTCTCCAATCCATTTCTTCTCATAACATGTCCAAAACATTATGACTATCTACGTCTAATTTCTCTAATCAATTTACAAGTTTCATTTGTCTCCTGTAGTACTTGGTCATTGGTGTTTCTATCTGCCTATGGTATTCTTTGCATTTTCCTCAGAAACCACATTTCTGCAGCCATCAGATCTCTGGAATATCTACATCTAATTTCTTCATTCGACCTACGGTTTTCATTTGCATTTGAAGAACCTTCTCATTCGTTTATATTAAAACCGATCCGCTTGCGGTATCCCTTTTATCCCCTTCCCCCACCGCGAAACCACACGATAACTGCCATTAAAAGTTTCTCTTCGTAACTGCGTATTGTCTGATTCAATACTAATTGTCTCACTTCAGTTGACAGCTTTCTATTGGTAAGTATTATTACAACTTACAAAAGGCTTCTTTTGCAGCTGCTATTCTTGTTCTAACGAGATCTTCTCTACAAGACGTCTTCTATCAGGTGTTATGACTGTTTCAAGATATGTGTACCGATTCACAGGCTTGTCCATGGGAATCCCAAGGGAAACGTTCCATGGGATGGGATGGGATGGGATGGGACAGCACACATTTGTATTTCCCATGGGACACATGGGACAGTAGCCATGTCATAGCAACTTGATCTACGTCAGAGCTACCCTTAATTTTTTTTTTATTTTTTACCTTTTTAAAGCCTTTTATCCTTCTTTTTTCTTTATATATTTGTATCAATTCTTTATCTCGTGGTGGGACACCGGATAAATAAATAAATGCGCGCTGCTAGTCAGCCATTGTTGCTGTAGTTGTTGATTGGCGTCTTTGGCGATTTGTAAATACGAAGCTAGTTTTAATCTGCTGTAATCGAAGTTGTTTTGTTGCTGAATTGCAGTATTTTTATTTGGTTGAATATTAGGTACTATATTTATAGTCTATAAATATATAGTAGTCCTAATTTCAAATAATTTGTGAAGGCAGTCACTTGAAGTCACGGTGTTACTGAGTGTAGGCTGTGTAAGCCTACGGTACCCCAAAATGGCCAACCAAAAATATGAGTTCCAGGATCTTACTAAAACTGTTGTTGCTAAGATGTTGAGTGGGGGAGAATGCCACTTGATTGATGTTCCAAAAGAACTTGTAAAGTCTTCAACAGCTGATGTTAAAGCAGTTAAAATATCTGAAAGTATTTTAGCACCATTTGTTTGCTGTGCAAAGTGCAAAACGCTATACAGTTGGTATAAGTTGATTAATGAAAAATGGGTTAATCAAAGTGGTTATGGAGTTGCAATACAGCATAGCATGAAATGTGGTTCCGGTGGTTCTACTAACATCAACAGATTTTTTGAAGCCAAGCAGCGGGAAGTAACAAAACCACCACCAACATTGTCAAATGCGTGGCAAAAAACAGTTGTTGAACTAATTACATCACATCCAACAGTATCCATTTCGGCTGGATGTGACATTATATGTGATGCTGCTAACTTTGCTGCAAGATCTACTCACGCTGCAAACAAGGTATATAATTACACTATATCACGGCAAACAGTGACTCGTTCTATTTTGGCGCAAGGAAAATTGGCCAAACTGCAGTTTCAAAAATTGTTTCAAAATATGGCACAAGATCCAGAATGTGCAATTTCGGGAATAGTTGACTTTTGGTCTGCAAGACAAACATATCTTTTGCCATATGGGGGAATTATTGCATGTGGACTAGATCAAAATTGGGAATGGATTACTTTTCCTCTGTCTCTTATAAACATTGATAGTAATCAATCCCATACTGCACAATTTACGCACAGTTATTTTGCACGTGAATTTCTTGCCGAATCTACCACATTCTCCAGTCCATTGTTTGTGGACGGTTTGATACCGATACAGAAATGCACCGATCTGGTTGTACTGAGCACAGGTTATCAACATGCATTACTGATAGCTTCAGCAGAGGCGTGATTTCTGAACTGGATCAGTTCATGGATCAACTTTCATTTATTGAAACATATTACAATACACATCAGGCAAAGGCATCACAGCTGCCATTTTCCATACCAACAAAATCTGTAACACGTGAATGGCGATCATATTACCAACGTTTCAATGCCCATTAAAAAAAATTACTCGCATTACTTTAATGAAGATGATGAAGAATTCTTAAACCACATTCCGAATATTGCTCAGATTAAAGGAATGCTGTACATACATGAGAAATTCAAAACTTTTTTTTGTTGACAAACTAGAAATTGATGGTGCTACATCTCATTTAATTTTGCTGTCATACTTCCTCCTAGACTATCAGTTGTACAAAGTTATTGTTGATATTGACGAAGAAACTTCCAGCAGCATGGTGAAGAAATATTGTCAGAACTTTCAGAAAATTATTGGAGAAAATTGTTGGCCATATTGCGGCAGTTCTCTGGCAGTTACTGCAGCATTCATTACTGGAGTTGACATTAAAGCCAAAATAGAAGACATGGTCAAGTCAGTTGTTACTAAGAAGAAAGGGAATGTGGACACCAATAAATGGGCCAATGATTGGATCGCTTTTTCTAAGTCTGTTGTTCCAACTGTTATTTCATTCATCAATGATTTAAATCTCTCTTCTGAATCATCTGCTGTATGTGAAGTAGCAGGAATTGTAGAACAAAAGCCGAACAGTGATTTTGACGTATTTTTTTATCCTACACCAAACAAAGCACTAAAGTTTGATGACCTCAGAAACAAATGCCTTGAGGATGAAGTCACCATATTTCAAACATTACGGCAACCAACTTTACAACCAATAAATTATTGGAAAAATAAACATAGGTTTCAACTGCTAAAAGCAAGTGCAAAAATTGTTTTGGCCATACCAGTGTCCCCAGCAGCAGTAGAACGCTTATTTAGTGCAGCTGGATTGATGTTGAGTAAGTTACGAAAACGGATGTTACCAGCTCTCATTATAAACTCTGTGTATATCAGATTTGAATGTAAGATGAACATTGTGGACATGGTTCAGGGATTACCTGGATTAATTGAATTATTAGAAACAATTGATCAGCAAGAAATTGATATTGTGCTGAATATGAGCAGAGTGACTCAGAAACAGAATGAGAGTGTCAGAATTAACACTGAATTGTCATATTTAGATTAAACTTTGTTTTAATAAAATACTCTTGAATATTAAAATTAATAAATTCTGTTGTTTTACATGTGTCTCTTTGTACATGTAGTCCTATTTAGTAGACACTAACCCTAAACTTTCATAAATTTCATAATTTTATTTGAACTGTATTCCATATTAATATTATCATGGGAATCCCATGGGATGGGACAGGCATAAATTACCGTGGGATGGTATGGGATGGAACTGAACAATGTGTCCCATGGATACATCTATTCGAGAATTTTCCTCTTTATTACAATACTACCTAGTGGTATTTGTCCTACGTGGAATGAATTACCATAAAACTAGAAGTGAACAGTTAGTTTTAATTGAAAACGACTACGTGTAATCTTCTTGGAGATGACCATAATTTCAGTTTTCTTTGAATGTAATTATATTCTGTGTTGCTCCCTGTGTAAAATAAGCAAGTCCACTAAATGCATCATTTAATTTCCATTGTGTACAACAAATACTATATCGCATACTTTCGTTTATTGTTGATGTTAATTTCTGCGATGGTGGTTTCACTCACATCTTCTAAATTTCTCATAATATGTTCACTCGGCAAGGACATGTAAAGATACATTACACACCCCTGTTGTCCACATCTCTTGATTGGCTGTTATGTGTCCTACTTCATTGTCAGTTGTCATGGCAGCTTCTTGTTTCCAATTTATGTTCTCCACATAGGGCCCCTGACATGCCAAGAAGCACTAAACAAATCGTCCACAGCTCGGTTAAAACAAACAAGTGCCAAAGCAGAAATCGCTTCTGTCCGTGATGTATAAGGCAATCACATTTTGCAGGCCCAAATGCACGGCAGAATAAGTGGCCAGTCTTTCCCTCATTTGATTGCTCCGTGGCGAAGGTGTTACAGCGCGGTTCGTAATCCTGTAAACTGCATTCGAAACAAGGCTGCGGGCGATATGACAGCGAAATGGTATGGGTGTCGATCGTTCAGAAAGCAATTGCACAATAATAAACGTAAACTTGCCAAGAGATCACAGACAGCAGCAAAATGCTGGGATTAACTGCGACGCCCTGCAAAGGATATGCATATAACTTTAACTTACCCTCATTTAGCGAGAGGTCGAACCCTCGTCCACCCACGCTGATGATATTATTAGCGTACACAACAATGCTAACGGAGCCTCTAGCTCGGTGAAATCAGACAGCTTGAACAAGGAATAAATGAAAGAACCCCCGCATCGAATGCTGTGTGGTGGAGGTTACATGCTTGTAGGAAAAATCAAAACATCCTCAAATATGACTGAAAGAGTCTATTAACAATTAATTAATTAATTACTAACCTCTAACACTAATTACATTTACTTACGGGGCCATGGACGCTGGGTATCGTTGCAACTGTTATAATCATGGGTTGGGTGTGGGAAGGTGGGTTGATAGTGCTAGAAAAAAAGAAGGGTATACTTTACTTATTACACAAAATAAAGGTAAATTAAACAGTGGCTTATTTCTTCAAGTAAAACACAATGCAGTATTAACCTACGACAGTAGGTTACAAATATGCTTTCTGCCTTCCGTGTTCGTATTAACGAAGCAATGTAATACATCTATTAATATTAGCATAAATGTATCCGTCTCTGAATTGTTAAAGGCGCTAGCTCGTAAACTTCCTGTGCACTGACGGCAAGGTTGTTGGTTCATTCCCTACAAAGGTCTGTTAAAAATAAATTTGATTTCTCGTTCAGAAAGTAATTGCGCAATACTGCCATAGAAAATCAACCTATAAATAATTGATCGCATGGGACAGCCCAGTAATTGAACATATTACCCAACTAAAGAAAGAATTTAAATAGTGATAAGCAAGGAGTCACAGAAACAGAAATCATCAGAAGCAGTGATCGACAGTTATCATCTTGAACATTTACAAACTGAACAGGGATAAACCACAAGGACACCCAAATATGAAGAATCAACATGGCGACAGCAATTTCTTAAGATCATCATCTTCCAATTTTGCTGTCAAGCGTTGTGGGAAGTGATAACTGACATTCCAATGGGTGGCACTGGATAGTGTCAGTCATTTGATTCTACTATGTCTTTGATGTCGTCAATCCGTTTTCTTCTCGGGCTTCCTCTTACTCACGCATCAGATTTTTTTTTTAAATTTTATTTCGCGCCCGTGCTGGTAACTGATAATCGTTTTCTAACGAGATGGCTGAAACATTTGATCTTCTGCCTCTCAATATATGTGACACAAGGTGTTAATCCAACTGCCTTTCTAATAATATAAATTTGTATTCTGTCTCGGATTGTTAATTTGGCAGCACTTCTCAAACCTCACCTCTCGCAGAGTAACATTTTTGTTCTAACGAGGTAGGACTAATGATGTTCCAAGAGGTCTCTGTATGATCATTCTTGCCTAAAGAATCATATGAGGCAAAGAAAACTAATGCTTATTACTTCCAGCATCGTTTTTGTTGAATCTGGGCTAACTCTTAGACGCACTAATACCATTCCCTCTTGAATCCACCACATATAATAAGGGATGTCGTTTTGGCCATGCGGGGAAGTACACTTGTTCCTGCAGCCAGGTTCTGGTGCTATTTGATGACGAAACATTCGAATCCTTGTATGGTAACTGTAGCTTTCAATATGTATGTTCTCTAGTGTATTGTGTAATCCTCTGCTTCTATTACCTTTAATCATTACTTGTGAATTGGTTTAATAAATAGCTCAAGTCGGCGATAGGGTGGTATACTATATGCAGGTGTGATAACATTTAAATTACTAAGTTATTGTTCCAAATGTTTCAAATGTCAAACGACAACGATGTATGAAGGTGACAAACAACAACTCAGGGCTGAAAATCTTTGTATAAAATAATTATGCACCAGCATATCATTAATTAGAAGCCGTGGTAGCGTTGTAGCTTGGCGCTCGTCTGCTGAGCGGTGGTCAAGGGATCCATATTCATCGTGACTAGGATTTTTTTTTAAAAATACACACACACAGAGTAGTTCTCAGATCGATGCAGGCTAAAATGAGTAGCAGAAAATGTCTTGTGACTTAAAGGCGGTCGGCGTGATACCGACCACATCACACGCCGAGTGCAGATTGGTTTTAACAATATGGATCTAGAATAGTGTGCCTAATGCGCCTTAGGCGTGACGCGTTGAAGTAACAGTTACGAGATTATGCTGACAACAGCATTAGATCGTACGGGCGATGTCTGCGCTCTACGTTCCCTACAGGAGAGGAAGACTGGTCATCTAGGTCTACGTGCGCTCATGTCTTCAAAATGTGAAAGTCCTAACACTGCACATACCCACACTAGGTTCCAGTAGGTTCAGTTAGTTAACAATAAATGGTATGTCCTTAAATCTTTTAGTCTGTGAGTTAATGTAAAGACACTTGCAGAGGCATGTATTATGTAATGTTGTCCTACAATGGCATAAAGCAGGTGAAAACACAATTTGACACATTAAAATGATCTGAGCAATTTAACAGAGCAACGAAGACAGGTTGTTGACATATATTATATATATATATATATATATATATATATATATATATATATATATATATATATATATATATATATATATATATAATCTGAAGAAATCAGAAGCCTTGGCATGTGATCAACGTCGAACAATTAGCATAATGAGCCGCATCACGAAGATTTTCCTAAGAATTATCGGGCAAAGAGTTAGGAAGAAAATAAAATCCCAAATAGGAGAAGAAAATTGTGGATTTGTAGAAGGCAAGGGTACAGTAAATGCTGTATATATGCTGAGAACATTAACTGAACGTACTGTAGAAGTAAACAAAGACCTACGCCTTTGCTTTATTGACTACTTTGATATAGTAAGACATGTAAACATGACAGAGAAGCTTGCAGATCTATAAATTATGGGAAATGCCTTATACTTGTTAACAACATATATTGGGAACAAAAAGCTGCCATAATTATTGATAATGAAGTAGGTAAATACCAGCCTATTAAGAGAAGTGTGAGACAGGGATGTGTAATGCCTCCAGATCCTTTTTTCCTTGTACAGTAAAAATATTTTCAGAAATGTAGAAGATATGAAACGAATCATCATTGGAGGAAGAAACAACAATAACAGATATGCAGATGATACAGTATTGATTGA
Organism: Cepaea nemoralis; assembly: GCA_014155875.1. Classification (NCBI taxonomy): domain Eukaryota; kingdom Metazoa; phylum Mollusca; class Gastropoda; order Stylommatophora; family Helicidae; genus Cepaea; species Cepaea nemoralis. The sequence continues at coordinate 268,793 of JACEFZ010027296.1, read as the reverse complement.
AGACAATGAGCAGGATCTGCAAGATTAGTAGTAGACGCTTTTGTTGCATACAGTAAACAATTAGAGTTAGAATTAAAATGTAATAAGACACAGATTATGATCGTCACTAGGATGAACGAAATACCGCAATGTAATATGAATGTAAATGGGAATATTCTTAAGCAAGTGAATCGGTACAATTATCTGGGAACAGTAATAACATCTGATGGGAGATGCTTTGAAGAGATTAGAACAAGTTTCGACATGGCAAAGGCAACCTTTTGCAAGATGAAAATATTCTGACCAATACAAATATGTCATTTGCAACACAAAAAAAGAGTGTTGCGAAGTGTTGAGCATATAGAACCTGTTCTTTTTTGTGGATGAGCAGCGTGGGCAATGAGCAGGCAAGTTGAAAAACATCTGATGTCTGTGGAGATGTGGTTTCTGACGAGAATGCATAGAATACCATAGACAGACAGAAAAACCAATGACCAAGGCCTAAAAATGACAAATGAAAATCGTAAACTGATTATAATAATAAGAAGTAGGCAGTCAACATTTGTGATCATACTAGGAGAAAGAATAAATATGCGAACTTGGTGACAACTGGCACTATTCAGGATAATATAACAACAGGAAGGCAGGGAAGTAAATACCTGGATGGCTTGACCACGTGGCATGGTCAGCTGAGTTGATAAACGACATTGTTGATCGAATGAGATGGCGAGACATGACCGTCAACGCTTGCCGGCATGGCACATGATATATATATATATATCTTCCTCACCGATTAACACTTCTGACAATATCATTCACTTAAGCGAAAATTGCGTGCTCACAACATAAATAAGATATTATTCTTTGAAACTACAGATTTAACTTATCCGTTTGTCATATGATTGAACGAGGGGACTGAGCACGTATGGGAATGTCCTGAGTGCGGTGATGTCGGTTCTTGACTCAACTCAACTCAACATATGATTCTGAATTTAGATAGATACACGATTATTTTAACACATATAAAAATAATGCCACTACAGATGACCTACTGTTTATACCATTAATGTAAAGGTATAATAACGTAAACAGGTAAAACTAAATGCACGTTGCAGATCAAGGCAAATACACAGACAACAAGTATATCTTACTTTAGACAGCGGACATTTTGTTTACATGATTTATTCACGTCGTTATGTGTTACGTTCTACGCAATTTTCTGACACCATCGTCATCATTATTTGACCCGCCAATTGCTTAGTGTTCACAGTTGTGGGTCATGTCTATTTACGGTATTCTTATATGCCACCGTCTCAGCCCATCCAGCATCAGGTATATTGTTCTGTCTCTGCATCTTTTACCGCTGTTCTTTCCAAACGTCAGGATATCCTCCATAGGCTCATCATCATCAGCAAGTGCCCTGTCAGCTGGGGTGTGGGTTCATGTCTCTCTACATATCTCGGTCTGTGCTGTATTAGATCAAATCAGCTGATTATATCCCTCCATGCCACCGTCTCAATCCACCCAGCATCATGTCTCTTGATCGGCCTCTGCCTCTCCTCCCTTCTATCTGTCCAATCCTTACGATATTCTCCAATGCCTCTCTTCTCAGCACATGATTACGCTCAGTAGTTTGCCATTGCTTTCTGAGCGGCCGGCTCACATACCCCGTAAGTTACCGACGCGATTCGAACCATTGCTGATTCTCACCGCCGTCACGTTAGCTACGAGAGTATACGAGATTACGGAGAAAAGTCGCTAACTTCTAGGCCACGAAGCCAGCTTATATATATATATATATATATATATATATATATATATATATATATATATATATATATATATATATATATATATATATATATATATATATATATATATATATATATATATATATATATATATTACGGCTGCGGAAGTTAACAATTAATTTATCGATTAATCGTTAATTTTTACAATCACTTCATATATATATATATATATATATATATATATATATATATATATATATATATATATATATATATATATATATATATATATATATATATATATATTGATTATTTGGTTGTTTCGGGATTTGAAATTTAAATATTGAGCACAACCCACTACTGGCAACGCCGATCGCATTCCGGCACAAACCTAAGGCCTATCCACGTCATGGAAGCACTATACTCGAGTTTCGCCCTCGTTTGAGCTCGTCAGTAGTGCATATCCCTGACCGGATCCGGAAACAAGCCCCGGATCACTACGATGTATAGCGTTTTTGGTATTCCGGTGTGATAATTTGGCGTGTCCAGTGTGTGCCGCGTGGTTACACACCCGCTTCACACGCGTGATCCGGGGCTTGTTTCCGGATCCGGTCAGGGATATGCACTACTGACGAGCTCAAACGAGGGCGAAACTCGAGTATAGTGCTTCCATGACGTGGATAGGCCTTAGGTTTGTGCCGGAATGCGATCGGCGTTGCCAGTAGTGGGTTGTGCTCAATATTTAAATTTCAAATCCCGAAACAACCAAATAATCAATTTTATCGTTGCTCACTGGATTTAGGAGGCCTGGTGTTCCTTGCCAGTGAGAAGTCCTGATCGTTCGGGTCCACATCGATTGACGGACGTCAGTCGCGGCGATTGGGCAATCTTGAGCATAGCCTACGATGGGTAGCGTTGTGGTATTCCGGTGTGATAATTTGGCGTGTCCAGTGTGTGCCGCGTGGTTACACATTAACGATCAATTGATTAATTAGTCGTTAACTTCCGCAGCCCTAATATATATATATATATATATATATATATATATATATATATATATATATATATATATATATATATATATATATATATATATATATATATATATATATATATATATATGGAATTTTTTTCTGTCGCGGGCAAAAAGAAAATTCTAACCTGCACTGTTCGCGGTGACTGCACTAGCCAGGCTGCCTTTATTCCTCAGGCTCAAAGACTCATCTGCCATACACCGCAAGGTACTATATTGGCAGTAAATAATAATAATATATATATATATATATATATATATATATATATATATATATATATATATATATATATATATATATATCTCTTTTCTCATCTCATCATGTTCCTCTTGTACCTTGCGGTGTCGAGGTGAAGTATAAACAGCGAGAGAGTGCCCACTTATGGGCTTAATGTATCGATATTCCCATGGACAACGCCGGAGCTACGGAGCGCGTGCTCTGCGCTTGACACATCCTTCAGGGGCTAGCAAAGAATGAACAGGCAGACAGATTGGCTGGCTCTGCAAAACTTGATGGATTATTGATGCATGATAAAGCAGACGTGGTTGCGGCCTTGTGGGAGCACGTGTAAGTACACCTAGGAGGAGCAAATGGATCACCATGGTCTGGCAAGAATGCGACAGCGTGGAGTGACGAGGGGATCTGACCGATGCTCGACGCTTAGAGGAAAGGCGAGACGCACATATAAGCAGATTGCTACTGGTACTATTGGGGTTGGAACTCTTCGCTGGCTTCTGAGATTGGGGACGGAGCGCTTATGGGAATGCCCCGAATGCTGTGATGTCGGATCCTAAATCTATCAATCAATCAATCAATGGACTCTATTCCCTGCGTCCATCGTTAACGAGGTCGGACTCTTCCTCTGTTTCCCTCTGGTCTGTACATCATTGCTTGTTGTGGTATACTGTTAGTGGGTAACCTACTTGCATGGCCAAACCATTTGACTTTCTGCATTCCAATAAAATCTAATGCAGCTATAAACTCCACTTTAGTCCTGATTCCGTCATTTCTGATCTTATCTCTTCTTGATACATTGAGTATTCTTCTCAGGAATCTGAGAACATAGAGTTGGTAGGAAGATTGTGTTGTAAAGTGCTTTTTTAGTAGTTTATTTATACCTCTTTGTTCTTTAGTATTGGTGCCATTTGTCCAATGAGTTGGTTTGCCTTATTGCATCTATTGAAATGAACAGGCGGACAGATTGGCTGGCTCTGCAGAACTTGGTGGAGTATTGATACATGACAAGGCAGACGTGGATGCGGCCTTGTGGGAACACGTGCACACCTCGGATGACCAAATGGATTACCATGGTCTGGCAAGAATGAGACAACGGGGAGTGACGAAGGGATCTGGCCGACGCTCAACGCTCAGAGGAAAGGCGAGACGGACTTATAATCAGATTGCTACTGGTACTATTAGTGTTGGAACTCTTTCCTAAATCAATCAATCAATCATTGCATCTATTTTCGATCTTGTCTTCTGATTTGCCATTTGATGATATTATACTTCCTAGGAGCAGCTGGCCGAGTGGCTAGAACGCCGGACTCTCCTTCGGGAGACCCGGGTTCGACCCCGCGGTAAGGTGTGGGATTTTTTTCTGTCGAGGGCAAAAAGAAACTCCTACCCTGCACAGTTCGCGGCGACTGCACTAGCCAGGCGGCCTTTATTCCTCAGGCTCAAAGACCCCACTGCCATGCACCGCAAGGTACTATATTGGCAGTAAATGACAGTGACAGTTGACAGTATACTTCCTAGGTACTCGAAACTCTTTACTTTTTTTCAAGGGATGTTCTTTAAGGTGAATCATTGTTACTTTTTCTTCTTTTGTTATAGTCAATACCTCTGTCTTACTTGTGCTAATTTTCATGTTAAGTTCTCTACACATTTCGTTTATACTATTCATGTGGACTTGTAATTCAGCTTCTGATTTTGCTATTAGTGCTTGGTCGTCCGCAAACAGGAGTTCTCTAATGGTTAGATTTGCAGATGGTTCGTCTTCTGTGTTCTCGTCATGCGGTGTTCTTGCGATCTCTGTTTGGCTGGTTTCTTTACATATGTTGTCTATATGTGTTATAAACAAGAGAGGGGACAGGACACAACCTTGTCGTACCCTGGATCTTATGGTGAAGGGTTCTGAGTGACCTTCAGTTGCTCTCACTATGCATTCACGGTTGTTGTATAAGCTTCTAAATTGGATAGTTTGTTACATTGTGCTTCAAAAGGGCTTAATAATTACGACCCATGGCGGTGGCAAGTATGACTGATAAGGCCAATTCGTGCTGTAAATGTTTGTCCACAGCGGATGCAAGTAAAAACATGATCATTTCCACCATCATGCACCATCTTACGTCTTGCACGCTCGGTGCGTGACTTATCTGCAATCTTGTTCTATTTTGTCTTTATTCGATTACTGATATTTGCCCTCCATGCGACATGTTCAGCGGCGACTTGCTCCCAATGTGCATTATCAATGCCTGTATCAATCATATCCCGCTTACACACATCTTTGTAGTAGAGGCCGACCCTGATATCTCCTACCCATCTGTAATTCACCAAAAAAGATGTCCTTTGGTGTTCTACCCTCATCCATCCCCCTAACGTGTCATATCCATCTAAGTCTACGAAGACTGAGCATGGAACACACCGTCACACAACCTGATCTTTCCAATACTTCAGTATTTGTGATTGATTGATTGATTGATTGATTGATTTAGGAACCGACATCACAGCACTCGGGACATTCCCATAAGCGCTCCGTCCCCATCCTCAGCAGACAGCGAAGAGTTCCATCACTAATAGTTCCAGTAGCAATCTGATTATATGTCCGTCTAGCCTTTCCTCCGAGCGCCGAGCGTCGGCCAGATCCCCTCGTCACACCTCGTTGTCTCATTCTTGCCAGACCATGGTGCTCCATCTGCTCCTCAGGTGTACACGTGCTCCCACAAGGCCGCAACCACGTCTGCCTTGTCATGCATCAATACTCCACCAAATTTTGCCGAGCCAGCCAATCTGTCCGCCTGTTCATTCCCCAGCACACCGGCATGCCCAGGAGAAAAGATCCAGGTGATGCTTACTACCCGTGACCTCCGAAGCGAAGCAAGCCACTCTGCACGAAGCCTACCTGTTCTCACCCTTCTCAGCATGCTTTCTGAGTCAGTTACAATCACAATGTGTGTATGTATCGTGTTTTCTATCCAGCGGAAAGCTGCACTGACCGCCTCCACCTCCATTCTTAAGCTAGATGTAGTGTTATCATACGCCAGGCTCTCCTGCACCAAACGCCGACCATTAGTTTTTGCCAAGAACCCCCAGGCACTTCTCCTACCTCTCAACACTGACCCATCCGTGTAGATAATCACATCACCCGGGCGAGAATTTTCCTGAATTAGTTGCTGAATTTCCACTTCCGTGGCCCCTGCTGGCCACTCCCTGCACTCCCGGATCAATGTTATTACAACTCTGCACAAGTCTGACTGCACGGCTGGCACTCTGACCCACTCCTCTCCTCGCCTGATGTTCTCCAAGGGGCACACCTGTCTGATCGTATCCTCCGCCTGAGCCATCCATGATTTCCCTCTTATCAGTCTCTGACCCTTAACTACGTCCAGCGCCTCATGCAACGGGTGATCTGTGTCTGCAGCTACTCTGAGGTATGCCTTCGCTTGCATCACCTTGTGCCTACTAGCAACAGTAGGCAGACCAAGGATGTAACGCATACACACTACTGGAGTGTCTCTGGTGCATCCCAGAATGACCCGCATCGCTTCATTCTGTATGCGCTCTAACTTCACCAGCTGACTCTTTGAGACAGTGAGCATTCCTAGTCCATAATCAATCACTGAGAGGATCAAGTGCTGGTATAGTGTGAAGAGCATTCTCTGCTCTGTGTCCATTGCAGCCATAGTTTTTATGTGCATTGAGTCCCTTTTGAGATTTTGTCACAACCGTCTCCACATGGTCCTTGAAGGACAGACTCCTGTCAAATGTGATTCCCAGATACTTCAGTTTGTTCTCTCTGTTGACGCTTCTACCATCTAACGTGAGGCTTGGGGTATCATCTCTCACAATCCTGTTGTCCAGAGAGCACCACAACACCGCCGCCTTTTCCGGGTTGATGACAGCACTCATCTCAGTGCACCAGTCAATCACTTTGTCCACTGTCACCTGTAGCTCCTGGGCTGTTTGATCCCTATTTCTCCCTTGCCTGTATGCAAGAATATCATCTGCAAATGTTAGAATCCTTCCAACCCCTGGTGCTTCTAGGTATGCAATCTTGCTCGTATACACATTAAAGAGCACCGGTGAGATTGCAGATCCCTGTGGCAGGCCCGGGGTTAAAATATGTGGCTCTGAGATCCATGCGCCTAGACGGAGAGCAACTTGACGAGAATGCAGGACTGCTGCTATCCAGTTCACCAACTAGGGATTGACCCCCTTCTCCATAAGTGCGGTCATCAAAATTTGTGATTTTGTCTTGCCACTTAATACCAAGAATTCTTCTCAGACACCGCATATGATTGATTGTTTGATTGATTTAGGAACCGACATCACAGCCTTCGGGACATTCCCATAAGCGCTCCGTCCCCATCCTCAGCAGCCAGCGAAGAGTTCCAACACTAATAGTTCCAGTAGAAATCTGATTATATGTCCGTCTCGCCTTTCCTCTGAGCGTCGAGCGTCGGCCAGATCCCCTCGTCACCCCTCGCTGTTTATACGTTTCTCTTGGTGTGAGTAAGTTGTCTAGGTCTCACTGCCATAAAGAAGAGTACTAAGGATACAGGCTTGATAGACAAGGACTTCTGTTTTGGCAGTACTCTTCCTGTTCTCCCAGACTCTTTTTGCTAACATGTTCATTGTTGTTGTTGTCTTACCAATCCTGATGTTGGTTTCTTGATCTAGGGATAATTTGCTATTTACCTCTGATCTTAGATATGAAAAATAGTCTACTATCTCCAGTTTGGCGTCGTCAATAAACATTGATGGTACCCCACGTGTACCTTGTGACATATTCTGGGTCATCTTTTTGTTAATTGTAAAACCAAATTCAGAAAAAGCATTGGAGAATGCCAGATCCCCTTGTCACTCATCGCTGTTTAAACATTTCTCTTGGTGTAAGTAAGTTGTCTAGGTCTCACTGCCATAAAGAAGAGTACTAAGGATACAGGCTTGATAGACAAGGACTTTTGTTTTGACAGTAAGCTTCCTGTTCTCCATGACTATTTTTGCTAACATGTTCATTGTTGTTGTTGTCTTACCAACTTTCTTTACTCGAGTGAGACCAGACTATCGGATGATGCCCTCAACGCCATAAGGCCCTGTCAACTCTTGACCACCTGGAGACACTTCCTACCATAACAGAAGTTACGTGTGCTTTAAATGAACTTGCATCTGGCAAGGCTCCAAGGATGGGATTCCAATATAGGTAATCAGGAGTTGGCAAGAAACACTCACTCAATATATCCACCAGCTAATAGAGCTATGCTGGCGAGAAGGACAAGTTCCATAGGATTTCAAAGATTCAGGCATCAAAACACTGTACAATAACAAGGGCGATCGAAGCGACTGTAACAACTATAGGGGTATTTCACTTCTGTGTATTGTTGGGAAAGGATTTGCCAGAATTGTTTTGCGCAGACTTCAAGTCCTGGGAGATCAAGTCTATCCAGAATCACAGTGTGGCTTTCGACAGAACCGGTCAACCATTGATATGATATTCCCATTGCGATATATGCAAGACAAATGCCGGGAAAAAAATCAACCACTGTTTATTGCCTTCATCGACCTCACAAAGGCATTTGATTTGTTCAGTCGTGAGGGTCTGTTCAAGGCACTAAAAACGATTGGCTCCCACCAACTCTTCTGTCCATTGTGGAATCGTTCCACACAGGAGTGAAGGGTATAATCACGTTTGATGGCTCAACTTCAGAAGAGTTTGAAATCAAGAGTGGAGTTAAGCAAGGTTGTGTACTATCCCCCCACTCTCTTTGGGACATACTTTTCACTTCTACTGAAATATGCCTTTCGTGATCAGGATGACGGTATATACATTCACTCACGCTCAGATGGTGGCCTCTATAATGCTCAGAGAGTGAAGGCCAAGACCAAAATTAGGAGGGTACTAATCAGAGAGTTGCTTTTTGCGGATGATACTGCGATTACGACCCACTCTGAGGAAGAATTACAACATCTACTATCTGCATGTGGTTTAACAATTAACAAAAAGAAGACACAGATTATGTCACAAGGTGCACATGATGTACAATCAATCTTTATTGACGACGCCGAACTGGAGATAGTAGACCATTTTCCATATCGGATCAGAGGTAAATTACAAATTATCCCTCGATCAGGAAATCAACATCAGTATTGGCAAGGCAGCAACAACAATGAACATGTTAGCAAAAAGTGTCTGGGAGAACAGGAAGCTTTCTGCCAAAACAAAAGTCCTCGTCTACCAAGCCTGTGTCCTTAGTACTCTTCTTTACGGCAGTGAAGCCTGGACAACTTACTCACGCCAAGAGAAACGTTTAAACAACTTTCATATGCGGTGTCTGCGAAGAATACTTGGTATTAAGTGGCAAGACAAAATCACAAATACTGAAATATTGGAAAGATCAGGTTGTCTGACGGTGTATCCCATGCTCAGTCTTCGTAGACTTAGATGGATAGGACATGTTAGGAGGATGGATGATGGTAGAATACCAAAGGACATCTTTTTTGGTGAATTACAGACGGGTAGGAGATCTCAGGGTCGGCCTCTACTACGATACAAAGATGTGTGTTAGCGGGACATGATTGATACAGGCATAGATAATGCACATTGGGAGCAAGTCGCCGCTGAACGTGTTTCATGGAGGGCAAACATCAGAAATGGAATCAAGACAAAAGAGAAAATTATTGCAGATAAAGCACATACAGAGCGTGAGAGACGTAAGATGGTGCACAATGGTGGAAATGACCAGGTTTTCACATGCATCTACTGTGGGCAAACATTTTCAGCAAGAATTGGCCTTACCAGCCACACTCGCCACCGCCATGGGACGTAATTATTAAGCCTTTTTGAAGCACAATGTACCAAATTATCGTCTGTCAGGACGGAAATGTGCCAATGATGATGATGATGATATATATATATATATATATATATATATATATATATATATATATATATATATATATATATATATATATATATATATATATATATATATATAGTAAGATGTCCAAATAATAATGAAGGACCAGCAATTTTAAAGATGGAGGTTCAGAATGCGCTTAACCATATGAAATCTGGCAAGACCCCCGGTTCAGACAGCGTCACAACAGAAATGATTATTGCTTTAGAAGAATATGGAATAGATAAAGTTACCAGTCTGCTTAATACAATATATGATACTGGAAATATACCTCAGGAGTTATGTAACTCTGTATTTATTGCAATCCCAAAGAAATCAGGAGCCTTGGAATGTGATCAACATCGAACAATTAGTATAATGAGTTACATCACGAAGATTTTGCTAAGAATTATCATGCAAAGAGTTAGGAGGAAAATACAACCTGAAATAGGAGAAGAACAATGTGGGTTTGTGGAAGGCAAGGGTACAGTAAATGCTATGTATATACTGAGAAACATAATCGAACGTTCTATAGAAGTAAACAAAGATCTACACCTTTGCTTTATTGACTACACAAAGGCTTTTGATAAAGTGAGACATGTCAACATGATAAGGATGCTTGAAGATCTACAAATTGATGGAAAAGATCTTAGACTTGTAAAAAACATATATTGGAAACAACAAGCTGCCATAAGAGTTGATAATGAAGTAAGCCAATATCAGCCTATTAAAAGGGGTGTGAGACAGGGATGTGTAATGTCTCCAGATCTGTTTTCCCTGTACAGTGAAAGTATTTTCAGAAATATTGAAGATATGGAAGGAATCAACATTGGGGGACGATGCATCAATAACATTAGATATGCAGATGATACAGTCTTGATTGCAGACAATGAACAGGACCTGCAAAATTTAGTAGATGCGATTGTTACACACAGTGAACAACTAGGGTTAGAATTAAATTGTAAAAAGACACAGATTATGGTCGTCACTAGGAAGGACGAAATACCACAATGTAATATACAAGTAAATGGGAATATTCTTCAACAAGTGAGCAGGTACAATTATCTCGGAACAGTAATAACATCTGATGGGAGATGCCTTGAAGAGATTAGAACAAGAATCGCCATGGCAAAAGTAGCCTTTAGCAAGATGAAAAACATATTGACCAATAAAAAGATGTCAATTGAAACGAGAAAAAGAGTGTTGAGATGCTACATTGAACCTGTACTTTTATATGGATGTGAAGCGTGGACAATGAGCAGTCAGGCTGAAAAACATCTGATGGCTGTAGAGATGTGGTTTCTGAGGAAAATGCAAAGAATACCATGGACAGCCAGAAAGACCAATGAACAAGTCCTTCAAGAAACAAATGAAGATCGTAAATTGATTAGAGAAATTAGACGTAGACAGTCAAAATTTTTGGGCATGTTATGAGAAGAAATGGATTGGAGAATTTGGTGACAACTGGTAAGATCGAGGGGAACAGACCAAGGGGAAGACCTAGAAGCAAGTACCTGGATGGCTTGGCCTTGTGGCATGGTCGAGACAGAAACACGGAGCTGATCCACGACTCTGGTGATCGAGTGAGATGGCAGAACATGACCGCCCACGCTTACCGGCATGGCACATGATGGATGGATATATATATATATATATATATATATATATATATATATATATATATATATATATATATATATATATATATATATATATGCAGATGGTATATATATATAAATTTAGATAATATAGATATAGATAGATAATATATATATATATATATATATATACTTATATAAATCAGTCATCTGCTGTCTCAAAAATGGAGATTGACAGCAATGGATCTCTCCGACACTGTCTATCTCTCGTCCTGATTGTAAATTATGTCAGATTGCCGTTCGTTCATCTCCTGATGTTATCTCTCCACTTGAAACGCTGTCTACCTTTTCCTCGCTTGTCTTCAACCTTACCCTCCAGTATGCTTTTTGTAAGTTTAATGTCTATATCTTCTATATGGCATCTAAAGCTCTTTTTCTCGATGCAATTTACATATTTGTATTCATCAGCTTGTTTTCCATCTTGCGAAAGGCTAGTTTGACAGACAGACTCTTCTTCTAATCTTTTCAAAGTACCTATTCACTTGTTTAAGAATAGTCTCGTTTACACTTATACATTGTGGTATTTCCTTTTTCTTAAAGACGACCTTACTGTCTGTCTTCTTAAAATGTAATTCTATCCATGGTTATTCACTGTGTACAATAACTCATTCATTCATTCAGTAGCATATCCTTCAAAGAACCTCGCTCCCATAACGACCTTCCAGAAAACCTCTCGATCATAAGCAAGGTGTCCCGCGTCCGATACTCGGGAAACGATATACGTCCGGATACGTTCGGAAACTCAACATCAGGTAAGCAGCGATAAAATCCAGCAAGTTTTCCTTCTCTGTGCTTTTCTTTCAACAGGTCAATGAGCTTTAAAATCAATGAACTTAAACTGTAGTTCAACTGGCACATCATCAAGGTTACATTCAAACCAATTATGCAACAAAAGAATGTCACTCTCAATTATGTCAATATCTGAAAATCTCTCCCAAGAACTGCTTCTTCATGTCAGCAATAATTATTTTCGGTAAATCGAGGTTGACATCTTCTGCGATATTAGCGCAAAGGTCTTTGAAAGAGTGAAAATTAGAAAAGTTGTCTCCCTCCAGTTGTGCTTCAAACAATGACATCTTTCTCCGAAATCCTGTTTGATTCTGTAGAGATCACAGACGACGTTATCCTTTCCTTGAAGTTTTAAGCTCAGTTTATTCACGTGGAATGTGATTTCAACCAAAAATCTCAAGCCAGGTAGGATCTGACAGCTGCGGATGAGCTCTATAATTTTCATTGAGGAAAACATCTATTTCGATGTAATATCTATTTTCACTGATGTGTGATAAGGCAAGTCACATATTTCAGAATCAATTTCTTCATGAAAAGCCCGTGACTGAGTGCATTTCCCCAAATGAAGCTCACAGCAGAAACGACAGGTTTCAGTACACACGAGATATCTAAGTTTTTCCCACAGAGTGCCCGCTGATGTATGATGCAGTTTATGAACAGAGCGCCCAGAATTTACACATCTTTCAGGTGAGTCCTGATCTGCCCCACCAGACCCTTCCTCACTAAAGCCAATTTTTTGTTCCTACTTCAACTGTAACACCTCGAAGCTGATTTCACTGAAGGTTATAAGCTTGCAACAATGTGATCACGCGCGGATTTAGGAGGCCTGGTGTTCCTTGCCAGTGAGAAGTCCTGATCGTTCGGGTCCCATCGATTGACGGACGTCGGTCGCGGCGATTGGGCAATCTTGAGCATAGCCTACGATGGGTAGCGTTGTGATATTCTGTTGTGATAATTTGGTGTGTCCAGTGTGTGCCGCGTGGTTACACACCCGCTTCACACGCGTGATCCGGGACTGTTTCCGGATCCGGTCAGGGATATGCACTACTGACGAGCTCAAACGAGGGCGAAACTCGAGTATAGTTCTTCCATATTGACGTGGATAGGCCTTAGGTTCATACAAGAATGTGATCGGCGTTGCCAGTAGTGGGTTGTGCTCAATATTTAAATTTCAAATCCCGAAACAACCACATAATCAATTGATTATTGCTCACTGGATTTAGGAGGCCTGGTGTTCCTTGCCAGTGAGAAGTCCTGATCGTTCGGGTCCCATCGATTGACGGACGTCGGTCGCGGCGATTGGGCAATCTTGAGCATAGCCTACGATGGGTAGCGTTGTGATATTCTGTTGTGATAATTTGGTGTGTCCAGTGTGTGCCGCGTGGTTACACACCCGCTTCACACGCGTGATCCGGGACTGTTTCCGGATCCGGTCAGGGATATGCACTACTGACGAGCTCAAACGAGGGCGAAACTCGAGTATAGTGCTTCCATATTGACGTGGATAGGCCTTAGGTTCATACCAGAATGTGATCGGCGTTTCCAGTAGTGGGTTGTTCTCAATATTTACATTTCAAATCCCGAAACAACCACATAATCAATTTATTAATTTAGTGACGTAGTGTCCTTTCTATTGTCGTATACTATATGTGTGTTATTTTTTTCCGTTGATTATGCGATTTCAGACGTTACAATGCCGGACTCCCTGGCGAAGGTGTTAATTACTGTCCCCGCAATTTCCTATATCCACGTGAGGAACACAGCTGCACATGATTCGGCTACGGGGTATGCAAGCCTGTCGCTCAGAAAGCAATGGCAAACTACTGAGCGCTTGCCAAGAACATCAACAACAGGTGAAACATGCTGGTGTTGACTGCAACGTCCTGTATGAGATATGCAACATAAAAAAGACGCTACAATAGTCTTTTCAATTCTATTGTCCACGAAGTACCTTGACACATAGATTGTATCCATGTAGATGGCAATATCCATCTCTGTACTCTAAGCAATCATTTTGTTTACTGTCACATGGTAAATGGCATTGTACGTTCAACCCTGGTGCTTGATGTTGGCATTCTTGCTTATTTAAGCAATGCATAGAACGCATTCTGGTAATCCCGGTGTAATAATGTACGGTTTTGAGGTCTTTGAACACAGGCCCGTGGCAACCCTACGAGATTACAAGGTACCCTCTGTTGAATTAACCACGCACGACATAAAAACACCCTTCCTCATAAAAGAGTGCAACACGAGGTCAAATCTGACTCTGTTGCTTTCGGAACTGAATCCGAACCGAAAGCTCGCTGAGTGGATGCCATCTGCAGACTGGCCTCTCCATGTTTGACTGGGGAGCGACCTGTGATAAATGAAATGCCCAATATACGGAAATGAAGCTAACCGGCAATGTGCAGGATGTGACTATTACCTGGGTGAGCCCTGTACAAGAGCGCTAATGTGTCGGCTCCGCAATTATGGAAGCCTCCTCGGATTGCTGGGAATGCCCAAGGTCTGCCTCTGCCTTCCCTTGAGGCCTGACCCCGGATGTCTTCGGCCGTTCTAACTTGACAAGCTGGGATGTAGGTGACACCACAACAGTGAGAGTCTAACCTTCATTCCAAATTTGTTTTTCAGTGGACTTAGCCCCTAGCAATTTCCACCTTTTTGGTCCACTGAAAACCCACCTTGGCGGGAGACATTTTGAGAATGACGCCGAAGTTGAATGTGAAGTGAAAACGTGGTTTAGAAAACATAGCACGCAGTTCTATGCAGCCGGTTTGGGCGGAATGATAAATCAATGGGATAAGTGCATCAATGTTAGTGGAAATTATGTTGAGAAATAAAGGGACAATGTATGTATAAAAATGAAGTTGTTATAATATTTAGTTATTTTTCTACAGCCATTTTTAACTTACATATTGACTTCCCCCCGTAATTAATTATTTAACTACGTACTTACCAACCAAACAATCCAACTAAATCACTAACTAACTAACTAACTAACTAACTAACTAACTAAGGCAGCTATGTGCTGAAATTATCAGGAAATATCACAGCCAGCCCAATGGGGGAGATACTAGATGATGCCTATATATTAAAATTTTGGGAGGCCAAAGCGTTGTCTTTATAAGTTCGCAGTACTGTTGTTTTCAATTGCCAGTTACTAATATCTTTAAATAGCTGACGCCCAGCACTGCTTGTTACAGAAGACGCACGCACGCAGGCAGGTACTCACGCACTCATACACCCACGCATTCACACACGCAATCACACGTATACACACACACACACACACACACACACACACACACACACACTAACAGTTTTGTGTTTATCATGTTAAAAATCATGCTAACAGATGATAAACGTAGTTTATTGAAGCATGCACATTATATTATAGAACAATGACACCGTGTAAAGCATATCTGACAATGTTAATAATGTCTTATAAAACTTGTTTAACAAAACAAAATATATTAAGCAATGTTAATGTTAGTTGCTGACAGAATACAGCAAGTGTTTAATTCTCGACACAAATGTGAAGAAAAACACATTAGGGAAATCTCCGCTTCATGTTGAAATCAAATTGTCCCGTTCACACTACTAGGCACTTGACTGCACGCTGTCCGCCTTAGAGTAAGAAGGTAACGGGTTCGAACTCCCAGAATATGATACGAGTAGGAACTTGTCAAAGAACAATTTGATATCATAGGATAGAAATGGGAACTTGCCAAAGAACAGTTTGATATCTAAGTATAACACACGTCCCGCTGATCATCTGCGTAATGGGATCGGAACAGGAGGTAAAGCAAGATGTCGCGTATCACATTATGTAAGTTAATAATCCCAAGACGGTTGGAAATCACAAAGAGTAGGCCGTAAGGCCTCTGTCATGGAAACAATTGTTAGAATAAAAAAGCCTACACTCTGGTAGATATAGCGGTTATATTTCATGGAATCTATCTAATGGAAGAAAACCTTAAATAAATGCATGCCGGAATCGGACAAACCGACCGTTGAGGTGAATAACTTGAAATGACGCACTCACCACATAAGCGGACCGAAGAAGAAGATGGTTGCATTCCCCCCCCCCCCCCCCCCCCCCCCCCAAAAAAAAAATGTGTATATTTTTCATTTACATGTATAATGTATGAAACGTTCCTTGTTCAGTGTCACTGATGAAGGTCTTTGTTTATTTTGTTGCCTTGATGGTATTGATAGATTTATCACGTTTTCAGTTCCAGAACCTCATGTAGATAATATCATCAATCAAGTTGGTGTAAAACCTAGAATGTGAGTTAAATGCATTAGTAAAATAGTCTAGGATTAATCACGAGTGAATATGTGATGATATCACTTATTACTTGAAGAGCATTTATACAGGCACAATATTACCCAAATTATGAGAAACAGTATGAAGGAGTATCGAGGATACAGCACCTGGTCAATGATGTGGTATTTAGGAATATTGAAGCGCTAGGGACGAAAGTTAAGAGAGAGAGAGAGAGAGAGAGAGAGAGAGAGAGAGAGAGAGAGAGAGAGAGAGAGAGAGAGAGAGAGAGAGAGAGAGAGACAATGAGAGACAGAGAGACTGGAGAGAAACAGAGAGACAGAGACAAAGACATAAATGCAATGTATAAGTGAAACATTAGTGAGTATGAGAGTGAGTGAGTGAGTGAGTGAGTGAGTGAGTGAGTGAGTGACCGAGTGAGTGAGTGAGTGAGTGAGTCAGTGAGGATGTCAGTGAGTGAGTGAGTGAGTGAGTGATTGAGAGATTGAGTGAATGAACGAGCGAGCGAGTGAGTGAGTGAGTGAGTGAGTGAGTGAGTGAGTGAGTGAGTGAGTGTGTGAGTGAGCTAATAAGTGCGTTTGTGAATAAGAAAATAAGTGAGTTAACTAGTGAGTGAGTCAGTGAGGAAAGGAGAAATACAGGGAAAGAAAGAGGGATATAAGGAAACATATAGAGAAAGATGAGTGAGAATTGTAGAGCACTGAGACAGAGAACGAACGAATGAACGAACTTTATTTTCAAACTGTTAAGCAAATTGGCACCCAGGTGGGATTGACGTGCTGCCCTCCTTATCAGTTATGAAGCTAATGTTGGCCAACAACGACAAGAGAAACAATATACATTATACACGCATGGACAAAGAGAGAAAGTGTGAGATGCATAGAACAATATAGAGACGGAGAGCGATCGAGTGAGCGGGGAAAAAAGGAGAGATATATATGTATATATATATATATATATATATATATATATATATATATATATATATATATATAGAGAGAGAGAGAGAGAGAGAGAGAGAGAGAGAATATGATTGACTGGACAGGTCAATGTCATAGGCAACAACAATCAATTATCTCTACAGGAGAGTAATTCCGGCATAGTGTCTAGCGATCACTAGCCTGCCAAGACAGTGATCCGGTTTAATATCCCAAAAGAGGTAGCGTGATTTTGTTTCGAAAATGAATACAATGGGATACACCGAGAGTCATGAGCAAAGGTACCAGTGAATTGCCAAAGGATTGCCTGGAAAGGAAAGGCAGAGAGAAAAGTAAGTGGTCAACGCATACCATATGTTATCACATAAAATAAGTCAAGACCTAAGACTTCAACTACAGCGGCAGTATCTGCTATGGGCTTATATTTTATCAAAAACAAAATAACGAAATGAATCAAATAATGACACACCCACACAAATCACATTTATAAACCAAAGACGCCGTATTTCATAAGGCCAGGTCATTAGAAGTTTGAATAGTACATTTTTGCGTATTACGTAGTTAAACGTGTGTGTGTTTCCCGCATAATGTTAAAAACAACTTAGACAGCTAACATAAGTAATCTAACTGTTTTGCAAAATATTAAGACAAAGACAAATCATAAAAATTAGTAAAGGCAGTCTACAAGTAGAGCCACGTTATAAGAAGAGAACAATAACATTGGAACATGCCCTAGGAACTGCCAAGATGCTCTCAGCGTACATTCATGTTCATTGGGCAGTTAATGCAAATTCATTATTTATAGATCAATCGTTACTCGATGGGTAATGTGGTCAGTATGACTCCGGTCACCTTGTCTTCAGAAGGCATTTTCTGGTACCCATTTTAGGCTGGCTGGTCCTGGGAGACCTGTTCAGTTGTGTAAAATTCGAATTCGTCCCAATGCGGATGGTACCTAAGACCGCTAAGCCACCAGATGAACGTCTAGCCAATACGCCACCGCAGCTCGCAGAAGGCCATTCAGTAAATAAGCAATGTATAGGGTGTATTTTTAATGACTGTGCAGTTGTTGAAAGTATTGCCGGTCTAAGTTTTGTATTTACTTATCAGGTTGCATAAACTTTATAAAGACTGAATACACAACTTGGACTGGCAATATTTTCAAACAATGCACAGTTATTAAAACTATACCCTATACAAGATTCTTCTGCGTGCATTAAGGGGAAATGGGCTTATTGTGCAAGACCCTTTACGTTACATTAATTATATATTTTATTCAACAATTTCGATCTTTTAAACGTGGTGTAAGGTAAAGAGAGAAGGTTAGTAGTTCCTCACGGTGAGTGGCAGCCAAATCCCAAGCAATAAACCAGGATCCTATTTGTTTCCCATCTCTTTACCTAGCTCATGTATGTATGGCTCCACGAATACCGCGTGTGTTTGGCGGTGGCCACACAACGGGCAACAGTCTTGGTTAAACTATGAGTGGGCTTCAAATACAAACTTTAACAGCGTGTTCCAAATTACAATAACCAATCCATTGTCTTGTAACATGTCAATATGTTGTTAAGCATGATGCAGACGAACATGGTGATGTCATAAGAAAAGTATAAAGATGGCCGCTCCAATACTGACATGCACCAAAAAGAAGCAGCGTTCTGTTATCCGGTTTTGTTTTAATCAATGAAGAGGTGAAACCTATAGAAATCTGTCCGCCCAGCAAGTGTATGAGTGGAGTAGCAAACTTCAAAACGGCGCGACTACTGTGACAGACTGTTCACGACCGGGTAGGGTACACCGAGTTGTGACCCTAGAGTCAATTAGAGCCGTTGAATACCCAGTACAGGGGTGGCATTGCGTCACACCTTGACATCAGTCAACCAGGCAGTAGATGTAACTACAGGCGTGTTAGACTACTGGAAAAGTCCTTCTTAGACACAACAGTAATAGCATGATTAATTGATTGATTGACTGACTGATTGATTGATTGATTGATTGATTGATTGATCTTCATTTTAGAAGGATTGCAGATTGGGCAAGCAGGCCCGTCTTACATTCGGCACTTCCAATCACTCATATTTTGTTCAGCAACAGTGCATGATGCATTCACATAAGAAAAATACATTGTCAAATGAATGTTGTAAACATAAACAATGCATGTTACCATGTTATGAGACATATCCCCCACCAACCACACATCCACCACACACACATCACCCCACCCACCCACCAACACCCCCAACCACATACACATCTCCAGGCACACACATATTCCCCCCCCCGACTCATTCCCATCCACATATCCCCCACTTACACCCATCTCCCCTACCACACACACCCCCCACGCCACATACACTCACCCACCCAATCATCCTCCACTCACCCATCCAATACTCCTAACCACTCAGCCAAACACACACCCCAACCGCACATTCTCCCACACACACACACGCACACATCCCCTGCCAATCCATACATCATGCACTTACCCACACACCCCCCCAAACTTTGCCCACCACACAATCTCCACCCATCCACACACACCACACACCATCCCCCATCCAACACACACACTAACCCACCCATACACCCTACAAACATCCTCCACCTATCCACCCATCCACCTACACGCCCCCCTCACTCATCCCCCATCCACTCATCCCTCAACCACACATACCCCCACCATGCCACACATCCCCCACCAACCCACACATACACCACCCGCACATACACCACCCGCACATTTTCCCCACCCCCAACCATACACCCACACCCATAACACATACCGACACACATCCCGACACACATCCCGCGTACACGTACTCATCACTCAACCACTCACACCCACACATCCCCCACCCACCCATCAACATATACATCTCCCACCTACCACCCACACTCACATAGCCCAAACACCCATCCAAATACACATCTCCCACTCCCACACATCCCTTACCCGCCCGCACATTCCATACCCAATCACACCTCCCCCACCCACTCACACACATCCCCCACCTACACACATCTCCCCTCCCATACACCAACCCACATATATACGCACCCCATCCACACACATATACCCCACACACCCCACCCACACATCCCACACCAACACACACATATCCCCACACATCCCCACCCACCCACACATCCCCCATCTACAAATACCCTCACCACCCACACATACATCTTCCATCCACCCAAACTCTCCCACCCACAAGCACCCCCATTAACACAGACATATCCGCCACCCACACTTACATCCCACACCCATTACACACCCATTCCCCAAACCACACACATCCCCAACACGCACACACACCCATTCACCCACACATACCTCACTAGTCGACCCACACACACACACACACACACTAAGCACCCACCCATGCACAGAACTCCCCACCCACCAACACCCAAACAGTTCCAACCATCTGTCCAAACACAATCCCCACTCACCCATACATCCTTCACCCACACATACATCCCTCATCCACCACACATCCCTTCACCCTTACACATAACACCTTTCACACACACACATCCCCCAAACACGCACCTATACACACATCTAGACACATACATGACGCCAGAGAGAGATATAGAGCACACCACATACTATACAAACTTAAGGTGTCTGCAAGGTGTATGCCACGACAGATTATTCCAGAATTGAAACAACGAATTATTGATGCTTGTCTAGAACTACTGCAGTGCTGTGAAACAGAACATAATGGTTTCGTATCAGGAATTTCTACTAGAGAAGAACATCTGTGTTCACTTCCATGAGTCGGAAACGAAGAGAGCGAGCAAGGAATGGCGCCATCCCTCCTCACCGAATCCAAAGTAGTTTCGCGCGAATCCATCTGCAGAGAAGGTTATGCTGACTCTCTTTTGGGATGAACGATGAGTAATTTTAGAGCCCTACATGCCAAGACAGAAAACTGTCACCAGTGATATTTATACAGATCTTCTCATGAATCATCTTCGACCGGAATGCAATCCAAACGGTGTGTACTTTTTAGTAAAGGTATCCTTTTGCAATATGCCAATACTCGAAACCATACTGGCCGTGCAACGGTGTAAACCATCGAAGACCTCCACTTGTAGTGTGTACCACATCCCCCGTACTCGCCAGACCTAGCCTGAAGTGATTTCCACGTGTGTGGACATCGCAAAGAGTCATTGGGAGGAAATTCATTTCGGTCCGATGAAGAGGCACGGCAGGTGATGCAGGAGTGGAAAGATACTTGACCAAAATAATTGTTTTTTTTCCCTACAGAACTCCAAGCACTGTATCCGCGCTGGAGGACACGCATTGAACGCTAAAATCGATACATGTGTTCTTTATTTATATTTTTATTATTTTTTTCCAGAATATATTCACCCATAAAAACACATTTCAGGTTTTTTACGTGAATCCCCCTCGTACGTGAGTGGCAGTATCCTACTAAACACGGAATGCCCGGCCCTAGTACACAAAAGACTGGCATGGTGAACAAGGCGGATTAATGTTTATAGATCAATGGCCTCGAAAGCGAAACAGCAGAATGTGTGGCACACATGAGGCGTATTCAGGACACACTAGTGAACATGGCTGTCCATCGTGGAAGAGATTGGAACCGCACTCAGTAGTATCTTATAAGATAACAATGATACTACACATAAAGGGAACCTGCGATACGGGTAATTCTTGGCCCACTGGAGATGAGCCTGGTGTAAATATGCTCACAAATAAGAAAATTCAAATAGTGAATAAGAAAGTGAATAGTGACGACTGTGTCTCGAATATTTTGGAAAGGATGCATTCTGACAATATCTACATGAAATGCAGATCGAGCAGTCTGGGAATTGGTACGTGAAACGTACGCACCCTTTATCAAGCAGGAAAATTTGACAACGTTATTTAGGAAATAACAAAAATGAATTTAGATATTGTATGTGTATCATAAACAAGACTAGTGATACAAGAATAGACGATCATAAATTCATTAACTCACAAGGAGATCATCACGGAAAGGAGTAGGGATATTAATATTAATACATTTAAAGGACAATATTGGTGTATTATTGCCTATAATTATAAAATAATACTACTCAAAATTAAGGCAACACTTTCGACTTAGTAATTCTACAGACATAAGCTCTAAATACTGATTATTACGATGAACAGCTAGAAGAATCCTATAAAGAGCTACAACAAACACTGAGAGTTGTAAAATCATCAGAAGTCCTAATTATTATGGGAGGCATGAACGCATATGTTGGACAAATCTAATATAAGTAGACACTAGGACAACATGGTATGGGGACCAAAAACGACCTGCTGATGCAGTTATGTCAAGCAAACCATGTTATTTGTAACACATGTTTCCAACATGCCTCGGAAACTGTATATGTGGACAACCCCTGGAGATAGAACTAGAAACCAAACTGATTACTTTATGATTAGAATATGGCAGCATTTGACTTCAGTTAGATACGAAAATAATTATTCATCGCCCATAGAGATAAAAAGTGGACGCGGGGATGTGTGGTTTCCCTACTCCTTTCATCTTATACACATAAATAATTGTTAAACAAATTAAAGTGTCTGGACGTAACATTAGTGAAATTTAACTTATTTATGTAAATATGACACCAACCTGGCTATGTTGTCAGCATTTAATAATATTTGTAGATAAAGGATAATCCAAGAATGACAAGTCCGGTAAATAGACACCAGCCTGCGGCAGTAAATATACACATATAGATATTATATGTATGCATGTATGTGTCAGTGTGAGAGAATTTATTGAATGTTATTCTCACTGCTCTCTCTCTCTCTCTCTCTCTCTCTCTCTCTCTCTCTCTCTCTCTCTCTCTCTCTCTCTCTCTCTCTCTCTCCCTCTCTCTCTCTTTTTCTCTCGCTCTCTCTCACTGTATATGAAAGGCATAATGCCTACGTCAGCTGGCATGGCACTTGATTTTATATATATATATATATATATATATATATATATATATATATATATATATATATATATGGTTGAGAGGTGGGTGTGGATGTGGGAGGTGTGGGTCGGTTGAATATGTATGTGTGGGTGTTGAGGGTGTTATTAGGTGGGGGATGTGTGGGTGTGAGGGGATGTGTGGGGATATGTGTGTGCTTGAGGGATGTGCGGGGTATGTGTGTGTGGGTGGAGGATGTGTATATGTGTGAGGGTGTGTGCGGGAGGGGCGATGTGTATGGATGAGGGAAGTGTGTGTATGGGTGAGGGAGTTGTGGTTGGCTGTGGGATGTGCGGGTGGGTGAGGGATGCATGTGGGGGTGAGGGGTGTATTTAGCTAGGCGGTTGGAGTATCTGAAGTGTGGGTGGGTAGATGGTGGATGTATATGTTGATGTGTGGATGAGGAATGTGTTGGTGTGAGTGGTTGAAGGATGAGTATGTGGTTGGGGAATGCGTGTTTGTGTGGGGAGATATGTGTGTGTGTGGGTGGGTTATGTTTGTGGGTGGGTTATGTGTGGGTTTATGTGGGATGAGTGTGTGGGTGGGGATGTATGGTTGCGGGATGGGTGATTGTGGGTGTGTATGTGGATGGATGGAGGATTTGTTGGTGGGTGAGATGGGGGATTGTGTGGGGTGTGTATATGTGTGGGGGTGTGTGTGTTTGTGAGTGCGGAATGTGTGGGTGGGTGAGGGAAGTGTGGGTGAGGGAAGTGTGGGTCTAACTCTGTTAGACTTTCAAATTGTTTTTATTTACTGGCCAACGCACAAAAATGTGTGAATTACTTACTGACTCGCCTTCGTTATCTTTTCTATCCAACTATGCACGGCTTTACGGGAAATCGCTAGGGGCTAAGTCCAATGGAAACCCACATTGGCGGGAGACATTTCGTGAATGACGCCGAAGTTGAATGTGAAGTGAAAACATGATTTAGAAAACAGGGCACGCAGCCGTTTTGGGAGGACTGATAAAACGATAGAATGAGTGCATATATTTTTGTGCAAATTATGTTGAGAAATAAAGGGACAATGTATGTATAAAACTAAATTGGTTTCAAGTTGTTAGCATAGTTAGTTATTTTTCTACAACCATTTGTTACTTACTTATTAACTTCCCCTCGTGTGTGTGTGTGTGTGTGTGTGTGTGTGTGTGTGTGTGTGTGTGTGTGTATATATATATTAAGACTAATTTTTCTAATCAATTTACGGTTTTCAGCTGTTTCTTGTAAGACTTGGTCATTGGTTTTTCTGTCTGCCCATGGTATTCTTTGCATTTTCCTCAGAAACCACATTTCCCAAGCCATCTGAAGTTATTCCGCTTGTTTACTCATTGTCCACCCTTCATATCCATACATAAGTGCAGGTTCTATGTAGCACCCCAGAAATCTTTTTCTCGTTGCAAATGACATCATTTTATTGGTTAGTATGTTGTCTATCTTACAAAAGGCTACCTACTTGTTCTAATTTCTTCAAGGCATCTCCCATCAGATGTTACAACTGTTCTGAGATAATTGTACCGATTCACTTGTTTAAGAATATTCCCATTTACTTTATATATTACTTTACTATATTACGTTGTGGTATTTCCTTCTTCCTAGTGGGACCCATAATATGTGTCTTCTTACAATATGCAACTAAGTAAACCATAATTTCCATCTACATCCTCAATGTTTCCCTTTCAAACGTTTACAATAAATTCCGCTAGTATTATTTTTATTTCTTGTAATTTAATTTGAGACATCGCCATTTCAACTTCATCGTGAACATGTTGAATTTCTTGATAACTACTGCTTGCTTTTGGTGCGTATATGTGTGTATTATTTATATCTGTTAGTGTGCCATTGATTTAGATCCTAATAATTCTATCTGAAATACATTGGTAACTATTAATTGACTTGGCTGTAGTTTTTAAACGTCAAATAGTAATCTTACTCCTTTTTCGTGAATGTATATATTAGTGTGTGTTTAACAAATCAATTTACTGTGATACCAGACATTAATTTATACATATGACATATCAACTTACAGTATTTGAAAAAATAAATGGGATAACAATTTGTGTGGTATGATCAATTCATCATATTCACCAGAGGTAAATATTTAATATGTGAAATTTGAAGTTCTTGATTTTATTTCTGTATAATAATTCAATCCTTTTATGATTTAATTGCATTAGCTTTAGGGTCCGACACAGACAACAAGGATAAATCAACAAAGGGGGAATGTTATAGAAACTGCACATAATTGTGGACAGTCAAAGAAATCGAAATATTAATATTATGTTGAGTGACCTGAATGTCAGGAGAGGATAGGATAACATCGTCTTTAATTAGTTCATTGGAAACATGAACATTGGGTAATGAATGATAATGGAGAGTTGTTTGCTAATGTCTGCGCTGAGAATCAGTACATCATAGGGGGAAGTGTTAAAGGTGGATAAAAGACAATATGTAGATGACCTAGCCAGAGCGGCAACAGATGCATCATTAAACATAAATCAAAGAACCATCTACAGTAGCTCGAAGAAGATAGCAAGAAAATACATTCTATCAAATAGATAGATTAAAAATATAAGTGGAGACGTACTCGTTAACATATGTCACAAGATAGCCCATAGGCTATATATGGCCTCACGTCTCATTTAGGACAGGGAATCACCGTGCCATTTTTAGCCGGAGAAATCCCGAAGGGAGATCCCCTTTCAGTATCTTTCTAAAATCTTCTAGAAGGTCTGTTCTAGGGATTTCTTTTCTAGTTTGTATGATCAGAACTAGAGGAATTCGACAGTCTCGTGGAGAGATCACGAAATCTCCGAGAGAGTCGAGGCCCACGTAAAAGTGGCAATTCTCTTAACAGCGAGACTTGCTACGGGGTCCAGGGTTGTGTTGTTAACTAGTGGCGGTGTGTGATTGTTGTTCGACTGAAAGGACGATTTTGTGGAAAGGCCGGCCTGTCTTCATAGAGTTTGAAAACTCTTGACAGAACCTATGGCGAGTTAGGAGAGTGTTTTCTTTGATACAGGTAATGGGAAATTAAAGTTTTGTGTCGCCGCGTACAAATGAATGACCCAATTACCAGCGTTAGGCTGACCGAGAATCGTGTGTCGCGCGAAGGCCAGGTCACGCATAGCTTATAAGCTGTTATTGTTCAGGCGGCTGCAGTCGTGTATTGGAAAACCGTGCGTTGTAAATTCTCTCGTAAAACGCCGCAGCATTGCCATTGATATCTGTAAGAGATTAACCGATGTCGTTATTCGGCTCACA
Organism: Cepaea nemoralis; assembly: GCA_014155875.1. NCBI lineage: Eukaryota > Metazoa > Mollusca > Gastropoda > Stylommatophora > Helicidae > Cepaea > Cepaea nemoralis. The sequence continues at coordinate 241,990 of JACEFZ010027296.1, read as the reverse complement.
GCGTTCTCAGCTTGCATACGAATATAAACATGCCTTATTTACGTGAAGGAATTGTTCCGCGAAGCGACCAGTGGCGCAGCGGGAAAGAGATGCGTTGTTCCGTGGTTACGCACGGCGAGCAAGGTCAAGTCCGTGTCGAATGGAAAGGGATGGAACGGTACGTTAGGAGGGATTATTATGTGCACGACGTCTACCAGTCGAGAAGAAGTTCCGGCTGGGTTACCGCGTATAGGTTATCCGATTGCTCGATAACGATGCGCATGTAAATGGGTCCCAGTCGGAATCTGTTTACTCCTCCTCTTCTATACTCTTCTCTGTTTTCTTATAGTTAAATCAACTTTATGTATAGACAACACGGAGGTATATTCTTCCACTGAGAGGGGGATAGAGAGAGGTGGCTATAGAGATGTTGCAGAGTGCAGTACACGAATATTGTAGCTGATTCAGACGACCAGCATTCCTGGTCGATGTGATTACGTCATTCAGAAGGGGGCGAACGAATGGGGACTTGATGACTACCTTCTACATGGGGGAAACACCATATATACACTTCTTCCTACTTACCTGCTACATGGGGAAAGCCCCATGTTGAGGTAATATTCTTTACCTTTTATTAAAGAGGGGGAGATGTAAATAGGAACTCTCCAGTCATACTCTGGTATGGGAAGGAGCTGGTTGGGATGTCAGCTGTTCCAGTTTGGTCTGGGGCTGAGAACCCAGTGGGAAACACACTTGGAGGAAAGGAGAGAGGGAAGAAAGACGGAATGGTGTACCGATAGGTTTCGGATGTCATCTGTGTTGTGAAGACCGGACCTGTACACTATGAAACGTAGGCCTTCCAGGACGAAGCTGATCAAGGGGCTACCTGACATATGAGGACCCCTTTCACATGTTTTCTCTCACATGCACCCTCTTTATATATGATGAACAGGGTTAGATGGTACGTTGTTAACATGCCTACCAATTACCGAGGGCGTAGCCGCCCATGTATGAGTCAAGTACGCAGGGTTGTTGCAGGGTTTCTATCACTAATCGCTCTCCTTACAGGGTCAGCCTTCTAGTGTGAAACACCAACCTAGTCTGTACTGAAGATAGAAAGGTGGAGCCAGGCCTGTACCAGAATCCAATGATTCAGCGAACTCACCGGTGTTGAAGCAGCGCACTGGGTTTCCGCCTGAGAGGTCTCCTTCAGCCATGTTACGACCAGTCTGAAGGTCCGGCCCAAAAACCACCTACACCAACTTTCAACAACTAAGAACTATTCTATTGCTATGCCATGATGGCACATGTGATTTTTCCAGGTCACGATGCGGCCAAAGATGACAATTCCTTCTGGTATATGAGCTACCATGCTCCGACGGAAGGTTCGACTGTGTGAGCGGCTTGCTGTGACGCAGTGAATCGGTGGTGGTCCTACCAACTACGGACATTTCTGTGAGAGACTGTGCTTTCTTCAGTGGACCACTAGAAAGGTCTGAGGTCAGGATATTTAGGTATTGAGAAGTATGTTGGCCTCAGTGATGTAAGGTATTCTGAGGTATTGATTTGTTAGAAGACAGCGATGGTCTCAGTTCACCTGGTCTACATTTGAAATTCGGGATCGTCACTGGAGGGATGGTTATCATCACTCATCCGCCTGACAAGTCTGCACTCTTGGCAGGACGACCCTTCGGATGCCGGGTGAGAGAACAAAGACAGTTTGACGTACAGACCAAACTGGGAGCTGCCAAATAATTACAGCTCAGATCTGAATCTGATAACCTTCTTTATCTATCTTATCGATTTCCTCACTGCCTTAGACTACTTCTAGTGCACTCTTGTACAATCATATATAACACATTGAATGTTGTTAAGATGACGTCACTCGAGTGTAGTCTGCTATATGGATTGAGCCCCTAGAGGTATAGTCCCTAGGTTGAGTGAGTGAGAGAAAGCAGAGTTCGGAGGTCTGAGGGTTCAGGAGGCCAACTACAACCGAGTCTTGACCAGAAAGTGTACCATAGTCACATGCGTGACAATAGTCCAGCTTACGCTACTGTTAATTGTTACAACATTGTTGTTACATTGTTGGTTCAACTAAACAGAGATCATCCAGATATCCAGTCTGCAGAAGTGGAGCTGGATATCAACTGCGAGAAACCATTTACTGAATTTATTAATGTTGTGTGTTAATCAGCGTGTCAATCTAAGTCTAGTTTATGTTCGTTCATTCAAATCTCTTGAAACGAGCGTATATAAAGTTTTACCATAAACCACCCCCAACACCAAATCCCACCCTCAGCACAGACATTGAGTGATATTAACGGCACGTGTTTGTATTATAATGAAACCATATCTCGTGATGCAGCCAACGGACCATATTGGTACATAAACCAACCGAGTGAATTATTGAGTATGTAGTGGGGATTGTCAGAGGAGAGGGAGAGAGAGAGCGAGATAGAGAGAGAGAGAGAGAGAGAGAGAGAGAGAGAGAGAGAGAGAGAGAGAGAGAGAGAGAGAGAGAGAAGATAAAACGGAAAATATAATGTCGTTAAGATCAGTCATTACTGAGCCACACTCCCTCAGTTAGTTTGCATTAGATCTAACATTCTTACCTCTACTGTCTAACTTTCGTTTTGAAGACATGTAAAAACATAGATCAATTTGAAAGAAATATATGCATCTATTTAATTAACAACTAATAAAACCTAAATAGGATCATATAATGTGTTTCAGCTTACACAATGCGCCAGGGAGAATTCCTCTAGGTGCCACATTTGGCACGCGTGCAGTAGTTTACTGAGGCCTGATCTAGCTTTTTGCAATATGTATTCTCAAATAAATATATGTACATGTGATTTACACATTAAAAGATACAATTTTTCGAAAAGTATTCCATTGTGTAGACGTATTTGTCAGATAGCTATAAGGATAAAATAAAGGCATACCCGTTGCATTGTTCATTATTTGGCTTTGTCCGCTGTGTACGTGTTTCACTGGCTCATAGCTGAAAGCAAAGTGCAGTAAATGTGACATTTCAGTATCTCAACAATTAACTGAATAACTGCCATTCCGCGAATTATTAACCAACCGTCTTGTAGTTACTAATTTAACTGCATGATGAGAAAGTTGTTTCTACATCCCTTCATTCTCGCATAAAATCATTCGCTTAATCGCTTCAAATCACAGCTATAATTTACTGTCAAGTGATAACTGAGTGCGTTAGAGTGTTAAGAACATATAGTTGTGTATGGGGTAACCAATTAACGTTTAATGCATCGCATGGTGTATACAGCGTTAAAAGATGGAATGCAGTGAAGATCGTAAAACTACATATCACACACACACACACTCGCGCGCGCGCGCCCGCGTCGCGCGCGCGCACATCTGTTTATGATTGCCATCCAGTAAGATTTATTACATACGATATATTTCATCTTGTAGAATGCCATCAGTGTTTGGTGTGTTCTGCTCTTAATCTCTGCCAAGCATGTTCAGTGTACTTTTGTGCGTTTCCATACAAATATTATAGTTCAATTACTCTGTTAAACATTTTCCTTTCTGTTGTAATATCACATACATATGGATGTCAGTTATGGATAAGTTTTGTAATCACTAAAGAAGAAATTCGGGGCTTGGGAGCTGAAATGCTATAAAACATATAGAATATCGTGACCCAAGAAGAAGAAACATACAGTTATCTGAATGTTATCTGAACAAGGAAGAACACAGGCTCACAAACAGCATCATGCCTTGGAAACTGGAATACTGTGACCATACTGAACTTCAACGTGGCTTGGAGTGAACAATGATGGAAGACTTGGTCCCTGGTATAACAGGCAGGGGACGAACAACACAAAGAAGGACACAGGACATTGCTGACATCTTTAGCGTGAGCTTGCATGAGGCAGGAGAGATGGCCAGAGAAATAGACTCTTGTCGACGCGTCGTGATGAAAGTGACGTTTTGTATCGGCTCTGTGGTGAAGTAGTTATATATGCAATTCGTAATCTCGCATACAACTGCGGGAGATTACGAAGCAGGCTGCCTTGCGTTGGTTCTCTTACCAAGGTGCGAGTGATGGCTGTTCAGAAAGCAATGACAAAATTGCCAAGAAATTAAAAGCAACCAACAAACTCCGGGGTTGATTACTACGTAATGTTAAGGATATGCAACTAACTCTGTAACGGACCGGCAACAGTCTTATTCGCACCTGTTCCTCTCTATTACTACCATACATGAACACTTACTAAATACGCTGAACCGCGCATAAATCATATTGAAAATAAATGTTATAGACGGGTTCTATGAATATATTGGACACAGAAAATAACGAATTAATCCAATCTTCAAGCTCTGAATATTGAAGAAGGTTTGCTACTAAAGACGATGAAGCAACAAAAATTGAAATATTTTGGTCACTTGAAAAGTTTTGAAAGTCTGGAGAGGACAATCGTGGAGGGGTATATAAGCCCGGGAAGAGAGGAAGAAGAAGGCCAAAGAGAAGAGAA